>JAEMOT010004222.1:541774-589961 GCA_019297695.1 Apostasia ramifera | reverse complement strand
TCGACACAGCGAGATTTTACATTGAAATAAAGGTACCAACTTTATATGATTTATTTATTAAATATTAAAAATAGATTTAATTACTTATTTATGTTAATTTGCTTTACTAAGTTATTAAAGTCACTGGTAGAATCTTATTATATCATGTAGGTAACAGTCTACGATGCTCTAGCATTAGTATGGTTTTTCGAAAATCTTATATTTTTAAGGATAAAGAAAAAAAAAATTTAATGTTATGATATATAATATAGTAATTTTATTATTAAAAATATATTGAAGTATTTATAAGATATAAGATAAAAGTTAATTTTTTAAAGTAAAATTTTATGTAGAATATTAAATAAAATTAAATTTTAATATTTAAATTTATATATTATATAAAATAAATATAAAATATTAATAAAATTAATTTAGGAAAATCTTTTATTAATTTATGCAGCCAAAGTGCTGAAAAATTAAACTTTAGCATTGGGCAACGTTGTACGGAGGACCCGCAGACCTATGAGCGCCTTGTATCCTCGTACAAGGTGGGCCCCGCCATTCCCATAGCCAGTGGCTCCTTCCTCTTTATTTTCACCATCGCCATTATTGCCGCAGCTCCGCTCGTTAATGTTCAAAAAAGGGCAGAGAAAGGTGAAAAGGATGGATTTTTACCAACTTGCGGCTGAGGCCAATGGCGTCGCGGGGAGGGGATTCTTCTTCCTCTTTACCTGATCAGGAGCAACGGAGGCCGGGGATACGAATAAGGAAAGTGCTGCCCTCGCCTTCCTCCGTCGATTTGCCGTCCAGATCGATCGATCTCCGGCGGTTTGACGGGAGGAGATGGTCCGGGGGAGGACGGTGCTGAGGCGGATAGAGAACTCGGCGAGCCGGCAGGTGGCGTTCTCGAAGAGGAGGAACGGCCTGCTCAAGAAGGCGTTCGAGCTCTCAGTTCTCTGCGACGCCGAGGTCGGCGTCATCGTCTTCTCCCCCCGCGGCAAGCTCTACGAGTTCGCCAGCTCCAGGTAATATTCCCTCACTTCTCCTTCACTCATTCTAGGGTTTCATTCTTGCTTGCTTAAATATCTGTCCTGTGCTTGACGGTTTCCGTCGATCAAATTAAGCAGCTAATTAGTGGTCATTGAAAGTAAGAAAGAACAATTAGGGCATATGGGGAATTGGGAACCACTGTAGGAAAATTTTTCCTTTGCTCAGGGGATTGAAGACCGAGAAATGACAGATATTGGAGCCAAGGTGCTTTTGATTAGATGGATGAAATCAAAATGGGATACTTACTGTACTCATTTTTCTTAGATTATCGATCGATTTCTGCGTACCAACGCTGTCTGGCGCCGTACCTTTGCTAGCTGTCATGTTGATTTCATGTGTTAGAAAATGATTTTTCAGGCACTGCTTAGTGTAGTACAAACTACAAAGCTTTATTCAGATGGAATAGAGATTGGTGTTTTTCTCGAATTAAATTCTCCCAGTTTATATGCAGATCATCTAGGTATTCCTTTTGGTTGATTTCACATGTCCATATTGAACCAAATAATGGTAGTACTTATATTCTTTACTAATTAAGCAAGATGGAACAAAAAATGGAAAATTAAATAATAACATAAAGAAAACTAAATGGAAGAAATATAATGACTGCATGGCCTCATCAGAATTGAGGTATAATATTGAAGTGAGGCATGTTGCATGCTACATTATCTTAAAAACATATAGCCACACCCTTGTGTTACTTCTAGTGTTATTGGCATATACGTTCCCTCAAGATTATACAATGATTCATGCTTAAATTACTAGAACTTTTTTGAAATTGGTTGCAACATCTCTGATATGATGCTCACAATAGACAAATGATCCTAATACTCAATGTCAAAAAATATATATCTTCTTTTTCAATAATTTATTTTTAAGAGATCTTGTTAAAAAGTTATATCAACTCTTTCTCATTAAGTGGGCGTGGAGCCTTCTAAAACTCAGCATTACCATTAATTTTTTTTTTTTGCGAAACACATGATCTCGAGGCAGTCACTTTCTATGACACATGAAATATAATTTCTTTTCGTATTTCAAATATTGTTTATTAGTTTTATCACCACAAATGACACATATATAATAATCTTTAACACTACATTCTACCAAATTATTATAAGTTGGATAGTCATTCACAATTTATATAAGTGCTGCTCTTAATGTAAATATCTCATGCTGGTAAGTATTATATGTTTGCACTCTTTTTTTTTTCATAATTTTTTCAGATCATCAATAAATAAAAAAAGATAAATATCTATTTTATTTTCAGGTTACTTCAGTCCAGATATTAATAATGTCAACATAATAAATTTATTTTTCATGCATAAAGTAAAAGATAAATTATAAATAACCATGAAAATAAGCCAACAACTGTACTGCCTACTTTGAACACTGTACAGATTAAAGCCATTAGTGCATAGCCCAAGTTTTAAATTCCTCAGTTTTTTAGTAAAATTTGAAAATCTAATATCAAAAAATTTTCATTATGGTGAATCAGCGAAGTGTCGCATTATTCAATCAAATACATGTCCTCCACCGTCAACATATCAAATAAGATTTTTAGCATGTTCTTTATTTTAAAATAATCTCACAAAGCATAATATTGAAGGAAAATATCATATAACTTTTTCTAGAATACTATATTTTTCTTTAATACCATCTGCACATATCTTTCACTTTGATTTCTTACATTCTGGTCACTATTTTAATTTACTATACTCATTTTAATATAAAATACAATCATTAGGACAAATATTAATTTTTTCATATTGTATCTCTAATGTACGAAGCATTTTCTTTGTTTCGTAAGTTAAAATTGAAAATTGATTGGGAGCTAGTAACATGCATTTTAAAAGAATAAGTAACTTTGTAAAGCATTTGTTGCTCAAACTATTTGTTGTCTTTTAGTTAAACAGGTGCATTAATGCAGAAAATTTAGTAAATTTCTTACAGTTAAGATATGATAGACTCTTGACCTCTTAAAGCAACTCTTTAAACTTTTTGGAGCTTCTGACATATTATTTTCAATATTTCAAACTAAATCTTTCATTTTAACTTTTCCAATTGTATTTGCAACATTAACATTAATATCTGTACAAGTAGATGATATATTTCTCTTATTATTATTCATTTCATTCCTTACAAATTCACCATGTCAAATTCATCTCTCATAAACTCATCAAATTCGTAAAAAAATAAATGATCTTTCATAATATTTATTTCAAATAATTTCATATTTTCATATTTCAAGCACAAACATCTTATTCTTCCATTAACTAAACATTCATTTCTCAGCTCAAAATCTATAAAAGAATTTGAGATTAGGTCTAATTAAAATATGCCAATTAATTCAACCTATAATACTAAAAAAAGTTTATGTATATATCACAATTAACATATAAATAAACTGAAAAAAAAAAGAGAATAAATAAGATTTATCTTATATGAAATTACGTAGGAAATGACAGTTGAAATTAATGAAACCAAAATTTACACAATAACTGGTTGATCAATATGAAAAATAATAATAATAAAATAGAAAAAAAATTGATTATGAAGTAGAAGAAGAATAAGAGGATTTAGAAGAAGGAGAAAGAAGAAGAAGAAGCTAGCAAGAAGAAGAAGAAGCTAGAAAGAAGAAGAAGAAGAAGAAGGGGTCGGGAATGGTGGTCAAAGAAGAAGAAGAAGTGAAGAAGAAGGGGGTCAGGAATGGTGGTCGAAGAAGAAGAAGAATGGTGACTAGGAGGAAGATGAAGAAGAAGAAGAAGTGGAGAAGAAGAAGTGGAGAAGAAGAAGGAGAAGAAGAAGAAGAAGAAGAAGGAGGAGAAGAAGAAGGAGAAGAAGGAGGAGAAGAAGAAGGAGAAGAAGAAGGAGAAGAAGGTGGAGGCAGCTCGATCTGGCGTTGGTGAGGTCTCTTAGCGACAAGCTACTCCCTGCGTCGTCAGTAAAGGTGTAGGGGCGTCGTGGAGTGAACTAGCTTGTAAAGATCTAAGAAGAAGAAGGTGAAGGCATCTCAATCCGGCATCAATGAGGTCTCCTAGTGACGAGCTATTCCCGGACGAGCTGCTCCCAGCGTCATTGGTGAAGGTGTAGGGGTGGCATGGAGTAAGCTAGCTTGTAGAGATCTAGAGGCTTTGCGTTAAGTTCGAAAGTTTGAGAGAGCTAGTATAACTAGAGGGTTTTATAGCTTTAGATGGAGGTTGACTTGGTCAATTGCTGTCAAAAGGCAAAGCTTTAGGCGGCAGTTGAACCAGTCAACCTCCGTGTAAAGGCCAAAAGTTTAGATGATAGTTGACTAAGTCAACTGCCATCTGAAGCTTCATACAGCGGTTAACGAAAGTCAACTGCCATATAATACTTTGTCGAAATTTTTTCGCAACGGTTTAACTTGCTAACTGTCTTAATAAAGGCATCGTAAAAAGTGATTTTGATGTATGCAATGATTTATATGAGGCCAAACATCACTCACACTAGCATTGTTGTCAGTAGGTATCTCTCTAATATGAGGAAAGAACATTGAATTGTAGTTAAATGGATTCTTAGATTACTGTTATGATAGTCGCATATTATGTTATTATCAATTAATTAGGTATGTAAATGGCACATACTCAGATAATCATTAAGTGGATTCTCAGATAATTGCAATGGATTGGACTTTGTAGAATTTTAGATAATCGTCAATTTTAGCACTTCCTTTAGACCTTATTGGATTCATTTCTTTCTTACATTTCATATAACATTATAGAATTCTATATATTCTGTCAACTCAATGAATTCTTTATATACAATCAATTTAGTCTTGATCACATTAGATAATTCCTCATATAGTTATTAGACATATTCGTATCAACAACAAGATCTACAGTGTCATGATGAGCCCTGTATGTTGGTTCAAAGGTAGATCAACATCATACCTAAATGTACTATCAAATATCTCATAATTCTAAGGCAATTTGGACACTGAATTATATATATAATTGATAGTTAAATTTAGTTGTTATTTTGATCACTATTACTTAATTGAGTGGGCAAGGTTCGAATCACGAAACTAATGCTTCTCTGTCAAGTAAAGTAGTATATCATAGATGTAGAGCTTAATCATGAATGGAGTAGGTTAGGCCCGATTGGAGTTTAAGGTTTAGTTAGGAGACAAATATTTCCCTACTGTATATTAGGATGTTGCACGATTATACTAGAGATACCAAAACATCATTGGCTTCTCGACAACTTGATCCTGGCTCTATACCTACCTTTACAAGTTCATTAAATCAACACTTGGTGTAAGACTAAGAAAGGTATGAGATATAGTCATGCCTTCATGAGTGATATGCCTGCTATTATGATATCTACTTCTGCACATGTTTCTATTGGTAGTTTACTTTTTTTTTTAGGGAGGACAAGATTTAGTGTGACACTTATTCTCATTAAATTCACACTTTGTGTGAGATCTAGAGAGGTATAAGATAGTCATACCTCCACAAGTGATGCACCTACTTTTTGCATATGTTCTTATTAATAGTTTACTTTTTTCAAGGGCGGACAAGATTTACTAATTGTAATGAGGGAGATTGAATTTACTAATTGTAATGATGACATCATATTTTCTATTGAGCAACCCTGATTGAGATTCATGAGGAAAATAAGCTAATAATTATATACTCTATTATTTGATAACAATGAGTAGAAGCCTTGTATGGATAATATTTTTTTTTTTTGATTGTAGTATGGATAATATTTATATCATTTAGGTATGTAATGATTTGGAGGTCAAGAATATAAAGCATATTGAGATGGCCATTAATCATGATCAGAATGACTTTATAATCTAGTTAGGCATATTTCTATACATCTTATCAAGGATGATGAAGTATCTACATCCATTACCTATAAGAAATCTTAACTTGTGAGAGAGCCATTCAAAAAAGTTAAAAATAAAGAATGGCCTATTAAGCATTAATATAATTAGACATTCGTTGTATTATCCAGAGGTCTATTAGGTTCTTTAGTCACAGTTACTGAAGAAAGTTGTGGCAGTTATTAAGTATCACCCCAATTGCCATCTAAATCTACTACCTTTGGTTGCATAATCAAGCTGAGTCCCCAAGTAGGATTAGCTCCTAGTGTAGAGGTGCGCCTCCAAGTATTTACCTTATTTCTAGGCAGAAGAGTATTGCAAATTGGTACTAATTTTTGAAAAATTTTAATTTTTGTTCGTAAAATTGTAAAAACACTACAGTTTTGGTTCTTTAATCAGAATTTTATCTTTTTTGCTAGCCATTCCTAATAAAAATTTAAAATTTGATTTTTTTTTTTACCAGTCTAAACTATTTTGCACCCTTCTCTTTTAAAAATTTAAGATTTAGAATAAAAATTTAAAATTTAAAATTTAATTTTTCCAGTGATTTCTTGCTTTCTACTCTCTAAATATTTAACATTTTAAAAATATTAATATTTAAAATAATATTCAAAAAAATTTAAAATTTGCTAATTGAGAATAATTTTAGAGCATAATGGTTGAAATTTTAATAATTTTGTCTTAGTTGAGAGTAAATTATAATGCTTTTACAACATTATGGATCTAAATCAAAATTTTTAAAATGTTGAGATTAATTTATAATGCTCTATTAAACTCAGGAACCTAGGTGGAATTTACCCTTATTTCTGTTTTCTTTATAACGTTTTAGAGAGTTGTTTTTGTGTTAAGTCTATATATGCATATTTATTTGCTTTCATTGCATTAAGGGACCAGTTTAATGAAAAATTATTACAAGAAGTGCAAAAAATTTCTATAAATAATTATGCAATAGTTTGAGTTTATTCTTATGATGAAAGATAATTTAAAATTTTGCATTATATATCATTAGATTAATTTTAAAATTTTTCATACTTTACATTATTTTAAATTTGAAAGAATTTTTAAACTTAACGGTAATTATTTAATAAAGAATAACCTTTCTATCTTTCTATTTGAGTGAACGTACACCCGAGTGTCTAGTACCAAATTCACTTTCAAATAAAGAGCAAATGAATTGTTCTTGATGATTATATGATTTTTATTTGAAGTTGAGATACCATCTATATTTGATTTAATGAATATATATATATATATATATATATTTCTAGTGATTTATTTTCATTGAAGAAAGGGTAGTCATAAATTTACTTGATCATTTGGAGATATTGATTGGCTGCATCCTATGTAGATATACTTAAGATTGGCCGAACTATCTAGAGACATAAACTGGTTATTTCCTATAGAGGTACGCACTAGTAGACTTAACTCATTCTCATCGGGATCTCATAGAGGTACCTGCACAAGAGCTGAGTTCTATGGGTCAAGTACTTCTTACTCAAGAATAATTAATAGAGATATTATGATGCATGATCGAGGACACAGATTAGATCGTGTCATGATGTTTGTTGGATATATATATCATAAATTATTTCAATTTATTTTATTTTATTTTTAGAGTTTGTTGGGATTTGAATTGTAATATTATATATTTATTTATTTAGCTAATTAGTTTGTTTAGTCTAACATTATAGTTTTAGGATAGGATTAGCTCCTCTTTAAATAACTTCTATAATTAGATAATAGAGATGACCTTAGTCAATAAAAATTCCTGTTTTTGTGTAAGATGACTCAGGATGGACTTAGTGTGAGATTTTGGAAAGATCAATATCCTTGAAGAGTAAGAAAACCTTAAATGAAAATTCTTGAAACACTAGTTATCTTATTTATGAGAAAAAAATAGGCATAAAAAATAATCATATAGCCACCATAGCCACCATCATCTACCATCGATCCACTACCACTCTTTGACATCACACTAAAGATGCCCACAACACATAAGTCTGTGTCGTCTCATTTTACATGAGAGAAAGAGAGAGAGGTGAAGACCTAGACTAAAAAACTCTTTAAAATAGGGTTCTTTTTGAGAAGATATGTCTAGTAATATATAAATTGTTGGTAATCCAAGTTGGTTTTAAGTACAAATGAGAGCCGTTTATAAGAAAACAAAAAGCATGTCATTTACATTTAAGAAATGAAGGAAGCCAACTCCCCAAGGAAAATTATTCATAGATGGAGGGAGAAAAAACTTCCTCTGATATGGGGGAATGATTTAGTCAACAGGGAAAGTGGGAGAAATTTTAATCATAGGGAGAACTTCCACCCAAGAGGGGAAATCTCTTCTCTTCTTTCTCTTGGGATCGCCAGGCAAGTTAAAGCAGTTTAGGCCTCACCCATAGGTCTCTTCTTACTCTTTTTTCTTCCTTCTTTATTCTCAATTTGATTTCCTGATCAAAAGATGATGTCTCATGTGTCAAATATCTTGCAAGTGAAGATAACATCTTGAGTGTTGGGTATATATATATTAACAATATGGGGCAAAATATCTGAAGCTTTAAACTTGCTTAAAACTCACTCATATTTTACTCAGTTCAAACTCGATTCAATTTTCTTACGATTTGAAGTTAACTTGCTCGAAATAAAGTCAATTCAATTCGTAATTAACTCAATATCTCTATAATAATATATATGTATGCTAGCTTTTTGGATGAATATTAATATATTTTATGTATATTAATATATCATATATACTTATAATATAATATTAATGATAAGTATATACATAATATATTTAAATTTAAATAAAAAACACATATAATATATATATTGACGCAAAGTGAATATGAAAATTAAAAAATAAGTTTGATTCAACTAAAAAATCGATTTAAAATTGAATCGATTTTTGATGAATCGAACCTAAAATCTTCGAGTTTGAGTTGAGGCAAACTCGCTCGAACTCAACTAGTTATCAACCCTAATTAACACAAGCAGCATTGAGAAAATAAAGTTTTATCAGGCATTGATAAGAGGGAATTGCTTATTGAGCATTCAGCATCATGAAAATAGCGACAAAATAAAGTTGCGTAAGGCACCGATATAAGAGAGGACGACTTCTTGACTAAAGGGCAATATCATGAAATATTGTTGACAAAAATAGTGTAGGAAGGACATTGGAACGAGGACATATGATATCTTAAGTGGTAAGTATCATCTTGGAACACTTTGACCAATAAGAAAGCACGTATTTTGACCTAACATGAGAGTTTACACAATATCACCAATAACTTGCTTCACTACGTTATCACGAGGGACGATGTTGTGATGTCAACAATTCAAACGATCAACTCCTCGACTTAAGGTCAGTATTGACATCAACTCGAGACAAAAATATCAATATATGAGGAGAGAGTTTGGCCTCAAGATTGATAATTACTCAATGTTCAAATCGATATTTAGCTTGAGTCTAGTTAGATGAGACAGGCCACATTTACATCTCGAAACTTTTATCAAGCCCAATTAGAGCCATGGTCTGATCCTCTATTCCAAGTTGGCTCAAATTCATTTTTAAAAATTAAGATAATATAATTTGTTTATTATCTTTATAAAAGAAATGCGTAAGAAATAATAGTTATACTATGTGCTAAGCAAACATTTGGATGTGACTGACTCATTTAAAATCAAACAAAAGTTGCTTAAATTTTTATTAAAAAATAATTCTTATTTATTGCGGGATTTGAGATAGCTCAATTAAAGTTCGATTGAATTTGAAATAAAATGTTAATTAAGTCGAGCCAACGTAAATTGATTTATAAATTAGTAAATCGAGTTTGAGTTGTGCCTGACTAGAGCTTGAATAGTTCTCACCCTGCATGCACTAAGGATTTGTTTGGTAATAAGAAAAAAAAAAGATTTTATTGGAATTTTTAGTCATTTTTGAAAAATATGTATGATGTGAAATAAAGTAAGTTGATTATATTAAAAATTGTATAGGATGTGAAATAAAGTTGATTGATTTATTGAGAATTGTGTTGGATGTGAAATAAAGTGATTGTTTAATGTTGGAATTTGTGTGAGATAAGATATAAAATAATTTTTTAAGTTTTTTTAAAATAAATTTAAGATTTTGATTATGGTTAATTTTAGCCATATTTTTTAGCTCATTGCTAAACAGGATCTAAGACCTGACATTGACCGGTTAAGCAATCCGGCCTCAACAATCATGCTGAAGTTATGCTTCACTAAATGGGACATAAAGTTGGGTTTGTCAGTCCTTTACTGTAACTTGAGAAAAGGCGTATGGGAAATCTAAAAGGTGACGGGCATCATTATGTCTATTGGAGAAGGCTTCTAATTGGAAAACCAAAAAAAAAGGTATAGCCAGGAGCACCCACTAAATAAAAGGATGTTAAGGCAGAATTCAAGAAGCTTGGGTATTTTATTATTCATTATTATCTTCCACTTCTCTCTCTCTTATATATATCTCTATCTATTTCTGGCTCTCATTGTCCCTCTCCGTCTGTTTGAGGGCCAGAATTCTGAGCTAAGAGAGAAACGGAAATGAAGAAAACCTAGCCGGCTTCCTTCTTCCCCAACCCACTAGTGAAGGCCGACAGACTTAGTATAACAGTGATGCTTCCAAATGAATTACAGTTAGAAAACTATAAGTAACTTTTCTTTGATTGTATTGTGACGATAATTGAAGATTTTCAAACCACAATATTTTGGGGCTAATTGACATCATATTCTAGAAAAAAACAGGGAAATTTATTTTGGGCTGATATAAGTTTACTCTTCAAGATAGTTTTTTCTAGATGATTTTTTAATAATAATCCTATTTAATTAACTAATTAATATATGAAGTATCATTACAAAAAAATTATGAATGAGAGTATGTTTTCAACACCGTTAGGGGCGGGCCGTTAACTTAAAGTCTCCCATCGTATGGGCGACTTCTTATTATTAGCAGTTGCTTGAGCGACAGGCGACTTCTAATAATGAGTATCCCGTTTAATGGACGACTTCTTCTAAAATGAAGTCACCCGTACAATGAGTGACTTTTTTTCTAAATATATTTTTTAAATTAATTACAATATTATTTAAAAAATATTATTTTAATTCTTTTTGTATGACTTACTATATAATAAGTCTTCACAACAGAGTTATATTTTTTCCAGTATAATATTACTTTTAAATTTAGAAAAAAAATAAGTATGTATCTCATCCTTTTCTTCAATTGTAAGTTTTATATTCCATGAGTTTTTAGTAGACTAAAAATCTCAAAATGCGACATCATTATGTAGAAAATGTAAATATACATCTTTTGTCTTTGTCCATGTTTTGTTTGGCAAATCCTTTACATCGATCTCATTATTTTTAAACTATTTTTTTTTCCATTTGTTTCATCCTCATATTTCTTTGAGCTTAAATATCTATGTCTATATCCAGACATATTTTAAATTTACAATAAAAGGTTATAAGATATATAAAATATAAATGAAATAGAATAACTATCTTTAAGGTGCCTCAGAACAGCTTTTTTGAATCAACTTAAATTTTTCAATATAATTAAAATGTTACAGTAGCATACTATATAAAATATATGCATCATCTCTATCATCTTTTCCTATGTAATATAGGGTCACTCCTAAATGTATTCGAAGCCCGATATCGTCATCGGTAGAGTACGCTCATGCATCACCATCATCGTCATCATCATTAGAGTCTTCTTGTCCGTGCTCTTAGTTGATCAGTAGTGACAAAAGACAAACATTAAATTACCTCTCATGAAAACTATAATGATAATAAGTACTCGAACTACCTGGATCATATTGTGATATATGAACCATATATAGGATCAGAAGATGAATGCTTGACGAGTTCTCTTAATATGAATAACTTCTACTCTTGCAAACTGTATGTCTCAGTCGGATCATGACCACACCTAACCACTGGAGAGAAGTGAAGCTATGTGTGAAACTGATAACATAATAATAGCAGTTGATCTCGAGAGTCTATCTATAAGCTAGAATTGTTGCCCTCTGTACACCTTTCAGAACCCATAAGTGAATATGCAGTATGTGTGAACTCATCCTAATACAAAAAAATATTTATAATAATAGTTAATGTAATATAATTCAAATACATAATTGAATTTACAAAGCTCACAAATTCTCTAATAATAGGCGCTAGAGGAAAATAAGATATAAGCTCATCCACTTCGGTAAATACAAGTGACAAATATGCCTAAGATCTATACTAATCTATATACTGTCTTAATGCCTCAACATCGTCCTTACTAACCTTTAAAGGTTGTTAAACGAAGTCCAATCATCATCTCGACAAATGTCTGTATAAAGCGTGCTCAGCAAACCAGTCTGTCGATGATCATCCGCAAACATCAATTCTCTTGAAGTTCAGATCCATCACCTTTAACAGAAAATGCTGCTGGTATTCAAACTGACGCATCACACAATCTAGTAGAGGATACTCAACAACTACCTAAGCTATTAAGTGTCATCTGTGTCAAGCAAATGGCTGATCCAGCAGTGTAGAGGCAATACAATATCTAAATGATTAGCATTATATAGTATTTATATTACCTGACTCTGTCGCAAAATATCGATTTCATTAGATAAAATGAGAACATATGAAACTGTGCCTGTCCAATGAGTTAGATATTAATGTATTATATGAAAAAGAGTTAGATATTTCAAATAATTAAAAAATATTAATGCTAATATAAAAATACTTGTAACCTAGTGGCCTCTATACAAGCTAATTTAATAGTAACTATCTATTGCGATGACCTATATATAGTCACTTCTATTCCCATATTTGTAACAAACGCAACCAACCAGCAATCGTAGAATGTGTAGGCGCAACAGTATGAGATAATTATCAGTAGAGTTGTGCTAACACTGCAAACCCAAGTAATAAGTAACCAAATCGTCAGTAATTCTCGAGCAGTATAAGCTATTGAAGGTGAATCTCATAGACTGAGATATCAGGGAGAAGAAAATATCCCAACAGATATAATATATAAGTACGAATATATCATATCAACTCAAGGGTATGAGTCCATCATATGATGGTCTATAAAATTGCCAATAAAAAATATAGAGGCATACATGAATTAACTGTATTATCTCAGAATAATAATAATTAATTAATAATAACAGTAATAATATGAAAATTTTAGAAATATCTCAAAATATTATTGGACTACTCTTAATTTTATCTTGAAAATTCTGAGAAAATGAGAAGTGTGAAAAAAATTATATTCATTAAAGATATTTATATCATTTTATTTAGCTTTTACAAATTGTATTCATTAAGTTATAAATTTTAATATATTGTAACCTGTCATGAATGGGAAGTAGAATTTGCATAAAAAAATGTAAAATTGCATGATGTATTTAAGATTTTATGAGAAGTGGAAAGATTGCATGGCAAGGTAAAATTAAGAGTAGTCTAATAATATTTTGAGATATTTCTAAAATTTTCATAAATTACTCACAGATATTCATCCAGGATATTCTTATACTCCAGACACTCTCTCTATATAGTCCAACTAAAGGACTTCTTTGCAATAATACACAACATCTTTTTTGAGATTCGGCTGTAGCCTATAATATTCATTAATATAAAACATCAAGTACAACAAAGACGATCCTGTGAAAGGATTGCAGAAAAGTCAAAAGGGAGGGACATATCCCTTTCCCAAAAAACATCGTGAGCAAAAGAAACAAAAGTGATGTAATGAGCAACTTGATTCGCCTGTCTATATACATGAGATATACAAGCAGAAGGAAAGGATAATAAAAGAGCAATAATAGCAGAAGTGGAGCGTGGTCCCTGCACATCCTTATGCCTTAAAGCTGTGCTGAGTAAGGTAATAATAGTCTGCGAATCCCCTTCTAACTAGATACCGTGGACCTTGCCGATCCATGGTTTAGCTAGTTGAGTGACTAGATACTCTCCATATAGCTCAGCAACATCTACAGCATGAGTGGATAATGAGCAACCGATCGCTTGTAGGAACTGGCCTTGAGAATCACGTAAGATGGCGCTTGCAGCTGCTTCACCATTAGGACGAACCACACCATCAAAATTAATTTTTAGCTAATTGGGAGGTGGGGGATCCCAGGAAGAAGAAGAAGGGTTTCGCAAGCCTGAAAGGCTATTGGGATCCCAGTTCTCCAATTGGTTAAAATTAAAATTGACTGATGCCGTATAGTAAGCTTGAGTTGCAATACATCGCGGGTTTGCATGAGGCTGAGCATGCAACTTGTAGTTTCTAGCTTGCCAAATGAGGTAGAAAGCTGCTGCATAATAATTAGACAGCAATGAGTGACGCTGGTGAGCCTGGGAAGAACATAATAATTTAAGAAAGTCCTGCATAGTTGGAGGGATATGAGTGATAGCTGAAGGTCCTTGAGCATGTGAGCCCAAAAGCTCATGTAAATATCCATAGACTGCTGTTGCAAAGGAGCAGCGACAAAAAAAATGATCAATGTCTTCAATATGATTACAACCCCATAAACAGTTATCACTAGATGAAATTCCGCGAGAAGCCAACCAAGAAGAGGTAGGAATAGCTTTATAGAAAAGTCACCAAAGAAAAGTGCAAAAACGAGGTTGCGTTTTAAGTTTCCATATCCAAGAGCCATTGAAACTGTGAGTAGGGAATAAGCTGTTATAAACTTTAGAATTGGGTAAAATTGCAGATTCTGAAAGCTGCCACACTAAAACATTTGTAGAAACATTGCAACGAGGCATAGATAGAATACGTTTAACAAGGCAAGGACTAAAACATTGTAACAACTTAATCACATCCCAAGCACCATCTGGATGTAGAAAACCGGCAACCTGAGATGGACAATCAGCCAAAACATTAATATAAGTAGGCCATTTGGAAATAGGAGTGGAGGTGATCCAAGGATCCATTAAAACTGAACAATGAAGCCCAGATCCAATCTACCATTTCATATGTTGCTGAACCAGGTCACCTGCAGCGCACAATAATTTCCAAATGCACGAATCACCTCTTCGAAGTGAGAAAAAGGGCTGTCTACCACCATACTTTGCCTGAAAACATGAAACCCACAGTGAGGGCTGATTACTTAAAACCTGGGCTAAAAATTTGCCAATCAAAACTTTATGCTAAAGATGAAGACGATGAATACCCAGCCCTCCGAGACATTTAGGAGCAGCAACAGTTTCCCAGTTAACATAATGTATGGAGTGAGAATTCATGTGACCATTCCATAAAAAAGTTCTAATCAAAGTTTCAATCGTATCTAAAACTAATTTAGGCATATACGTATGAGAGATAGAATATACAGGAATAGATGATAAAACACTATTGATAAGAGCAAGGCGACCTGAGAGAGATAAGGAACGAACTCCCCAAGATGCCAAACGGTTCCGAATGGTCGAATGGAGAAAAGCAAAATCAGCCTTAATTGGTTGCCGGTATAGTAACGGAATGCCCAAATACCTTCCTTGTTGCACTTGATGAAAACCCAGTTTATTAACCAGCATTCGCTTGCGGGATCGTCTCATTTTCTTGCTAAAGAAGACAAGATTTGGAGCGGTTAATAGTTTGGCCAGATAGATGACAAAAATCCTGCAAAATTCCTTTGTACGTGAAGGCTGCTTTATGAGTAGCTGGAGCAAATAAAACTGTCATCGACAAAAAGCAAATGAGTATTAAGAGGCCCATTAGAGGATAACTGAACTCCAAGAAGAGAAGTTGAAGCAGCTCTTTCCTGTATTAAGAGTGATAACAGCTCTGAGCAAATAATAAATAAGGTGATAATGGACAACCTTGGCGAAAACCACAGGTTGCATTAATCCAAGCTGATCGAGAGCCATTAATCAAAAGGGCAAATCGTGGATTAGAGATACAAGCAAAAATCCAGGCATTCCATTATTCAGGAAAACCAAAATGGCGAAACATAGCTAAAAGAAAATCCCATTTCATTCGATCGTAAGCTTGTTCCATATCAATTTTTAAAGCCATAAGTCCAGTAGTAGAGTCGGACATACGAAAATGATGCATCATTTCTTGGGCGAGAAAGCAATTATCAGCGATAGAGCGCCCAGGGATGAAAGCAGCTTGTTCCAAAGCAATAATAGGGTGCAAAACAACTTTTAAGCGATTAACTAATATTCTTGCAACAATTTTGTAAACAGTTGTACAGAGACTAATAGGCCTGAACTGGGAAGGTAGAATGACACCTTGAACCTTAGGTATTAAGACAACAAGTGTATCTTTCCAACGCTGTGGCATAACACCTGTAGTAAAGAAATTAATAATAGCCGCACAAAAATCTGCATGAGTAATCTGCCAATATCCTTTAACAAAAGAGCCAGTTATACCATCAACACCAGGAGCACGATTAGGAGGAAGAGCACAAACCACATTTGAGATTTCATCCATGGAAATTGGTAATACCATCAACACCATGAACAAGCACAACATCTTTCGGCAATAATACAAAGCATCTTCCCTTTACATCAACATCAAAGGCAATTATATGCAAACTAAACAGAGGTGGTGGTAGTCATATTACTGCGCAAAACATCCAGCAGCATCGACAAAGCATCCAGCAACTGCAACAGCAATAATAGAGCAATAATGGAGCATTATAGCACTGTAGCTAGCACTGTAGCAGAACTGTAGCAGCAGTAATATGAAAATTTTAGAAATATCTCAAAATATTATTGGACTACTCTTAATTTTACCTTGAAAATTCTGAGAAAATGAGAAGCGTGAAAAAAATTATATTCATTAAAGCTATTTATATCATTTTATTTAGCTTTTACAAATTGTATTCATTAAGTTATAAATTCTAATATATTGTAACCTGTCATGAATGGGAAGTAGAATTTGCATAAAAAAATGTAAAATTGCATGATGCATTTAAGATTTTATGAGAAGTGGAAAGATTGCATGGCAAGAAGCATGACATCATGAGAAGATGATAGATTCATGCAACACTGCTAAATTTCAGTGTAATCTTTCCATAGTGTTTATACTGAGGGTCTTAAAAGGAGACAATGTGCTTATAGATATAAGTTCAGGAAGGAATAATTGTTTTACCTAATTACTCTTTTTAAGTGAATCTTGACTGCGAGTTGTTTATCTTTTTTCCCTTCGTTATCTCTTCTTCTAGAGTGTAACACATGCAAATTTTTGTTAAAGTATTAATCTAATTAATCTTGTAGCACCAGGGCACATTAAATTTACTCCTAATTGTCATGATCATATGTCTGCCGTTGTTGAACTGTGTTTTGTACTTAAATTTGACTGATGACAGGATAAATCGAAAATTTCAAAGGACACCAATGTTAAACTAAGAGATCATAAATCAATTTAAGTTCAAATGATAATGCCTTTATAAGTTAGGCTTTTTTTATGAACGTTAAATATAAGTTTTTAATTGTTTGTTGATTTCATTATTTGTTAGGATGTAAGGTCACTTGTTATAGTCTTCATCTTTGATTTTTTTTGTCTAGACATTCGTTGCCGCATTGTAATTAGTTGATAGAGTTGTATCAATTTTTTTTTAAAAAGTAGGAATTGTACATATTGACCTTGCAGAGTTAATTGTGTTGAAAGATGTAAGATTGCATTGACATACATTAGGATTTCTTTGAAAGTTGTATATAGAATCTAATTAGATTGTATGCTAATGTTTGACATCAGTAAAAATGAAGTGATTCAAAATGTTTATGTAATCCATTGATGATTAATGCAAGCTTTTGATTGTCGTTCCTTCATATTTTACTTTAAGAAAAATCTCATTTATTCTCGTAGTATATAAGTGGAATCTCAAGAGCAAGTTTAACTTTTTATTTTCTCAAGAGCAAATTATTATCTTATTAAATTTATATTTTTTTTCCTTTCTCTTCTTTCGCTTGCGGAACAATAAAGAAAGTCAATTATGCTTACTATTAAAAATTTATACATATATAGAGTAACAAAGAGAGGAGAAATTTGTGCACCTAAGCTCATTGTTTGCTAAACTTGTATTTTTTCCCTTCCTTTCCCTTCCCTTCCCTTGCGAAACAACAAAGAAAGTCAGTTATACTTACTATTAAAATTTATTCATATATAGGGTAATAAAGAGAGGAGAAATTTGTGCACCCAATCTCATTGTTTGGTTTAAGGCTTTGTTGTTCTTGTTATTGTTTCCTTACGGTTTAGCAAAACTTGCATAGTCTTATGTAGTACATAATATCATTCTCAAAGTTGACCAAGACATATCAGGCACATATATAGAGAGTTCATTTTGTATAGATGAGCATGTTAAAGTAAAAAGAAGCTTGAAGTTTAAACGAATATGTAGCTGGCTATTTTCCAATTACTTAAACCCAAGTACTTATTTTAGATGGTGAGAACAAATTCTTGTTAGCTTTAAATTTCCTAAGACATCTGAATGGAACACATAATATGTATATAACTTCATTGAAATATAAACTACAGAATGTTGATATATATTATAGTTCATAAAATATATGAAGCTCAAAAGGATCATTTTGAGAGGATAGAAGAGAGGTATAAGTTGAATAATAAGGACTAAATATGAAGACCAAGGAAAATCTTCTTGTTTTTTTTCTTTTTTTTTTGATTCATTTCTCTATTTCAAGTTCTTTTGATTAATTTTCTGTTAGATGTCAATTTCTCACACTTAATGCTTTTTTAATATTTTAGCAACAAGCTGGTGATTGCAAGTAAAAGAAATTTTTAGACATTTTAATCACTTTAAACTTTTCTTAACTTACTAATGACAAATTTGACGGAAGGACACAAATCAAATGATTTAGATTACCTCATAGACTCTTGTGAAATGATTCAACTTTCATGGACTTCAATGAAATTTGTGCCAAACCTTGGATAACTGGTTGTAGTTTAATCATATTCCCTAAAAAACAATGGAAGCACGTGTAATGCTATGGGCATGTCAACTCTCTCTCTCTCTCTCTCTCCATATATATATATATATAATATGGAATTACGTATGTCAGGTGGTTTAAATTCATTTAATTTTTAAAATTAGATATTTATATGTCATTTCATACTTTAAATACATACAAATTGTATCCCTTTCATTAAATTAGGAAAGATCTAGCCCTCCATCTTGTTAAGAAGTTGAAGGCCCAATCATTCACCAATATCAAGGGGTGTAGTTCATAATTATGCATTTGTTAATGCGTAGTTCCAGCGCTGCATCTCAGCCGTACACGTGGCCCCTTGAGAGGTACACTAAGCCTCCATTATGATAATTAATCACTAATCAGTGGGCTTTACTTTTGCAGGTCTCAACCATCGATCCCGACGATTCAGCCTTCCCCAAACCTCGTCTACGGTGATTGAGCGACAACAGTCCCTTAACATCAGCCACGAGGTTTCGATCCCAGCTCTCCCCAATCATCATCCATGATGTTTCGAAGATCTCCTCAATCATCTTTCAAGACCATCGGTGACGATGTTTCTCAGCTGCACCTGTCGCTATCAACATGCCCCGACCGCACCATTTCCAATGACGCATGGTCAATCACGCTAACCAAGGATCCGTGTGCTCCAGCTGCTACGGATTCCCAGGAGGATTGCAAAGTTCGAGAAGACAAGCTTTCCATCCATTGCTTCCAGCTCCTCCAATGGCCGACAATGACTGAACCACTGGTACGGGCTCAGTATCCTTTTCCGGAAGATCAGGCTGAGCTCCGCTACCTCCCGCCTATAAATACCCCTGAATGAGGCTTCAGGGGGTATCTTCGGGTCGGCTGGTCTTCTTCTTCTCCTCCTTTTTTCATTTCTCTACTCTCTGTTTTAACCCTTGTACTGAGCCCAAGCGGCTCTCTTATTTTGAGATATAGTGAAATACTGCAGGTTGATCCGGTGGATATAGGAGACTTCCTCCCTGAACTATCTTAAATCTCTGTGTACTTTTCTGGATACTCTTCTCTCTCACTTGAGTCTTAATCATCACGCTTAGCCCTCTACATACTGCTGTCTCTTGAGATCCCTTACTTCTCACGTCAATATTTTCTGGTACTTTTATTGAGACTCCGAAAAGATGGTGGCCAGAACCAACTCCGCAGTCCGTAGCACACAAGCAGGTGAACCTTCTGTCAGGGCGCCAGGTGATGAAGCTTCAGCATCAACGTCCCAGCGTCGTACTGGATCTACTTCTTCCTCCAAAGGTACCCGCATCTCAGAGTTGTAGGGGATGCTGGCCAACCTCATCGATCTGGTTACTGGCCTTACAACCCAACAGGTTGTGATTCTTAGGCAGACTCAACCAGTCTGTGCTACTCTGCTTCCTCTTGCACCTCTCTCGTCGGTTGTAGCGGCTCCTGCACCTCTCCCATTGGTTGCGGCGGTTCCTGCACATCCTTCGTCAGCTGAGGTGGTTCCTAAACCTCTCCCGCCGGTCACGGCACCTTCTGCTCAATCATCAGGATCTTCTCAACCGCCCAAACACCATCTTCCTCCTCGGGAAGTCCACCAGAACCAAAATTCTTTTCCACCATGTCCACTTCCTCACCCTACCTTTTTTCCTCCAACTTTCTCTCCTTTCCTCATTGGATGGAATCCCCTCTTCCCAGGTGCTTAGGCCCTCCAATATGGACCTGATCCCTTTTTTGGTCCACTGGATGGCAATGCTCCTTTCTCTGACGCTATCCTGCAAGCGCCAGTCCCAGAAGATTTCAGGCCGCCGCGCCTTGAAGCTTAGCAAACACATTCAGGGGTTCAAAGCCGTTGTCCGCTACCGCCAACCTGATGAGACCACCAAGTGTCACTTCCTGGCCAAGGCATGTGATGGGCAACACTCAGCTGGTTTGTCAAACTGCCCCAAGGACACATCTCTTTCTATGAACATCTGAAGTGGGAGCTGATCGCCTATTTCATTGGCCGGACACGAATGGTCGTATCCGACATAGTGCTCTCCATTATCAAGCAGGGTGAGAAGGAAAGCCTGCAAGATTACACCACTAGTAGAAGCTGAAGATGTTTACCCAGCTGTCGCTATGCATAACTATCGGAAGGTCTTAAGAGCGAAGACTTGTCCAAGTCCCTACAACTAGCAAAACCTCGGAGCTACCCAGAACCGGTTACTAGGGCCAGCCAGTTTGTGCTGCTAGAGGATGCTGAGGCTTCTCCTCTCGATGTTTCCAGAGCCACAAAGGAGAAAAATAGAAAATATCAAGATGACGAACCATCGGCCATGATGAATCGCAGGGACAAGAACTATAGCAGGGACAAAAGGAGGCCACGTCAAACTCTTGAGAAGAAGCACTTCTTCTCCTGGCCACTTACTGAAGTATATGTGGCGGCCGTGAAGCAAGGTTGGGTTCGTCCTGCAGGACCCAAACCAGCATCGCCGGCTGGTGTGGATCTGGAGAACTACTGCGAGTTCCATGGGAATTATGGACACAAGCTCACAAGTGCTGCGCGTTGAGGGCCCTGCTCAACAAGCTAGCGGATCAGGGCAAACTTGAAGAATTCATGCTGATAGTGCCTACATCCAGTACTACGTAGAAGGGCAAGGCCCTAGAAGATGTGGGGGCTCCAACTCAGGCTTTATCACTGCCAGGCTCCAGCCAGCCGATGCGGTCTTACCCCCCTGTTGCAAGAATAATCAACGCCATCTTTAGCGTTGATCCTGCTACTATTCGCTGCCAGATGATTGAAGTCAGCGGCCTCTCATCAGCCCTCTTCCTCTATCTCGCTCACTTTCTGCCATGAAGACCTTTCCAACAGGGCAACCCTCACAATGACCCGATAGTGGTCACCGCGCATATTACCAACTTCAACGTGCGGCGAGTACTCCTTGACTCAGGAAGTGCGGCTGATATCCTGTTTGAGTCTGTCTTCCTCTAGATGGGACTCAAAGAAATAAACCTCCTTTGTGCAAGAACTACTCTGCTAGGTTTCTCCGGAGAGAGGGTTCAGCCATTGGGATTCATCTCTCTACCGGCCTCTTTTTGTGATGATATTGGCCACGCCATAAGCATAGTAAACTTCGCTGTTATCAGAGTCAAGTCAAGCTATAACGCCATTCTCAGGAGAACTACTCTCAACTCCTTCAGAATGGTGATCTCCACGCCACAGCTCTGTGCGAAGTTCCCTACCTCCAGCAGCGTTGTCACCATCAGAGATCTCAGGCAGGCAACTCGATGTTTTCAGATCGCCGCACAGCTCGTCCCGATTAGCTGACCTCAGTGAGTCTCAACCTGTTATACCATAGGAGAGGGTCATTAATGTACCTTTAGGGGCTGAGGATTCCTCTAAAATTGTAAATTTATCTTCCTCTATGAATAATAAATAGCAAGCAAACACCATTATTTTGCTTTCTGAGTATATAAATGTCTTTATTTGGTCTCTTAAAGATATCTTAGGGATGGACAGAGTTGTCTGTGAATATTATTTAAATGTATTTATCGATGTAACCCCACAAAATAAAAGAAGAGAGTCATGGCTGGAGAGAGGCAGAATGCCATCGAAGAAGAGGTTAATAAGCTGCTGAAAGCAGGGTATATCAAGGAAGACAGTACCCCCAATGGCTTACCAACGTTGTTATAGTAAAGAAAGCCAATGAGAAATGGAGGATGTGCATAAACTTTCGAGCACTCAATCAAGCTTGTCCCAAGGATACCTATCCTTTGCAGCGCATTGACATGATGGTAGACCGTACCACTGGGTATGACATCATGAGCTTTGTACATGCCTTTTCTAGATATCATCAAATCCGGATGGCTAAAGAAGAAGAAGAAAAAACAGCCTTCATCACAGACTTCGGTACATACTGCTATAATGCCATGCCCTTTGGTCTCAAAACTCCTTTTATAGTTTAGTCTTCTCCTCCAACAAGGAATCATGCTGAGAATACTTTGCTGCAAGTTGGATTTTCAAGGCTTCTATCTCCTCGCCTTGTTGCTGGATCAGACGACCCTGCTCGATCACTTGCTCCTCAGTCCTCAAAGTCCTATTCAGAAGTAGGGGCAGATGAGCAAGCGCTTGAGAAACAAAGCAGGAATAGAACACCTCAACCAACAGTAATTAAGAAGGCGTGAAGAAGCACAAGAAACCCTTACAGAAATCATCATGTTGGCGACGTTGGCATAGGTGTCCGGTGTCAAGGTTTTTTCAATCCTCTCCTCCAGATCCTTGGTGACCAAGCCACCTCTTACTACCATTCCAATGTCCCCCGGGACTGCAAAACTCCGCCCGAATGATTGTTGGGAGAATATTATTAATTTTCTCTTATTTTCTAGCGTCTCCACAGCAATCTTTGCACTCTCATCATCGAACCCTCCTATAAAATTGATGCAGTACGGGGGCTCCACACTCTGCTGCCATTCATGCGCAGCCTTGGATGGCGGTTGTTCTTTCTTTGCGGCCTTCCCCTTCTTTGAAGGGGGCTCGGGGCTTCTCCTTTCTGGAAGACTCCTTTTTCTCTTAGAGATCTCCTTCAGCACAACGTCCAGGCAAGGACTTGCGGCAGCTTCCTCCGCTCTTTTCTCTTGGCCCTTCTCATCGGCCTTCTCCTCCCCCTTCTCCTCTCCTTTGCCTCCCCCAAGGACAAGCTCTTTATTACCTTTAGGGATCACCTTGGGCTTGGCCGATGTGGCAGGCTCCTTTCCCTTGCCAGCATCTTCGAACTACTGGGCCAAGATTTTGTCATCTTCGGTGGTATTCTCTGAAGAAGATACCACGTCGACAACGGTTTCACCACAAATTAGTATCGAAACCTCTATCCCTTCTAGCTCCTCCACCACCTCAGTAACCTCTCTGCTGAGTTGGGTGGATGGGGGCTATCCCCTCCTAGCTCTTTTCATCAGAACTGTACCAGCAGGAGGGGTTATCTCTTTGAAGATAATATATCCTAGCGCTTTAGCGTACAAGGATATATCATTCCTCACATGTCTGCGAAAATCCTCTAAGGGTCAGTTCTGCCCCTTCAACTTCTCAAGGTTGCTTAGGGTCCCTCCCCCAGTTGTTTACCTTGCCTCTAACAAACTCAGGTGGGCAGACTCCGGGCTTCAGAGGGATGCTTAGATCTCCTTCTATGAAGAAGTAGTAGTTCTTCCAGTCAGAGTGAAAACTACTAGCTCCGAAGAACATCGCCTTCCTCGACCTTGACCGAAAAGCCAAACATCCTCTGTATTCGGACACCGCCATCCAGCTGAAGAGGCCCCTGAACAGCATCAAGCTCCATGGTATCTCTTGGGATTGCAGCAGCTTGCTGGGGGAAAGCTGCGCCGGTACAATCTGGTATGAATTCAGGATTTCTCTAAACTCTGGCTGCGGGGGGAGCATCATCTCCTACAACACCTGTGCTCGATAGATGCACACTGCTCCTTCAGGGGGTCTGTACGGCCGGAGCTCGGCGGTAGGCTGGATAAGGCTGGGGTTTCCCCTAAACCCCTTGTCACAGTGAGCACTTCGTGCTCCATCAGAAGACTCTCCTGGTAGCTGGAGTCGCTTAGGAACTGTCGGCTAGCTCGTCCCACTCAATCTTTGTTCCTCCCATGGTGAATCTTTGCTGCAAGCAAGCGTGGAAAAGTTTTTTAGTGTTTGAGATGAAGGCTAACGTTTCAAACTTCCCTCCTTAAGCCATGGTTTTATGGGGAACAATTGTGCCACTTTATCTTCTGGCCGTCTGATCTTATCTATCGGTGCGCAGGTCAGATCTAGCCTTCTATCGTCTGACAGTTTCGAAATCCGAAGCAGCGCACAGATATCGAGGCGTCTTTTCACCAGCACTCTTCTTGGGGTCATGCCTGATGTTTCAAAATATCAGAACGCACTCACTCCTTAACTATTGTTTCTCGACATTTATTATATGCTTTATACCCTCATTCACTTATGAATTCTTGTTCTTCTCTTTCTGATGATCTTAATATCTTTTTTAAACAAAAGAGAGAAGACAAAAGAAGGGAAATACATTGTAAACAGAATTCATCTGGAGTTAACAAGTTTTCAAAGAAAAAGATATTTTTCATTGACAACAAACTTATTACAAATTCCATTTCTTTGTACTTTACATGCTTCTTTCTTAGTACAGGACATACAATGAAATCAAAGAAAAACATAAGGCTTCAGAACACGAACAACTATTGTTATAGTATCAATTTCAAATACGAGGCGAACCTCCTTACAAATTGACCTATTCCTCTCCTGACTAAGCAGTGCACCCTCTAAGGATTATCTGAAGTTCCTTCTTCTCCGATCATTCCTTCAAATGTAATCTCTCATGATTAATTCAGAATGATAAGAAGAGAAAGGAAGCAAGCCACTGCAAATCCTTAGGGGGAGCTTGCTGCTGCGCATTAGGAAGAACGCTTTGGCCTTTATCAGGACCTCTACAGAGGGAAGCAGGCAGATATCCTCAACCGGCGTAATCACCTATAGGGGGAACCCCCCCTGAGGGAACCCCCCCTGAGCCATGGCTTCTAGTGTCGAAAAACCTATCTGGACCCTTGGGACCGCAGAAAGGAAGAACAGCTGGACCCCTGATGTTCTCCTAGTTCAGAATGCTTACATCAACCAAGGTTTGCAAGAGAACATCGAAGGCTGCTTGGCTTTTCACATGATGCCCACGGTTGAGGAGCTGACGATGTTCACTATTCTCCTCACTGCCTCCTCTAGGTCCTTCATGTGTCGTCCCCTCCATCCCATGCCACGGTCTATCAGGGCGCGCATGGAGCATATTTTAGAATTCAGTAGCCCGTCTTGGCAGTGAGTCTCAAAGGCAGCTTGCTTTGCTTTGGACTCTGCCTCCCTGGCCTCCGCCACTTGACCCCTGAGCTTATTCCTTTCCCTTCTCAAGGCCTCCATTTTATCGTCCAACTCCTTTATTCTTTTATGGAGGTCTTTGACGTGGGCAGAATGGGCTTGGCTTATTTCCAAAACAGTGCGATGGAACTCTCCCCTCGCAACCTCGGCCTTGCCTGACCACTCTGCATTGCTAAGAATTAAAGAGGCCAACTTTTCCTCCAAGTCGTACAACCTCCTTAGCTCCCCTCATGGCTAGCTCGAGAGCGCTTTGTAGCCTTCGACAAAGCACCCTCCAGTTTCGCTATCCTGTTAAGATAGTGCGCCTCACTCTCCTCAACACATTTATTTATATTTTTTACCATCTCCACAATCTGAGAGGTATCTCTCAAAAGTTTTTCCTCTCCTCTCCTTATTTCATACAGTCATCCCCCAGGTTGCGCCCTGTCCCTTCAATGCCCAGTGCAGCTTTAGGGGCAGCCTGGGAGATCCCCTTCTTCCTCTCCCTCTCCTTTTCTTTCTCACCGTCTTCCTTCTTTTCCTTCTCTTTTTTCTTCTTCTTCTCATCCTTGGCACCCACCGAAGGAAGAGAAGGACAAGAAGTTTCTCCTCTTTTGACAAGAGGAGGAAATAATGGCTTACCCAGAGAAGCAGGACCACAAACCACCAGAGGTGTCTTCGCCAACCCTCCTGCGAGCGGAACACCCACCTTGGGGAAGAGCTGCTCAATGTTTTCATCTTTGAGCAGAATCCTCCCCGGGTCAAGGCTCTCTCCTGTGAGTGTCTGACGCATGACACTCAACTCCTTTCGCCCTCCATCCTTTGGAGGCGCTTTGACCGGAGAGTCAGAGATGTTCACCACCTCCACTTCCCTCCTCTCCTCGGACTCCTGTGCAGACTCCAGAGTTCACATAAGAACCCTGGCAACCTTGGCCGGTGGTGTTTCCTCCTCCACCCTGACGGTTGGGGCACCCACTTCTTCTGGTTGGAGTACCGGAGCGGACTTTGCGGCCGCCAGCTCCGGCAACCCTTCAACTTCCGGAGGTGGTTCTAGGGCCCTCTTCTTCTCGGGAGGAGGGGCAACAGTCGAGGAACTGCTAGCCTTCTTCTTCTTCATCGGAAAACCTGACAAAATCTTCTATTTGTTTCCCTCTGCCATCTCTCCAACGATCTGTTTCTTTTCTTGCAGGATCTCCGAAGGCTAGTAGAGGAAGGATGCGAATCGGCAGGGCGCCGCTCTAGCTTTATCCTAACAGGCCTTGGGCAGCGCGTCCACCATCATAATGGTTCGCATTCCAGGGCTCACATTAATGTTCACGCCCTGTCATGCGGGGGGCTGATGTTAACGCGTGGTTTAAGCGCTGCATCTCAGCCGTACACGTGGCCCCTTGAGAGGCACGCTAAGCTTCCATTATGACAATTAATCACTAATCAGTGGGTTTACTTTTGCAGGTCTCAACCATCGATCCCAAAGATTCAGCCTTCCCCAAACCTCATCCACGATGATTGAGCTACAGCGGTCCCTTAACATCGGCTGCGAGGTTTCGATCCTAGCTCTATCCAATCATCGTCCATGATGTTTCGGAGATCTCCTCAATCATCGGCCACGAGGGTTCGAGCCATCTTCCAAGACCATCGGTGACAATGTTTCTCAGCTGCACATGTCGCTATTGGCATGCTCCGACCGCACCATTTCCAATAACACATGCTCTTGCCAATCACGCCAACCAAGGATCCGCGTGCTCCAGCTGCTACGGATTCCCAGGAGGATTGCGAAGATCGAGGAGACAAGCCCTCCATCCATTGCTTTCGGCTCCTCCAGTGGCCGACAACGATTGAACCACTGGTACAGGCTCAGCATCCTTTTCCGAAAGATCTGGGCGGAGCTCCGCTACCTCTCACCTATAAATACCCCTGAACGAGGCTTCAGGGGGGTCTTCGGGTCGGCTGGTCTTCTTCTTCTTCTTCTTTTTTCATTTCTCTACTCTCTGTTTTAACCCTTGTACTGAGCCCGACTCCCTTTTTTTTGAGATATAGTGAAATACTGTAGGCTGATCCGGTTGATGTAGGGGACTTCCTCCCTAAACCACCTTAAACCTCTGTGTGCTTTTCTGGATGCCTTTCTCACTTGAGCTTTAATCATCAGACTTAGCTCTTTGGGTACTGCTATCTCTTGGGACCCCCTATTTCTCACTTCGATAGCATTCAAAGTCTAAAATATTACATATAAATATCTAATTTTAGTGGTTAAACGAGTAAACAATCTTTCCTTAAACATGATCTATATAATTCTCCCATTATGTATATTAATGTGTGCATATATTTTGAACCACTACTAAACTTAAATTGAGTTTATTGTTAATATCTTATAAGAACTGATAATGTCATAATGATGTTAAGTAACTTTTTGCTGGAGCTTGTATATTACTAGCATGTTTGGATGACAAATTATTCTTTGATTAGATCAGTATATTTGAAATTTGAATTGTGATAATGGATACAAACTATTGTCTTTGGTGCTAGTTTTATATGTTTCGATGTATCTCTGATTTTGGCTATTTCGTTTAGTGCATCAGGCGACCCTATCTTATCTCAATGGAGTAAAATGTCTTGCTATGATGTAAACTATATACAAATATGTTTCTAGAGATTGAATATAATTAATTCTCAAGCAATTCTCTGGATGGTCATCCTCGAGAAGTCTATACCTCTTCGTTTTTTGGTTTATAAAACATGCAGTAACTGAATTTCATTTTCTTTCTTGCAATTTTTAAGCATGCAAGAAACTCTTAAGCGTTACAAGATCCACGCCAGAGACCTTTGTAGCAACAGCAGAGCAAGTGAAGAAGGCACTCAGGTAACAAGACCTTTGCTGTTTATATTGACTAGATGGCAGGAAATTAATACCATGCTTTTTTTGGCAGATACTACCATTTTAAAATTCCCCCACTATTAAATGATCGCATATTGATAGTGCAAATTAAGGCCATAAAACAGTAACATTAAGAACGAAATTTGAAATTGCACAAAATCTAATTTTTATCAGTATCTCACTCGACCATTTTGACAGAAACTGAATGACCTGACAGGTCTTACCACAAGTCATTAATGGACATAATGATTTACAGAATATTAATTCGTATCGACCTTGAATAATCCATAAGGCGTGAACTATTTGTTCACCCCAAAATCTAACTAATGGTAGGCAGGTGTCAATAATTTTTTGTTTCTGGATTTGTCGTGAATAACTTGCCAGTATGTTGTTGAAACGATCAAAATATATGCATTTGCAAATTTCATCTGAAATACAATTTATTCATATTTCTATTAGCAAACAGGAAGATTTTTAAAAATATGGCCAATTTTGTGTAAATATGGTATCATTCTTACAATTACCATGTCGGAATAATTCTCACCAACATCAGGCAAATGTTTTTCAGAATCAATGAGCTATTGATGATAATGTCACATAAAACTACATAGCCACAGAATTTCTGGAGACTAAGTTGATATTATTCTTTCTGAAATGCAGCAACAGATGCACGAAGTAACAGTTTTTGCCGAGAATATTGATCTCCTTGAAGATTCTAAAAGGTCTGGCTCTGGAAATCGAAGACTGCAAGTTCTTTTCTGGAAGAATAAATTTGTGAATTTCTTATACCTAATATAGCTGTAACTTGCAGGAAGCTCATGGGTGAAAATCTCGAATCGTGCTCGTGGAATGAGCTACATGAACTGGAAGATCAGATGGAGAGGGGCTTGAGGAACATCAGAGGAAGAAAGGTTTGTAATAGTAACATATAAATTTAGGTGAAAAGACACTGCGTTCTATATAATTTTGACAAAATAACGTTTTGTCTCTGAACATTTTCTGTTAAAGCATAGCACCTGACCTCTCATAAACAAATATTTTCTTTTTTGTGACTTCCTCAGACACTGATCTTCCAAAATATAGAAGAATGAGAAGAAGAAAAATAGTTATCAATATGTATATATATACACATAGAAGAATAACTCATCTTTTGCTGCCCAATTAGTAGTGTTCGAGTGGGAAATCGATAAAGAAATTCTAACTGTATTTCAGATAGCTTCAAAATTACATACATATGTGCTTTCTCTAAACTGTCATTTTATTTTCACTGTACTTCACATTTACAATTTTTTTGGGATGTCACCTTCCTTGTTTTTCGTTTAATCTCTACACATGAATATTTACGTATGTCAAGATGAATAATATTTACACTTGTCACTCTCCACGGCAAATATTTACATCTATTACTCTTAAAAGATGTATTAATTGCAATTTGTACCACATATTTGGGAAGACGCATCTTTGGATTTAAATTAATAATTAGAGCATCTTTATAGGTGACATGTATAAATCCCCTATATCAATTTGGAATTATTATCCTTCTATATGTTCTTTCAGAATCAGTTGCTGGAAGAGCAGGTAGAACAACTCAAAGACTGGGTACTGACCTAATCTATTTTATGATCATCAATACTATGCATCTGCTCACTTAAGTATAAAAGTTTTCTTCAATCAATGCAGGAGAGGCAGCTCCTAGAGGAGAATGCATTACTTCAAAAGCAAGTAAGCTACTGCTCCAGCCAATCTGTCATTTGTTTAAGTCCCCAAGTCGTCTAATTTGAGCAATAGTGTTCAGTACAAAAATTAGAAATTGAACTTTGACTCAAGATTAGCAGACTCATTGAAGTTACCCAACAAGTTTAGGATTAAGATTTTCTTATAATTGTTTTTAATTCAATTAAAATTTGATTTTCAATTGCTATAGCATACTCAACAAGGAAGCACATACACTTCCATATATCGTGTTGAGTTCTTTTATCCTCGTATCATATTCATAACTTTTAAGTTCTTTTACAATATTGAGCAGAAAATAAAACAAATTATACCACCAATAAGCATTTAATATTTGATTATTATATTATTTAATTTATCTTGTCGTGCTCGTGCTTCTGTATCTTAAAAAGTTATATCATTGTGTTATTTTGTATCATATCCATATATCGTGCCTATGCTTTCTAAACGTTCAATCAATCTACCTATATATACAAATGTATGTTATAACATTTTTATCTTATATGTATTAAATTGGTTCCATTAGTTATAGTTAATAGTCATAATCATGTTTCTATCAAAAAAAAAAAGTTATAACCGTGCAACATATATATTTTGAATTGATTCCCACCCATCACTTTTCATTGTTGTGGAAGAAGAAGCCTTTGTATCTTAATCCATATATTTAATTTCTTCAAAGTTATTAGAGTGGGTCCACCTTTTGAGAAATACGAGAAGAAGCAATAATAAGAATTATTTAGCAAATTGTTAGAATCTAGTCTCGTTTAACCAGTAGGAGCACAACGAAATCAGATTAATGAAAATAATAACAATGAAGTATATAACAAAGAAAAATCGAATTTATGTGGTCTATCCTAGAATTTTTTGGGCCTACTTTCACGAGAGGAAGAAAAAAATTTCAACATTGTCAAAGTCATAATACAAGTATAAATGCACACTAGAACATAACAAACACTCAACATTAATCCCAAATACAGTCATTCTCACAATAAAGGAAACCTTGAAATAAACTTTTTTCTTACATAAAAATAAAATACCCTCAGTCTCATAACAAGAGAATATAATTGAAAAGAACTTAAAAGAAAAAAATCTTAAGAATTTACTCATCATCTCCTCTTGCCTCCTTGAAGCTTAGTTTACCAGATGAGATTGTGATGAGTTGCTACTTCATGCCTTCATTGATTTTAACCAAAGTTTAATTTAGCAACTTGAGTCCACATTGACTTTAGCAAAAAGTTTCAAAGGTTAGCTGATTGATTTGATCATAATAAGCACACGATCAAACTCATGTTAAACACGCGTTCAACTCATGCTTTCACTTTTGCTTGCAATTTTGACTTCTTCGCTTCCAGAACAACATGTGACGCATAATTTTGGTTAATCATCGACAGCTTCTCAAAGGTGACTTGACTAACAGAATGATTATTTGTTTATATATTTATTTATTTATTTGAAAATTTGGAAGAGGAAGGTGCCTTTGCTTCATTTGAAGGCTCAAGAATTGACAGCAGCCCAGGAAGACAATTTGCACGTGGATGTGGAGACTGATCTCTACATTGGATGCCCGGGGAGAGGAAGGACTGAGCAACTGCAGGAAGAGTAAGTTGGCCTCATCATCATTATGCCACAAAGCTGAATACATAGATTATATATGTGTAAAATTATTATTGAAGATTATTCAACATTCTCAATAGAATGCATACATTATGTATATATATGAATTGAAGCTGTTAATGAAATTGACTATGCTGCATTAGGTTCCAAAGCATGACCTTATATATGCCTAATAGTCATAGCAAACGATTAATTACAACTCGATTCATATATGAAGTGTTATCCTACCTTCGGTATTCTATCAATAGTACTGAACGCAAACGAAATTCTGATACAAAGAAAATTAGAAAATTCATTTTTTTAAAATATTTCTATAAAGAATATTTTCTTCTTTTTATATTTATGAAAATCATTAGAGTTTTTGGTTGGTTTTTTTTTTTGGATTTTCTTCCTGCAAGGAAAAGCAGTGACTAATAGTTTAGGTGCAGTCGTTATTGACTTAGTATCATTGCTCGTCTAACACAAGTTGGAGTGGGCGTGCCACTGTCAAAAGTAAAGTTGGATTTAGGGTGTGACAATTTATACGAAAATCAAAGCTAGTGGGTTACTCGATTTGAAGCCAACTTGATTTTCTTCTGACTCAAAGTTTGCTTGTTCAAGAAGAAATCGATTGAACTCATAATCAACTTAATATGTGTATCATATGTATTATAATTTTTTAATATATAATTGAGAAATTTTTTATATAAATATATTATAATATTTTAGTTAAAAGAGATGAGATTAATAAAATTGAGCCAATTTAAAGCAATAATTTAGCAGAGGCCCAGGAATCTGGCCCGTCGTGCTATGGCCCTTTTGAATGGGCTTTCCAATCCCCTGATGGGCCGAATATTCCATTAATGAATTGGAGGCCCATTTATTTAATTTAGCCCATTTATTTAATTTAGCCCATTTTTAGCCCATACTTCAAGCTTAAATTGAGACTATATAAATGTGGAGATTAGTCAACAAAAGTACATTAAATGCCTTAATAAAAAAATTTTAGCTTATCAGTCATGTTTGGCTCAGTGTATTTTTTAATAATAATCTGTTTAAAATATAAAATCTTAAATTTAGTATACTGTTAATTAAAATTGAATCTTTTAAATGCTATGTCATCCATTATTTAATGTTTTTTGAAATATAATCAAATTAGATTCTTTTCAAAAACAAAAACAAAAATAGAGCAACCTTTATATTTTCAAAATACAATGATATATGAGATCCTCAAAACAATAAATCAGACTTTAATGCTTATATTTTATTCTCGAATATAATATTTTAGGAAATTCATTCCTTTTAATAAAGGTTCTAACGAAAGGGCCCAAAATGAAAATGATAATCACAGCTCTCACACAAAAAATTAAAAAATCACATTAATAAGCACAGATGTAATATTCAAGCAAAGAAAAAATATTTACATATATAACTCAAATTATTATCTTAATTTTAGATATATAGCAAATAAGTACAAGCTGTACATATAAACACAAAAAATGTTACATATATATATAACAATCATTTATTATAGAAAACTTTACGATCTTAAAATATAATCGATCTAAGAATTTGAAGCATGTGTGGTCATCCCAACATTAATCAAATAGTACAAAAAATCTGTGCATATAATGCATAAGTATACATAACATTTGTTACCATTAATATTAGTGTAAATTAAATGCACTATTTCATTTACGATTAGAGTTAACTCTATCCAAGCTTTTGAGGTAGATATATGATTCCACGTAGGTCTAAAAATGAAAATATGTCGTCTAGATCCTTTCTGCCAAAAAGGTTTTTTCGTTTGAGTCTTTTTTGGTAATTCTGTTAAGTTTCACCGTTAAATTATCATTAAAAAAAATATATATTTAAATATTAAAATTATTTTTATAAATTAGAATATAAAAAAATAATAAATTGTGATTATATTGTTAAAAAGGACCTACATGAAAAAATTCTATGCAGGAAAGACCTGGATAACAGATCGCCAACCTTTTTTTGCAAGACCATGGCCCAGATCGCCAACCTTTTTTGCGCTTTTAAGGCGTACAAGATATCTCATGTATACAGAGCCGCTAATAGAGCGGTAGATTTTATAGCTTTNATATATATATATATATGTATGTATATATATACATAGACAAAGAGACACATGATACTATACATTATGATTCATGTGTGTTGAATTAACAAATAGTACTCAAATTAATCAAAGTAATTTTGATGCATTTTGTAGAGTGTAAAATATAAATTATTGAGTATAAATAAATGATATGTAAAATAGCAAGTTTACTATAACATATAGTTAAGGGTGTGAATAATCTGAGTTCGAGTCGACTCAGGCATGGTTTAAGCTCGACTCACCTCAATTAAATTCGAGATCGAACTACCTCATTTCAACTTCGAGCTATCCCGAGCCTTAATCTGGCAAACCCATGACTTTCAAGAATTGAATTTAAAAAAAAAATTATCTCAACTATGATTAAAAATTAGATTAATTATAGTTACAAGATCACCTAACAGATATACTAATTAATAACAATTAACTTGTACTTATATATAAGTAATAAATAATTAAAATAAATGATTAAATATACTTTTTATATTTAAAAAATAAAGATCAAGCCAAGTCAATTCAATCCGACCATGGCTCTTGACTCGGCTTAGTAAGCTTGAGCTGAGCTCGGTTCGAGCTAAATATCGATTTAAATGTCGGGCAACCAGTCGAGCCAAACTCACACCCCTACTCATGCATTAAGTAATAAATAATTAAAATAAATAATTTAATATGTTATTTATATTAATATTCCTGTGAATGCTGTCACTATCCGTAGGATGGGGACCTCTCGGGTTCGACTGGCACTATGACCTGCCGGTCTAACGTGTGGCCTCAATGAGTTCCCCTGTCCTATGTGGGGCTCTAGATTATGTTCCTCAAATTTTAATTGATTTTGATGTCACATTTATAGAATTGGGACACATATATTTAAAATAATTTAACTTATATATTATGCAATTAATTAATTTTGGAATGTTCACATGATGTATTTTTTTGAGATCAAAGTACTTAGATTCAACTTATTAAACTTTAATCGATTCGAAAGCAAATTCGACTGTTGACAGTGAAAGTTCGAGTCATATTTCCATCACAGGAAATTAAGCACAAGATGGATCATTTCCATATCCCATCTTGAAAAGGAACCTTGCACAGCTTTAATCTTATCGTTTTCTTTCCCACGATTTGAGCCAATCAAAATTTATCAAATTTGAATATATAATCTATCTTTGGGTTGTGCATTGAGCTGAATATCAACCTCTGAGTCTTGAAGTACTAAACATGCAAGGAATTCGTATGTTAGAAGCTGGTAAATATTATTGCGTTTAGGCATCGCACTGCTGAACGGTGCTCATCATACATAGCGTTTGCATGCGTGGCTCGCCGGTTGTGCTATGTGCAAAACAGTGCAAAAATACCATTTTGTCTCATTTTATTTCTTACTATTTCATGTAGTTTTTCATTTTGTTTGAGCTTTTTTTTTCTCGTTTTGAATGATTTTTTTATTTGTATATATAAATTTATGAAGCAAAAGAATTAATCTTCATGCAAAGAAAAAAATGCTCACATAGAGCGGAAATTTGCCACACAAATTAAGCATCGCAATTGATATAATTACTTTTTATAATTAGTGTGATTGTGATTCTATTTTATATGATAAGTTATTTTGCTTTGTGTGAGCTTTTTTACATAAACAAATAAATATCAAAATAATTCATATTATCAAAAATAATAATAATTCATACATAGTGAAAAATAATATTCATAGAAAGTGAAAATTAAGTGAAACGATAAAGAAGCAGAGTGAGACAACCCACAATTAAGCACACAATGCACTAGCATTGGGCATCGAACCAGTGCGGCACAGTCGTACATAAAATGTCTTAATTTTACGGCGGTTCAAATCAACCTTTTGTGGCAGTTATAAACAGCAACATATGCATCAACTGTAAAAGCTAGGTTAAATATCTTTTACATAATAATCACCGTCTATAATTACTATGTATGGTAGTTGACCATGGTCAACCAATTAATGTCTATGGTACTTTTTAACATCTAATATGCCCATTAAGATAAAAATTACCTACAGCTTATACACATATATATATATATATTTATTTATTTATTTCATTGAACAACATTCATCTGAAAAATATCAATCAAATAAATTGAATAATATACAATATTAATCAAAAAACTATTTGTACGCAAGAACTATATATATAGAGATTATTAAATTGAATCAAAAACACCATTTCCACCTCACGCTGAGTGACCTAGCAGGAATCTTATTCATCAGGCCCCAAAATAATTAAAATTAATATAAGTATTGGTTAAAATTTAAATAAAGAGTACTTATTCTCTTAAAAATTTAACAATTAATCAAAATTAAACAATGAGATCGAACTTTAAGGTTGCTGGAAATTTCAATTTTCTTAAAATATGAGCCTTAAAATGTGTATACATTGTACAGTTGTACTAAAGGAGCTCGAATGCAATAATTTCTAGTCAAAGTTGAGATCCTAACGTAAGCCTACTGCAGATATTTCCTATATATATATATCTAGGTGCATTACTGTAGAAACGTACATCTACGTATAAAAATTCGGTAATAAATAGGATTTTGGGTTTTTCTGAGCTACATTAATAATAAGCTATATGTCTGCCTCTAAAAGCCATAGATTTTATAAACAGATATATATTTAGATTCCTCGTATACGTGCATGAAGCCTTGAAGTTAAAATTCATTTTCCCGTTTATTACAGTGTGGAGGGATGAGATATTGAGTGCTATCTGCCCGTTTGAAGGGCTTGGGGCTATTCCTTATCCCCATTAGCTGTAGGTCTGGCCCAAGGAAAGTGATGGAAGGGGACATAGAAAGTGGAGGAAGAAGAAGAGAAAGAAAAGAGAACATGGCCCCACTTCCCTTGTATTATTTCATGCATTAATGGTCCCCAACAGTGCATTGTAACCTCTTCATCAACCCCCTCTCCCTCTCCCATCTCCAACCCAAATAACTGTATTTACAATTTGGACATGTTTTTGTTATTTTCATCCTCAATCTTTTTTGATGAATATCAGATTGTATTCGATCCCTATATATATATGATTAATCACATGCATCGAAGATCTTTTTTGATGAATATCAGATTGTATTCGATCCCTATATAATATGTGATTGGTCTCACAATGTTGTAATAAAATAGAGTAATGAGATGTGGGGGGTGAAATATATAATTAGCATAGTTATTTGTGTGTGTTTTGATCGATCAATATAGGAATTATTCTATACATTAAGTTGGCGCAAGGCTAATCTTTGCTTGATCAAAATCATAGATCGTTAACCAAGTTGGCAATGAGGTAACAAGTATTAAAATGAGCGATGTTGAAAAAGATGTGAGAAGAAATATGAGTGGTGAATGTAAAGAGTCAGTCACATCAAATTAAAATGTGCCTTCAAAAAATGCTACATTTATAGTTAATTTAAGGTCAATGTACTTGCTTGATTATAAGATAGCAATTATACAAGAGTTGTAGATTTATCTCCATTCTTCAAAAAATGCTTCTTACCTTATCATCACCTGCTCAAATTGGTGGTGAATATCAATAAATATTGACTTTTTTATACTTGTTTGATCTTAACAAATTTAGATTACATACGCCAAACCTTACTCTCAATTGTAACTACAATTTTTTAATATGATTGGAATATGGTTATGATTTTATCTCCCTATCTTCACGGTTTCATCATTAGCTTCCTCTATCAGTTGTTCCAAAAAGATTAAAACTATTTTAATATAAAATTTATTTTATAATATTACATCTTAGTATACACAATATATTTAATTATTTTTAAATTTAAAAGATATTATTTATACTTTGAGTCAATTTAATTCAAAAATAACTTAAAATCAAAAAAAAAAATTGCTTACTCAAATTAATCCTACATAAAATTAAAATATTCAATTTAATGTTGAGCCAAAACATTTCTTCTTGAACTCGAGTTACTCTACTTCTACTACAAGCCATCTCTATGAATTTGATAGATGGAAACGGCTCTCTATTTCTAGCCAGAGAATCGCGGGCCCCACGGAAATGTGCGGAGGGTGAGAAAATGGGTGCGTGTATCTACGGCCAACATGGTCGGGAGATTACCTGGTTCAACGGAGGGGTAAAAGCGGTAGGCCAGGTGACATTTCCGTCCGTGGAAACGGGAAGCGGCTGACGGCTGATGTGACGGGCCTGACGGCGTTATAATGGGCTTACCGCATAGATAGCCGGGCCCGACCCGGCCCGCAGATTCTGACCGGGAGGGATAGATGGACGGATCATCGGACGCACCAGAGCGGCGTACGCCTCTCGACACGTCAGCTTCCTCCCCCCGCCATCTCGTCACCATTTCCAATACCTAGTAAAATCTTGCGCTTTCAAAAAAGTACTCCAAATAAAGATAAATTACATGTGGGTCCTTGTGGGCAGTTGAAAATAACTGCAACTCTTGAAATATTTACCAGTTAGATGAGCATGATTAGCCCATGATTTGCTTTAAATGAACAGAACAGATCGAAAGGAGCGAGTGGGTAAATGTTCATTATTCGTACTAATCTTTTTACTACTATGCTCAAGCTCAATTTATTTACGAAAGAACAAGCTTGAGTTTGGTTCAAGCTTTTTCATCATTGAGGAAATTAGGTTAACTACGATTGAATGGCAGTAATCGAATTGCTTGTCAGTCACCACACAAAAAATTCTTTGGTGGGAAATATAATGAACATAGTGACACCTCGTTTGTACAATCAAAACATGCTGCAACCAATGCGGCTGCCATTGGCCACTGTTGTCGCAAATATAATTCTGATATAAATTAGTATTCTGCCAAAATCTTTCAGTAGGAAATATAACAACCCAATTAACTAAAGATCAACTACTCTTTTAGGAATGAAAATAATGTAATAGGAGCATAAATAACCTGCAATATATTGGTGTTTGTTTGCTTAATCACTGATAATGCTGTGATGAGAGGATACATACCGTGTGAGCTAATTCACTTCAAGCAATAGATCTTGTTTGACTCTCACAAGGTCTATGAAGATATAAACGTAACAAAATCTTGAGTTTTACCATTATTTAATTGATTTTAGAGCTTATTTTTTTGTTGTAATGGAGATCACATTAATGTTTAATTATAAGATGGCTTATATATACATTGATCTATAGAGTTAGGAGCATCTAATCACTTCGTCTTATCCGACTCATCTTTGCCATGCATCACTTTTTTTTTTCAAATATAGCACAAACAAGTGGCTGTTATTGAACAAAGAAGTAGATGGAAAATGAGAAGAGTGATAATTATTTGACCCTAAATTTTGGATCACTTATGTATTTTATATATTTTGTGAGTATGCATATTATATACTGAATATATATTTTATTAATTTAATTTGTATTCTACATTAGCATGTATTGTACATGTATTCTATGCTACTCTTTGATGGTGATTGTACTGGCAATTAGTACGAGAAACATACAAATTTATGAACATGCATATCTACTATTGTATTCTACGTACATTTGCACATCTAGTTAATTTATTTGATTATATATACAGATCAGCAGCTAATCAATACTTTATATTGTCTTTAATTATCTTTTATACATAGAACAATACAATATTTATGTTTTTATATATATAGGCATGATGTTTGATTTTGATTAAAGAGCTTTAAATTTTATCTTTTATCATATATATGTTGGTGGACATTGTGAATTCTGTGGTTATAAATGTGAATTATATTTTTTGAAAGATATATGTGAATGATAATGTTAAATGTATGAGATCATAGTGATCTCAACATTAAATAATTAACCTATTTGAGTTGAATTGAGTGGATATATGTGTGTTATTGATGTATGTGAATTGACGGATTTATAAATGAACTATATAGTTGAATGTGTAACTTTAGTTTCTTTACTGCAATGGAATGATGACTGATCCTTGCTAGTGGCTAGGATTGAATCTGTTTAGCATCCAATTTGCCAGATAATAAAAATCGATGAATGGTAGAGGTCATAATTAAATTAGTTCATATAATGTTGCTAATAGTTAGCCATCGACCTTTTCTTTAGCAACTGCAAAGTGACCGTTAATTTGTTGAATGCTGTCTATTATAATGATTGATATATATTTCAATCTCTTGAATGCCTAATATGTTATAATGCTCTTACATATATTGTGATCGATGAACCATTGCCAAAGAGAAAAAGAAATGATCATCAAGTGATATCCTAGGAGAAAGAAATTACTGAAGTTAAGAGCAGCTCCTAAGGCTAGCTGAATGATAATAAGTAATGAAAAGGACACAATAATAAATCATACTATATATATATGAAAGAAAGAGAGTTCTTAAGCATATATAAGTAAATAATAATATAATTTCAAATGAATAAGGTGTCTTTCAATTTTAAATTATAAGGCTAATAATAAAAAACCCCTAGTTAAGAGTGCACGAGAAATAGTATTGACATGGGTAACCTTCTATGAAGTATTCACATCACGTAGTTATGTAAAATCAAAACAAAATACTAGTAGCAGCTAAGACCTCAGATCAAGAGGTTCAATTAAATTATTTATAAAAATATTATAAAAATTTAAATTATTTAAATTACAAAAATATAAAAAATTTGAAATCTTTACTAATATAAATATTTTCCTTTACATAAACTTTAAATATAATAAAATAATATTACAATTTGAGCTCGACGAAGTTTTTATATTTTGAATGCGTTACAGGATTAACACAGTATCGATTTTTATTGAATATACCTCTCTCAAAATGTATCCAAGTAACTATTCATCCAAAGATCACTTATCTTAATTTGTAATTGATTTTTCAGAACATTCATTAATGAGAATGCACTTTCTACGATTACAGTAGTAACTAAAAGAGTTAAAGTCAACTTTATAAGTAAATAGATTAATGGATAAATTTATTTTCACAAATTTTTTAACAAAGCTACTGATTCTTTTTAATGATTAAAGTTACTGTTGTTTTGTAGATCAAATATATATATAATTGTTCAAATAGATATTGCCAAATGAGATGTTAGCTTGACAGAGGAGGCTAGATGGAGGCAATGAAAGCTTAAGGGGACTAGTGTTTTGAAATTCAAAAAGGGCCTTAATTGTGCAGCTAAAGAAGAGTAATGGGAGTGCAATGATTGAATATAATATAAAATTAATAATTAATTAATACAATAATAGAGTGCAAATGCACCTCCAAAGTACCACGTACGTGGACTTGCCCCTAAAGCGAACAATATCTTTACTTTGAATTATTTAATATTATGTACATATATCGAGCCATGTAAATAATCTCATATCTAACTTGATAATTAAGCTCAATTATGAAAAATTCACCAACCATTAATTTGAATTAAATGAAGAAGAAAACCCCAATAATAATATATATAATGCTTGCATGCACTCAATATGATATTTGGTAATATTTAAAATCATGAAATTATAATATTAAAAATATTATTAATCAAACCAATTATCATATGCCTCTATTCAAGCCATGCCTTGGTCAGTTAATCTTGAGGAAGTACATGGCCATTATATGCATTGTTCACAAACATAAATTATCCAAATAATAAGTCGTCCAATATCGTTATTAATTTGAAAGCTCTAAAAATATGTTCTAGCTAGAATTTTTCATAAAATAAGCTTGACAAACTAATATAAATGACCCCTAATTATGGAACTGAGTATAAAATAAGTACTTTTTATAAGCTAGCTTAGTTCATTCATAGCCCTACCTATGAATATGATCACTTACAAACTAATATAAATGACCCCTAATTAGTTCATTCATATTCTCTACAAACTATTAAGTCTACATGAAAGAAAATTATGTGTAATTAAATCAAGCTTAATTAAGAATTAAAGCAAACCATTTAAAACATAAACATGGGACAGTGAATGCATATTTTAATAATATTTGTCAAAAGCTTCATGTTTTTGATATTTTTTGGGACCAATTGAAAAACCAAATTAATTTGAGAGATTATGTAGAATTGGCGAATCAGAGAGCTAGTTAGTTTGGTGGAGTTTCTCCTAGCCCGATGAGTAGGGAACTTAATTGGAATCAGAGTGTCTAAGTTCGAATCCACAACACCACATTTCCCAATTTGGGTGGGGAGAATATGGTGTTTAGGGGCAAAAGAATCAGAGAGAGAGAGAGAGAGAGCTAGCTTGAGGAAATATATATCAACCAGGAGCCAACTAGAAACTGCCAAGATATCAGAGACCATTGTGTAATTTATCCTGAAAAGGTTAAAAAGATGCATTTTTTTTTGGTAGGAGCTGGAGGGCTGGCTCTGTGGAGGTGGCCATTAAGCTTAGTTTCCGTATTTAGCGGAGGGAATTATCAGAAAAACTTGAAGAAGAGGAGGCCCAGCTCGTCTTCTTCTCCATTTCTTGTCGAAAATTAAGATCTTTGATCAAAGAAAGAGACTTTATGGACATGTATGGGAAAAAAGAAGAAGAAAGGAAATAAATGGGCAGAGCTGAAAAAGATAATATTCCTGATGATCTCTTCCCTTCCTCCTATTAGTATCATTCATGAGCGGCAGCCAGCCAGAGAGAGAGAGAGAGAGAGAAAGAGCGACAGAGGTTGAAGATGGGCAGAGGAAGAGTGGAGCTCAAGCGGATCGAGAACAAGATCAACCGCCAGGTCACCTTCTCCAAGCGGAGAAACGGCCTCCTTAAGAAGGCCTACGAGCTCTCCGTTCTCTGCGACGCCGAGGTCGCCCTCATCGTCTTCTCCAGCCGCGGCAAGCTATACGAGTTCGGCAGCGCTGGGTATATGATCTCCCTCTCTCTCTCTCTCTGGGCGTGCGTGTATGTGTGTTTATTGAATGACGGTAAGTGATAAAGAGGCATGATTTAAAGCTATAGATCTCTTCAGCAGGGGTTTATTGTGTTGTTTTTAGTATATTTCATCGCTGCTTTTGGGCCTCTTCTCGTTTCCATCTCATCATCTTTCACGCTTGGGACGGCAAAACCCTAGCTTTTCTTCAGAGGTAGCTCGCGGTACGGCTTTCTGAAAGGAAAAAACTGTTCTTTCCACTTATAAAAAAGAGGGAGAGGAGAAGAAGAAGCTATCCCTAGTTTGCGTTATATTCGTTTCTGCTTTCTTCTCCGGCCACGGTCTTTGTTCGGCAAGGTGAGAGCTTTTTTACTGGATCTGGACTGAAATCTAGGGTTCTCCTTCTCCATTTCCTCTCTGGTGAAAGAGCTCCCCCTTTTGACCCGATTCAACGCTTCCCTTTTGCTGCAAAAGGTAGCATCTTTGCCGAGCTTCCTTCTTTAATTTGCTGAAGAATGTAGTTTCATGGAGGAGGAAAGGTGGGTTTTTTATGGGTCTGAAGGGTAATCTTATGTTGAAGCTCCATTCTCTTTCCGTTTATGAAAATTTCTTGGATTGAGGAGAGAGGGAAGATGCTTGAACAAATAAAGAAGGAGAATATTGAAGTGAAATCTCATAATTATATCAGCAATATTGTTTAGATATTTGAGCCTAATATCTGATCACCTATTAACTCATGACAAGATTTTTCCCTTGGATTTTTTTTCCATTTTGGGATCCAGTCTAATTAATGCTAGCTTTGAGCTTTGTTCGATCTGAAGAACAAATGATTTCAAGGCTTAGCAGTACTTCTCTTTATCCATTTTAAGACTTAATTTTGTACTCTTTAAACATATATGCATAATTAATAACTTTCTTTCAGCCCTAAATTAATTAACTAAGTTACAAGCATATATTAAAGCTGAATATTTTTCTTATATATGTTCTAATTAATGAAGAAGAAATTAAACAGCTATGCATATATTTAGTTTGTTCTTTATAATTTCTTACCTGCTACAAAAATATGTAACGAACTGTGAAACCCTGGCCCTTAGAAAGTATGTTATAGAACCATAGAGTATATCTCAAAAAAGAATATTTATGTGAACATCAAATTGAATTATTCATGAGCTGAATATTTATCATTAATTTAGTATGCCTGACAGGTAATTAAGAGTGTAATTTTGGTAGATCATGCATGCACCGATGATCTTAAAAAATTTGACGAGGAAATAAATGATCATGAATTTCAAAATATTTGGTGTTCATTAATTTATCCTGAATGAATTTCAGAAATATGGTGTTTTTTTAACAGTTAAAGATGGTGCTAGTTCACATAATATATTGCGCTAGAATCATTAAGGCTCTGTTTGTTTAACCAGTTTAAAATTAACTTAGTTAATTTTAACCTGGTATGTCATATTACACATAAAATTTAATATTAAAAATTAACTATATTTCACATTATATACATAATTTAAAATAAAAAATTAATTTTATTTTACATCTTACATATATATTAAAATAATAATTAACTTATTTCACATCTCACACATATCTTAATATGATAACTAATTTTATTTTACATCATTCATAATTTTCAATAAAAAAATCTTCATATAAGTTTAATTTTAATCTTATTAAAATTAAATTTTATAAACAAATAAACCCTAATAAATATTTTTGAAGTCTTTATATATAAATTTAAATATCTTGCTTTGAAGATGTAGATTTAAGACTAGTGCTCATGTACTTGATTATGCAAATAATTAAGATATATATATATATATATATGTCACACTAGCTACTATATATACTTGTCTAGTTATGATATATATGCTAGTAAGAAATGCAATATATGGATATTAAGTAGCTATCTAAGGGTATTGGTGAAAAAAAATTAGTACTTTATTTTTGTAAGGGAATTTTCATTAATGTTTGAGCTGATTCTCTACAATCATTAATATTTACTATTGAAAAATATTTTCATTTATTTTAATAGTTATATTTATGTAAAGCAAAGTATTTTAAGTGCAGTTATTTCATCTGAAAAACATTGTTTTTTACAAAATAGGTATATAGTTGAAATATTTGACATTCTAGATTCATTGTGGTAAAGCATCCTTGAAAAATGTTAATTAACAATATTGGAACTAATTTTATCATGGGACATTTGTAAAATATTATGCCAAATAATTAATTACTCTGTGAGTCATATAGCTGATCAAATATAAGCTATATATGATTCAAAATGTTTTTTTTTTTTTTTAATGTTATAAGGTACAATAATTTTGAAGATACTTCGAGAAGATAAAAAATTAGGCCACATATAATTAATATGCTTAATGTTTTACTAAATCTGTCATTTTATGTTATTAACAATTAGAGGGAAATTAATATATACATATATATAGCATTAATTGTGAATCATAGATAAAACGGGATTCGTAAACAATTAAATTTCAAGCTAGGCCCTAGATAGATTTAATTTAAATATGTTCTTTGGCTTGCACACCTGTACTTTATATAGGTCGGAAGTGAATCAAGTTACTCATGTCTAATTATCACATTCTAAGTCATTTTGCTTTTTCTCTCCCACTTTTTAATGTCGTTATTCGGACCACTAACATCTTTATGTGTACAGGAGCCTCTATATAATTCGATGATAAATTTAGGCTACGCTGCCTATCCTTTATTGGCTATTAATTGTAGCTAATGCATGCATACATTATATTATAATCACTTGACTAATTTTACATTTGCATATCCATTGCACTAATTTATGAACACTATTTCCTACGTAATAACTCACTTTATATAATTTGATTTTTTCTAAAGACAAATGTAGGAAAATTCTAATGGTAGGGACATACCCCTCTCCCACATGATATCATCAAAAAAGAAAGAGAAGCTATATAAATAGCTGATGTGTTGGCGGCTTTGTAAACATGAGTACGATATCTTAAAACCTTGAAGGCGCCCTCAAGCCAATTAATCCCCTCTGCCTTATCTGCCCACTCGTGAGTTGATCGATCTAGTTAATTGCCTCTCATGCTCGATCCTCTTGTCTCCGCGGAAGTAACGACACGGATGAAGAGTACTCTAGTGCTAACTACTCTAAGGAGGGCAACGTGGTGGTCTCTCATCATTCCACCTATTCCAGCCTCACCGCTCAATCTCACAAAGCCGTTAAATTTGGTTGTCTTTGATCCAATATGTGATCATAATTAACATAGCAAGCTAGCCACATGGGTTGATGGGATTCCAATTCTTCAAACTGCATGTGGGCTCAGGTCTCTTAAAGGCTTCGGTAGAGCAAACTTTTGATGACCTATAACAAAGCAAATTCAGTTGTTATAATCTGGTTTTCATATTTTTTTCAAAAGAAAATTAAAAGCCTGATCTTAATTAATTAATTTGCTACATGTCAGAACAAAATATTTTGCAATATATATTTATGTTCTTTAAAAAGTTTAATTATATTGATGATCCCATAAGTTATGACAAATTTTTTTTTTGTTGCAGTACGAGCAAAACCCTTGAACGGTACCAAAGTTGCTGTTATAATTCCCAAGCTACCAATAATGTCGTTGCTCGTGATACACAGGCAATTACATTCTCAACTCCCCTACATCTTGTCATATTAATTAATTAAGCATACATTTCATTTATTTCACTAATATTCATTGATCATGTTGATTAAATTAGAATTTTTGGCAAATAATTAATAAAAACTATTCATTATTTTGTATTTTTTTATACTCCAGTTCAACATATGTATCAGTCAACTTGCATCTCAACTTTATTTCTAATTTGAAAAAAAATATTATGAATAGAGAGAAATACACATATCTTGCCAATTGATTCGGGTTAAATTTATCTAGAAATATTGTTGTCCTTTGGATTAATTAATCTAAGATCAGATGAATTCTGGCCATCCATATTTTTGGCATTTTATATATTTTTGGTGTCATTTACATGAATTTAACTTCTGATCATCCATTCAGTTCTATTTGAAGTAACACTCTTTCTAAGCATAAGTGATTCAAGCTGGTCATGTTATTAACATCAACAGTGATTCAATCTTTTATGTACTAGAACTGGTATCAAGAAGTCACGAAGTTGAAGGCAAAGTTTGAGTCGCTGCAGCGCTCCCACAGGTGTGTCCCGTTAAGTTAAAACTCGAATAGTGAATCAAGCAAATGTGTTTTATAAGTTAAATAACGGAAATATAAAACTTTCTTGTAGGCATTTGCTTGGGGAAGATCTTGGGCCGTTGAGTGTGAAGGAATTGCAGCAGCTGGAACGCCAACTTGAATCTGCTTTGTCGCAAGCCAGGCAAAGGAAGGTGGTTGCAAAGTTTGTGTTGTTTTTAATTCAAATTAATTGTTTGAATCTTGCTATTATTATATTTGGTCTACATTAATTCTGAAAGAAGTTAATGATATTACTTAGCTTTTAATTACTTAATTTGCATGTATCAGATAGCCTACAGCTCATCTTTTATCTCTCCTTCCCCATATGGCTTACTAGATCTGTTAGAAATTAAACTTGATTAATGTAGGATGCAGTTTCAGAAATTAAAGGTCATATTTTGGCTTAATTCTGGCATTAAATGGCTAATTAAACTCCTTCAAATTATATATTGATGGAAAGGTATTGAAGTCAGAAGTTCAATGCAGAAAACGGCTCCACAATCAGAAATTAGTAGAGGGAGTTATGGCTACTTTAGTGAAGACTGTTCAACTACCCTATAAAACCGAAATTATGTGTTTATTAGCTTTAAATGAGTCTTGTTAACCTAATGAACGTTTGGAAGTTTAAGAGTCACTTTGTTTAGTATAAATAGTCTTTGTAATCAGCATTTTAAGTATGAAGAAGATGACAAGTTAAAATTTCTTCCTTTCTTTCAAGTTTTCTCTTCTACCGCATTATATTAGATAGTATTGTGCTTACCACCTTCCAACAAAGTGGTATCAGAGCTTGGTTGCTTAAAGATATGACATCAAGCAACTCTCTTTTCTTCCAATATCCACGCCTCACTAAGGAAAATTTTGACAATTGGGTGCTTCGCATGAAGGCCATTCTTGGTTCACAAGGAGTATGGAGCTTGGTGGAGAACGGCTTTGAGGAGCCGGATGACGAGACGACATTAACTCAAGCTCAAAGAGATGCTCTGGAGAAGATTCGGAAGAGGGACCAATCAGCCCTCACAATCATCCACCAAGGTATAGGGGATGATATGTTTATGAAAATCGCCAATGCTACTTCCTCCAAGCAGGCATGGGATATTCTTCAAATGAACTTTGAAGGAGTTGACAAGGTGAAGAAGGTACGTCTTCAAACCCTAAGGGCT
>JAEMOT010004222.1:445019-517212 GCA_019297695.1 Apostasia ramifera | reverse complement strand
TTTAGAGGGGAGGAGGGTGGGGCCCGGGGGGGTTTTGTCAAGGGGGGAATAGCAGCTCCCTTATAAAATATTCAAAGACTTATATTATATAATATAATAAAAAATTATTAATAGAGCTGGAAAGAAATGTAATTTTAGAATTAAATGTTAAGTATGCAATTTTTTAAGAGGTTTAGTAAAACATGTAATTTTAACAAATTAAATCTTATACCTTACCATAAATTAAATTCTTACTAATTTTATATAAATTATTATAATATATTTATTTATAAAAATTTCTCAATTATATTTTAAAAAATTATATATAAATATATATATATATAAAGTCAATTATAATTTAAATCGATTTATTTTTGACCTAGCTAATTTTGAGCCAAAAAAAACATCAAATTAATTTCTTATCGAGTAAAATAAGTACAAAATTCAATTTTTACATAAAATTACCCCCCTTACCATAAATTACTTTATTCAAGAAGACACATCTATTAATCATGTAACTTAATTCATCTATTAGGCCCATCAAACTATTCATCCCACAGGAGGATCACGACTTATAGTCGATTAGCTAATTATGTTTGCAAAATATGAAAAAGCGACTAAAGTTTTTCAACTCTCATTCCCTCCATACCAAAAAATCAGGTTAAGCTTTCGAGGAGTAGAGTTTGGCGAAGTTAGGTGGCCCCCATTAATACTGAAATAGCTTGGCGGCGTGGGAGATAGTAAGGCTTGCCTAGCTGCTTGACAGCCCAAACATTAATGGTGAATGCGTCCCTTTTGCCCATAGCTAGCTGGCGCACGATAAGGAAAAGACAGTGATATGACAAAAACTACTAGCTAATAATCTTATCCTAATCGATTGGCTCTAAGTTTATTCGGGAATATAATTCAAGCAGTTTTTCAATGGATTAAACCAAATTTGTCATATATCAGAATTAGTTAATGTGATAGACTTTTCTCTCATTGCGCTAATTTAAAAATACAAAATATTACGCGCATAAAAAGAAATTTATCTTTGAATCTTAGGGAAATTAAGCAAACTAATCTCCAATAGGTCTTGGTAGGGGTGTGCAAATTATGGTTTAAACCAAAAAATCGAACCGAATTATTTAAATTTAATTAGCGGTTTGACTTGGTTTAGAATCTAACGGTTTGGTAATAGTTTAATATTTTGAGTATTTTAGTTAATTGATTTGGGTTCGATTTCACATGTTTGAAAAGCAAACCGATCGAATTAACCGGTTATTAAATAATCCACATATAAATATGATTTTAGGATTGGGTCGGTTCAGTTATATTATAGTAGTTTTACAGTACTATTGACTTTGAATCTATTGAAGTGATAGTGTATATGTATATTTATGAGTCTTTATAGTATATTTTTATGTTAATTATTTTATATTTTTTTTCACGTAGGGTAATTAGGATGAATTCTTGCAACGAAGACTGTCTGAAAACTTGAAAAAATATTTATCATTTTTATAAACAAATAAATTTTTTGTTATATAATTTTGATTATACTATAATATTTTGGTGATACAATTAAGTTATATATTAAGTTAAATTACTTATTATGCTAAATTACTCTTATATTAAGGCTATTTTATTTAGTCCATCAAACAAACCTATCTTGGTTAATTCAGTTTTAAATTTATTGAGTTATATATTAAGTTAAATTACTTATTAAGTTTGGTTTTAAATTTAATGAAAACAGACCAACCAAATTAGATTATAAACTAAACTAAACTAATTAAATAAATATTAATTTGGTTTGGTTCTGTTAAAATCATATTTTTTTATCTCAAAAATTTTCTTAACTTCTTATAATAATATTAAATATTATTATATTAATATCTAGATAATAGCTTTAATATAAAAGTAATTTAGCATAGTAAGTAATTTAACTTAATATATAACTCAATTGCATCACCAAAATTAATAAACTAATAAAAAAACTAAAAGAATTCAAAAGTAATTACACACATCATTACTTTAATATCACAGTATAATCAAAATTACATAACAAAAATTTTATTTATTTATAAAAAATAATAAATATTTTTTCAAGTTTTCAGACAGTCTCTATTGTAAAAATTCATCTTAATTACCTTACCAAAAAAAATACTAAATAATTAGCATAAAAATACACTATGAAAATTCATAAATATACATATACACTATTACTTCAATAGATTCAAAATCAATGCTGTAAAACTACTATAATATAACTGAACCGACCCAATCCTAAAATCATATTTATATGTGGATTATTTAATAATCGGTTAATTCAGTCGGTTTGATTTTCAAACATGTGAAATCGAACTCAAACCAATTAACTGAAATATTCAAAATATCACACTATCACCAAACCGTTAGATTTTAAACCAAACCAAACCGTTAGATTCTAGACCAAACCAAATAGCTAAATTTAAACAGTTTCAGTTGAAATACTCAAAACATATAAAACTAGCATTCAAATTTTAAGTATATTAATCTAATCAAAACATAATGTCATCTAAACATGTTAATAATATACACATTATGACAATTTAGGGATCGAGTGATCACCGGATTGATGTTCATATGAGTAAATCAGAATAATTACTCAGATAAGTAGCAGCACCCGACAAGCTTCTAGGTGGAGGAATATATAAATGAATCGTCCTATATTGAAAAGAAAAGAGAGTTCTCTAATTATGTATGATAAAGCACAGACATGACACGGAGACATGAGATATGACATACAGTGATTTTTCAAAATATAGGACACAGACACAGATGTCACGCAAAATATAATAATAATAAAATTAATAATTCTTACTTAAAAAATATACAAAAATAGTACAAACTTAAATTTTTAAGTATAAATAACTTATGAGAACTGAGATCTCATAGTATCAAGATGAGAACTTGAGAATAAATATTATAGACATTGAAGAAATTTAGAATGTAAATTAGGTGGTAAATTAAATAAAAAAATATAATTTTTCTTATTAGGATAATCACTGTGAGCATGAAAGTGAAAGGAAATAATAGTTTTTGAATTTGAGGATAAGAGAAAGATGAAGGTGAAGGTACAAATTTTTTATAATTAATTTATTTTCATAAGGATCAAGCGCAGCAAGAGAGAAAAAAAATTTAATTTATCATAGTTATCTTAGAATTTTTACTTATATTAGATAAAATTTTAATAATAATAATAATAATCGATAGATTTTAAATTTTATTAGATAAAATTTTAATAATAATAAAAATTTTAAATATTAATAAAAAATTAAATAGGAATAGATATATCTATAAAATATATTAAAAAAAAGTATATTATTAATAGATAAATTTAATATTAATATTAAATATATTCAATTTTCTTTTATCTGTGTCTTAGAAGTGCCTTATACCTCAAAAGTGTACAGCATCTCAGCAGTATCCCAGAAGTATCCTAAGGCATCCTAAAGTATCCTCGTATGTCGAAGAAGTGTTCTTTAATTTTTTTAATATTATTTTATTTGAACGCGTCATATGACGTATCTGACACGATATCCCCGCGTGTCTGTGTGTCCAACACAGACACAACATGGCTGTTTAAAGTGGTGGTGGAAAATAAAATTATTCATGACATTCATTTTAAATTAAAATCATTGCTAAATAAATTTCGTGATATATTTTCAAATGAGATTCCACCGGGTCTTTCACCAATGAGAGATTCAATATTACATTGATTTGGTTTTGAGTTCAATACTTCCTAATTTATGTATACTAAATTGCTCCTTACGACAAATTATTATTTAAAAAGCTCATGAAGGAGAGTTGAGTGGACATTTCGGGAGATATAAGACTTTAATATATCTTCAAGAACTTTTCTATTAGTCGTACATGTCATGAGATATCTCTAATTATGTTTTGCAATATAGAACATATCACATTAATAAATTGTATTTGCAAAATACTAATACTCCAAGGGAAGATGCCAGTATTAATTTTATTTTGGGACTTCCTTTAACTCAACGGAAGAAGGATTCAATTGTGGTTATGGTGAACCGTTTTTCTAAAATAACCCATTTAATTTCATGTTCTAAAATTGCAGATGCATCTTATGTAGTTGATCTTTATTTTAAAGGAATTGTAAAGTTCTATGGAGTTCCTAAGATAATTACTTTTGATTGAAATCTTAAATTTGTTGGCTATATTTGGTATACTATTTGAAAGAACTTAGTGCTATCTTATAGTTTAGTTCATCTCATCATTCTCAAACTGATAATCAAACATAAGCAATAAATTGAAGTTTAGAAAATCTTTTACGAAATTTGGTTGATAAAAATATTTGTCAATGGGATCTTTATTTGCCACAGACTGAGTTTACATATAATTGATCTTGTAGCCACACGATTAGTTGTTTATGGATCTTTATTTGCCACATATAATCATTAATTTGAAGTTGTTTATGGACGTAATAATTCAATTAGCCCATCAGACTTGGCACCTCTTCTTGTATCTCGTCATTATAGCGGTAATGCTGATGAACAATCAAAGCATATCAAGAAGTTACATGAAAAGTTCATGATCGAATTCTAAAATCAAATGAAAAGTATAATAGCTAATAAGCACCAAAAACTTGCAAAGTTTAAAGAAGAAAGCTTAGATTGGATTTATTTTAGTAAAGAGCACTTTCCTCTAGGTCGTCATGGCAAGCTAAAATCTTGAGCAGATGGTCCTTCAATGTTCTTCAATGCCTTGGTGATAATACTTATGAGATTGAATTTTCAGAAGATTATAATATATCTTCTACTTTTAATATTGTTAATCTTTCACCATATTATGAGAAAGACGAAGACAACTCGAGGATGAGTTTTTTTTTCAAAATTCAAATTAATGAAAGCTTAAATTAATTTAAAAATTTTAATCTTATTATGGTTATAATTATTGACTTAGTGGCAGTTGAAAATTTTGTCTAAAGTAGTAGTTGAATATGTGTATCATGAGGAAAGATTTTTGTATCATAAAATGATAGTTGGAATTAATTTTAGCTTTTAAAATTGTTAGATGTAATTAAGATGTTAGGTGTGGTTAAAAATGTTAGGTATGAAAATTCCTACAATTATTTAACCATTTAATATAGAATGCAAGCTTGGAGTATATTATATTGATTTTTTAGAGAAAAATACATTTAATTTCTTAAGTGAATTTTTAAGGTTGAGCTACTACATACCTTGTTAAACTTGTGTTTTTCTTTATACTTCTCCTTTCTCTTTTCCAATGTCATTATTAAATCTCTTTTTTTTTATTTATATTAATTCTCTATTTATCAACTAGTATAAAGAGAGAGAATATTTGCAACAGATTAATTTCTCGTAATATTAGAGACTTCCACATAAGACAATGAAGCCTCTTTAGATTTAATTCCTCATTGTGATTCGAAGATATTCATATCAAATTGGTGTAATAACGGGTAATAGTGAGATGTTATACGAGCAAGTAACAAAGTCTCCAGGAAATTGAATCGAGGTCGTGGCGCTGAGCAGCAACTCTATCAAGTTTTACTTACAAACACTTGTTGCCCTCTCTAGTTATTGCTGCATCAGGTGTACTGAGGTCTACTTGTTTGGTTGGAAGATAAATTTGGGTAAGAAAGGAGAAAATATTTTATTTTATAAAGTTGATGGGAAAGAAATTTATTTTAATATTGGGAAGTGTATTGGATGTGAAATAAAATTGATTTTAAAGTTGAAATTTGTGTTGGATGTGAAATAAAATTAATTTTTAAGGTTAGAATTTGTATTGGATGTGAAATAAAGTTATTAAAAATTATAATAAAAATAAAAGATTATTATTTTAATTTTTAGTTTATTTTTGAGGCTTTTTCAAACATGCCCTAAATCTAATATCTTGTAAGTCTAACACTTTGCAAACATTTCAAAAACTTATTGGAATTGACTAGCTAGTAGTGAGTACCCCTCGTTTGGTCCGAGGTAAGTTTTTTGCCCAACACAAATTTTAACTATAAAAATCAATTTTATTTGATATCCAATACAAATACGAATATTAGAATTAAAAGTATTTCACATTTTATACACTTTCTAATAGTAAAATAATTTTTTCTCCCATTAAACTTAAAAAATAATTTTTTTTTTTATGTTCAAAAAAAAAAATAGAACCAAACGAGGACTGAAAGACTATACTCCACTTTTGTCCTCCTGCCCCAAAGTGCAACTAAAGTTACAACTAATGACAACTAGCCTATAAGACAATCCATATACTTCGTATCAAAATTGAACAATCCCGTCTCCAATAGAAATAAAAGACGACGGTTAGATTCTCTTAATAAACTGATCAATGGGCGGTAGTAAGACATGGACTTCTTCACACCCTTAATATTTCAAAAAATAATTTTATTCATCCATTATGCCATAAGATTATTCTTAATTATTATTATTTTTTTTACTTTTTAGAATATAATTTGTAAATTCTAATATTTATACTTTTTTAGCTTTAAAATTCTTACAACGTAGAAAGTAAAAAATTAAGTTATATAATAATTTTTTAAAATATATAATTGTTCAATTAAATTAAAAAATAGTAAAATTTCATATTTTATTTTAGAAAAGGTGGAGCAAGAAAGAGGAAATTCTAAAAGATTGACCCAAATCGCAGCGCTGCTACAGCTTCAGATTCAAACGATGATTTTTAAAATTTGGGACTAAATTGCAATGGCCTTCTGGCCTCAGGATCCCGGATGCAATTTCCCAAAAAAAACCAATATTACAACACCCAAATTAAAATCAATATTGGTAGTCATTAATATTCAATCATCCATCTCAATTCCTTTTTATTTGTTTTTTCACATACGCATACCCCAATTTCATGAATACTTTAAATTTGGAAAATAAACGTGCAAGATCATCAACAGCAGACAATAACAAATATATTATTTAAGCTCAAAATTAAGAAATAATATAATAAAAACATTATTCATAATCAAAGAAGCTAATTAATTAAATCGCATGTATAGAGAGAGAAGGAGAGAGAATTTTAGAAATTAAGTGGCAACAGAGAACTTAATTAAATTTATTCCAATATTCATTATGGCATATATCACGCATGCACGACACAACAGACATCGATCCTCTCACCAAGATGATGATGATGATGATGATGATTAGAATCTAGGATCAATCACTCTAATGCTAACACCGCGGATCCAGCTGGGTCTGTGATGTAGACCAAATTCCATGACTAAGATCAAGTTTACGTTGACCAGAATTTTTACATTTCCCAATAACTTATATGTCAAAAATCTCAATAAAATCTCTATTGTTGGAGAATTGGGCTCGCTTTTCATCGTAAAGCTGTAGACCCTAAATTTATCTAAGGAGAGCGGTGCATCACCTTGCCATGTGTGAGGATTAATAGTGAGTCTCTCATTGTATATCTCTATCGCTGCTTGACAGAAGTATCGTATCACTTGTCGAAAGACTGGAGTCCAATTGGCCGGTTGCTGGAATTGCACAACTCTTGCAGAATCCGTGGCTTTAGTTGCAGTAGAAAAGAGGAGGAGGAGGAGGAGGAGGAGGAGGAGATGACCGGAGGAAGCCATGAATGTGCACCTAATTGGTGAGGCCACAGAAGGAGCATGAGCTCAGATCCCTTCAATGCATGGAGCTAATAGCGATCCCTGCCAACTAGAGGGATTCTCCTCCAAGCCCATTCTGCCATGTGTGGCCAGTAGAGAAAAAACTAACAGTACCCAATCATTGTGATCTGCACGTAACATTAAAAAAGGGTATATTTCATTGAGGCCTCTGAGGTTTAAGAGAGAATTCAAACTAATCCCGGTTTTAAAAAGTTTTTAAAAAAGGCCTCCCATATATGATTTGTACTTGCACATTTGATCTTAAATGTTACGGTTCTATTAAAATAAAAATAAGTGATTATTTTACTATTGAAATTTTTATGTTTCTCAAAATAATGAGCTTATTTCAAATATTTTTTTCTTTTAAAAGAAAATTATAAGTCAAGAAGATTAACTTAAGCTGCAATAGGGGATCAATAAAATAAAAGGAGATATTATAAATATTATGAGAGTTAAATGAGAGGTAATTTCCTATATATATATATATATTTGATTCCTACCACTTTGATTCCTGCTAAAGCTAATAGGATAAGTTAGTAGCTAGAATTAGAGGCATAAAGCAAGTTTGAATAATTAATTATTAATCCACAAGATTAAGCTTTTAAATCATGATTATTTACAAATTTCTTCAAAATGCTTAAGCTTTTGAATAATTATATATTTAAAAGCTCAAGCCTTTAAGATTATCAGTAATTGGCAACAAGCTAGCTATAGTTTTTATTAGCATGACCTTTTATTTGAATATAATTTTAAAATATTAATATTTTTTAAATTTTAATTATTTAGTGCAAATTTATAAAAAAAATAAGAGAAATTAAATTTTAATTTTTTATTAAATATTATAAGGAATTGAGAATAGAAAAGTATAATGATCTTTTAAAATGTGTAAATAATTAAAATTAATTAAAAAAATAATTACATTTTATATTTTTATCAAAATAAAAAATAAAAAAGATGAGATGTAAGAAAGATTAAAACTGTAGGTTTTTTATAATCTGAAAGGCCTAAATTAAAGTTTTTAAAAAATTAAGATTAATTTATAATATTTTTCCAACTAAAGGAGCCTGAATGCAATTTACCCTGAATTATTTATGAGATAATTTTACTTAGCTTTAAATTCTAAGCAATTTTAGTGTGAAATGAATCATTTGAAGCAGCATTTTTTTAATTCCTTATTGAATTTTAAATTGAGGCAAATGCATGTTTTTAAAAATTTAATTACTTTTGAGCTGTTTTTCGATTTGACCATCGTATTAATGACCTATATATGCGCTGTATATTTAATATATAAAAATTAATAAATTTATATTATATATGTAGAATATATCTATTAATTTCATAATTTCTTCAACATATAAATTAGAATATTAACTTCATGAGATATTATTTAAGCATTATTATGTAATACACATTAATTCATGAAATTTAAGTGATCGATTGAATATAGGACTCGAATTTTAGGTTTTATTATGGTTAGATTCATCCATTTTGAAATCGCAGTCACATTTAATTTATTCACCTTCTTCTTATCGCTCAAAATGTTTAAATTGTTCTGTAATTAAATTTTTTTTCATCGAGTTGATTGAGTACTCGTGTATGTAATATACTATAATGATTTAGATGGACCAAATAATAATAAAATTTAAAGTTAAAAAATCGAATATGATCGATTCGAATTTGTGGATAAGCATTAATTTACGATGAATCCTACAAATTGAAGGACGGAAAACAATTTTTTTTAAAAAAATTTCACCAAAACCAATCCAATTGGCAAATACAGATCAAGTTTTAAAAAATAATTAATAAATTCTACAATGGAGGTCACTGTCATTTATCTCTGTTAATTATTTATATATTTCATATAATTGGTAGTTTCATTCATCATTAAATATAAAATATATTTATAAAAAGATATAAAATATATTGGTAAATAATTTTTTTGTAAACAGAATAGCAATCAATGTAAAACCAAGGTTTTGAAAAACGACCGGCTTCAGAACCGGTAGACTGAAAGATTCAAGGTTCAATGGTCGAATTGGGGTCGAACCGGGGTCGAACCGGGGTCGAACCAGGATGAAATAAAAATTACAAAAACTAATAAAATATAATATAAATATACTTAAGATATACATTATTCACACATCAAAATAATAATTAGACATAAAATAAATATTTAATAATTAAATTTAACAAATAATATCTTATGTCAATAACTCAAATAATTCCAATCAAATCGAAATAACAATAACACAACGAAATATTCGCAAATCACAAATTGAGTATAATATTTAGTACATCATTAAAAAATCTGAACAAATGTATGCTTTATCAATATTAAAATACTAAATCATTCCGAAAGTATGGGAGCCGGTGAGGAGAGTGCAAGACAAGAAAAATCGCGAATTCGTGACTGTCGCACTAGTAGAGGCAGCAGAACGGAGGCTGAGTTAGGGACCAAGAGTTTAAGAAAGTTTTTTTTTTTAATTTTAAACTCAATCGGTCCAACCGTACCGGTTCACCGGTTGACCGGTTGAACCGCGGTTTAGACCAGTTATGGTCGGTTTTAAGCGGATCCGGTTATAAAATTAAACTGAACCGGTTGGCTGACCGATTCACGGTTTGACCGGTTGAACTGGCCGGTCCGGTCCGGTTTTTAAAACCTTGTTTAAAACACTAGCTAGTAGACAATTACATGCAAACAAATGGGTATCACGTTGCTCAGCGTAATTTAATTAATTTTCAGGAAAATTTATTTCAAAAGTAATGAATAAAGTTTGAAATTATTTTTTGATAAATTACATTCAAGTACTTGAAATTAGAATATAATATTATATAAGCTCACATTTTTTTTACTTTTTAACACTTGAGCCGAAATGGATTAACGTTCTCAATCATGTTCTTGAAATTGCATTAAATATTTTTATTTTTAAAATCCTTTTAAACAATTTTTAAAAATCAATGCATTAGAAAAAAATAAATAAATTTTTAACACTTTGCCATGCTGAGTAGCTAGGAGTACAACTCAGACCGACTCATTTCTGGTTGATTTTCAATTATTCAGGAGTATTTGAACATCCTTTATAGTACTAGNTTAGTACCATTTTGGTCCTGTTTTGGTCCTGTTTTGGTCCTCACGCCAAACAGGGCCTTAGGGCCGAGCTCTTGGCCTCCTTAGCCTATTTTTAAATATCTGATAAAACAAATATGATTTGCGACAGCTGGTGGATTTAAATAGTAATACTACACATTTTCAGTAAATAATTTTTAAATTCAACTAGAATTTTTATGTAATTTGTTTACTTATGTGGCACCATTGCCACATAGATGCCACTATCATCAAGTAAATGTCACATAAAAATCTTAATTGGACTTGAAAAAAAGCTTAGGGTGAAGAAGCGCGAGCTCAAGCTAGGCTTTAATAAAGGAACATTAACTTGAACAAACTATTATTCGGCTCAACTTAATTAGTTCATTTACAATCTTATATCAAGTCTTTTCGAATCATCTAATTATGTCTTCAGGTCGCATTAGGTTGTACCAAAATATGTACATAGGACTTAACTAAAATTGTGCTAAAACTTTTTAATGCTGTCTTTAATTGCAACAATAATAGCAAATAAGTATAGCAGTGATAAAATATAATAAAATTATGAATGACACGCGAATAGGAGGAAAATAGGTAAGGTGATCAATATCGATTGACTGTTTTAAAATATAAAAATTGAAACCTAAATTATACTTAATGACTTTTTAATATTAAAAACCTAAATTAAAACCGATATATCTAACGGTTAATTGGCTATTCAGTTAACTAAATTTTTTGATCGGTTGGTCAGAACCTAATTTAATTATTAATTTTTGAGAGGCTAAAGTCTGAAATTTATCTTTCATTTTGGACTATTATAGTTTTGCAGATTCCCGTAATTTTAGCTACTTTGCAAATTTTATCTCAAATATATATATATATATATTGAAGTACTTAAATACAAATAAATGAATAGTTACACAATAATTTAAATAATATCTAACTAATTAAGCATATATGGCTTCTATCAAAAAAAATAATTTTAAGCATATATGGCAAAAATATATTTCATAAAAAGCAGTTATTAATTAATATGCTTACTGTTTTAATTCTTACTCTAAATTAAGAAAGAAAGCTTAAATAAATTTGAGTAAGGTAAGTAATATATGTAGATATATTGCAGCTGGGTTCATAAATTATCAAGCTATATATGTTGATTTCCCAATAATTCTTTTAGGATATATGTATCGTGTATATATTCTACAACCCATGTACAACATTATGTTGAGATTTATATTATATATTTGAACAATAAATAAAAAATATTGCTGAGTTGAATTTAAAATAAAACCTGCAAAGAGCTGCACAACAATTGTAACTAGTTTATATTAATTAACAACTACATATAATATGTGGACTAGGAGGAATACATAGATAGTAAGTATAAGAAAACAAAGGATGAAATTAAGAGATTATTTGGTTCAACTCAATGTTATTTATTTTTGAGCTTTTTTTATTTAGAAAATTATCTAGGAGATACCATGAAATCAAATAATATATAATTATTGATTTTCTTCAGGCATTGAACCAATTAACGCATCAGCGCATCATGCATGATTGCGGATGGGTGTAATCTTCGCATCGCTGAGGCGAAGGCTGGGACTTGGATACAACTGCTGCAATAACTTGATTTGTACGCTAACCGGAAAGAATACTTGTCCGCTAAACTCCGTCAAGTGCGGGAGATTCAGCCCGCCGTCGAAGTCGATGATATACTCGAATGCTTCTGGGAGAATCCGCTTGACAGCCCTTTTAATCGCAAAGCGTTCGGAGAGCGGACAGTGTGGTTGGTGGTGATCAGACGAAGGCGCACAACGCCCATTGTTGAACAACAGTATAGCTATTCTGCAGTATTCCAACGCCTGCATTTCTGCGACTGGATATTCATGAACCTCCTGAGAAGAATTCGGCGGGTCTTCGGCCGCTGTGGTTATGGCTGCGAAGTTGCCGAGGATCAGGAAGAGGACGAGGAGCTTAAGGATGAGGAGATGACTGGCGGAGGCCATGGGTGAGAGTGAGGAGATCATCAGGAGAAGGGCATGCATACACCCCGTGGCCAGTGATCGATCCCTTTAATTAATACACGGGATCAGCTTCATCATCATCATAACTGCTAGCAAACAGCTAGGAATCAGAGAGAGAGAGAGAGAGAGAGAGAGAGAGAGAGAGAGAGAGAGAGTGCCATGTGTGAGACAGAGAGAACCCCGGTTCCGGCTTCACGCATAATATCACAAACAATATTAAGTTGTTGTTGACGTAGGATATAGGGGATCCCAAGAAACACAAAAAGAGAGAGAGAGTCCCGAGAGACTGTGGCACGCAGAGAGTTGAGCCCGTCGATTAGAGTTTAGGCAAAAAAGAGCATCCAGAGCAACACACAGTGATTTAAAGTGGTTCAGGGAGAAAATCCCCTACGTCCACCGAGCGGTTAGTAAGAGCTGATTTCACTAGAAAAAGGAAGAAGGTGGTCCTGAAGGCCAGTACAATGAGCTAAGAAAGAAAGAAAAAGAGAGAGAAAAGGAGCTCTTGGGACTCCAATACAGTGAAAGCGGGAAATGCTTGTACTTTGGTTGTTGTGGTTATTCTCAGCCCTCATCTGGTTGTCCGCTTAATAGCTTTAAATAGTGCTGAATAGGGTGCTTTATCCCGGATTTTCTGGAAAGAAAGGAGTTGGGCTCGTCCTGATGGTCCCCCAGCTGTCGACCACTGGGGGAGCTGGACATAGTGGGCGAAGAGCTTTATCCTCCTTGATGGCAGTGATTCAACTTGGGGTTACGCTAGCTAAAGCACGCGAGTCTTTGATTTGTGTCTGAAAAAAGCATTCTGTACGGGAAACGGCGCGGCCAGAGCACGCCGACTTTGACAAGTACAGTTGAGGAACATCGTCATTAATGTTGCTAGGGGTGATCCTGGATTGTCATGGACGATGCTTGACCGAACCCGCGTGGCCGAGGTTTGACCGGGGTCGGAGACCTGCGAGAATAAAAGCATTTAAATAATAGATTAGTGCCACCTGACAATGCGGGGGTCAGAGCCACGCGTTAACATCAGCCCTCCGCATTGTCAGGGCGCGAACATTAATGTGAGTCCTAAAATGCGAACCGTCGCGATGGCGATCGCGCTGCCCGAGACTCATCAGGATAAGATGGGGCGGATCCCTGCCGATTCGCATTCTCTCCTACCAATTTCTGAAAATCCTGCGAAAGGAGAAGGAAAAAAAATAGTCGAGAGATGACGGATAGGAGAAGATGGAAAATCCTGTCCGGTTTGAAGAGGAAGACGGAAGGCGGGCCTCTGAGCGACGACTCTTCCTCTGACAAGAAGAGGAAGTTGGAGGTTACTGAGTCACCCCCAGAGGGGGGAAAGGGAGCCGCAGTTGCTGTCTCGCCGGCGGCGAAAGTTGCTGAAGTCCTGGTGCAAGTTCTAGAGTCTGCACAGGATTCTGCAGAAGAAAGAAGGGTGGAAGAGGTGGTTAACCTCTCTGATTCCTCTGTCAAGGAAACTCAGGGGGCTGGAGATCGGATAGAGGTAAGTGTGGTGCATCAGACGCCTGCGGGGGAGAGCCTCAGACCTGGGAAGATTCTACTCAAGGATGAAAATGTTGAGCAATTTCTTCCCAAGGTGGGGATAACCCTCACGAGGGGGCTGGCGAAGACGCCCCTCATGATCTGTGGTTTTGCTCCTCTTGGTGAACCAATCCCTCCTCCTGTCAATATAAGGAAGCCCCTCTTCCCCCGTCTCCTCCCGGCGAGTCTTCGGAATGAAGAGAAGGACAAGAAGGAGGAAGACAGCAAGATAAAAGAGGTGACTAAGGAGAAGGAGGAGATTCTGTAGGTTGCCCCTGAAGTTGCCCTTCGCATTGAAGGGTCAGGAGGCAACCTGGAGGATAGATTAATTGAAATAAGGAGGAAGGAAAAGAAGATCCTGGAGAACACTTCCCGAATCTTGGAGGTAATAAAAAATATAAAGGGCCAAGAGGAAGGGGAGACTCACCTCTTCGGGAAGATGGCAGAGTTAGAGGGTGCTCTGTTGCAAGTTCCAGAGCACTCTCAAGTTGATCATAAGATGGAGCTAGGAGAGTTAAAGAATTTGGAGGTCAGATTGGCTTCCCTAGCTTCGAGCAGCTCAGAGTGGGCCAGTAGAGCAGATGCCGCGAGGGGAGAGTACCAGCGCACCATCCTGGACATAGGGCAAGCCCATTCCGCTCATGTCAAAGACCTCCAAAAAAGAATAAGGGAGTTAGATGATGAAAAGAAGGTTTTGAGGAGGGAGAGGGAAAATCTCATAGGCGAAGTTGCTGAGCCGAGGGAGGCAGAGTCGAAGGCAAAGCAGGCGCCCTTTGAGGCTCAGCGCCGGGACGAGCTACTGAAGTTTGAGATACACTCCATGCGCTCCCTAATAGATAACAGCTTGGGGTGGAGAGGGCAGTGCAACGAGGACTGGGAGGAGGCAGTGAGGAGAGCAGTGAATATCATCAGCGCTTCAGCCGTTGGTTGCCATGTGAAGAGCCAAGCAGCCTTTGATATTCTTCTACAAATACTGGTTGATGTAAGTATTTTAAACCAGAAGAACATCAGAGGTCCAGCCGTTCTCCCTTTCTGTGACCCCAACGGTCCAGACAGGTTCTTCGATGACGGAAGTCGCGGCTCAGGAGACGTTCCTCCCAAAGGTACCTACGTCGGCTGGGGATATCCACCTGCTTCTCCTTGTGAAGGTCCTGACGAAGGTCAGAGCATTCCTCCAGCGGCGCCACAGCAAGCCTCTCCCTGGGAAGGGTGATGATCCGATTCCTGCTCCTGTCATCTCTAGAGTCATCTAGCAGATGGAGGATTCGAGGATATGAAGAGAGGGAAATGGCAAATCTCTCGAAGACGCCCCGCCATGGGTTTGTGAGGAGGGTAATAAATCAGTCTATAGGAGGGTTTCCCTCATATTTGAGATTGACACTATTACTCTAGTTGTTCAAGTTCTGAAGCCTTATAATTTTCTTTGATTTTTCTGTACTCAAGAGAGAAATATGTAAGAGAGCAAAGAAGATGTAATTGTAACAAGTTTATCATGAATAAAATGTATTCTTCTGAAAACTTGCTCTGAATGAATTCTGTTTGTATTTCCTTTTATCTTTTCTCTCATGTTTGAAAAGGGTACCACGAGATCAGAAAAGAAAAGAATAAGAATTCATAAGTATAAAAGTATAAAGCCAATAAAAAATTCTAAGTTAAAAGATGAAATCAACTATCGTCGTATACGAAGTTATGAAGCATCGAACAACGATAGTTAAAAGGAATAAAAAGAAGTTCATTTTGCTGCCTTAAAACATCGTGCACGACACCAGGGCAAATGCAAGGAAGCGTCACTTTGATATCCGTGCCCCGCTTCGAATTTTGAACCTGTCAGAGAAACAGACGGCCGGATTGGTCTCGCGCGCTGATCGATAAGATCAGACAGCCAGAAAATGAAAAGTCACAACTGTTCCCCATAAAGCCTTTTGCGAAGAGGGAGGTTTGAATCATTTGCTTACCTTCAAACCCTAAAGAAGAACCTTCCCTGTTTCCACTCGCCGTAAAAAATTACCATGGGGGGAAGAGAGATTGAGTGGGCCGAACTGGCCGAAAAATTCCTGAAGGACTCTAGCTATCAGGAGAGCCTTCTGATGGAGCACGAAGTGCTCAACACAATGAGAGGGTTCAGGGGAAATCCTGGCCTAATGATCATCCCCTCCACAACCGATTTCTACCTAAACAGTCCTCCTGAAGGAGTGGTATGCATATACCGGGCACAGGTGGAGTACGGTCTGATGCTCCCGCCGCAACCGGAGTTTAGGGAAATCCTGAACTCGTACCAGATCGTGCCGGCCCTGTTGCCTACGTGTACTCCTTCCTCAAACTACTACAGGCTTAGGAGATACCGTGGTCTCTGACATTGTTCAGGAGCTTGTTCAGTTGGATGGTAGTGCCGGGATACGGAGGGTGCCTGGCCTTGCGATCGAAGACGAGGAAGGCGATGTTCTCAGGGGCGAGTAGCTCTCACTCAGATTGGAGAGACTACTATTTCTTCGGCGGAGGGGATTTGGGGATCCACCTGGCACCCGGAGTCTACCCTCCTGAGTTCATCGGCGACACCAAGTGGATGGCCGGAGAGGGAACCCTGAAGAACTTGGAGAGGCTGAAGGGGCAAAACTGGCCCCTGAAGGATTTTCTCAGACACGTGAAGAACGACATATCCCTGTATGCCAAGTCCCTAGGATATGCCATCTTCAAGGAGGTTGTCCCACCCCCTAGCGCAACTTTGATGAAGAGGGCCAGGAGAGGGCAGCCCCTTGCCATCCAACTCAGTAAGGAGATCACTGAGGTGGAGAAGGAGGTAGAAGTGATGGAGGTTCTGGAGCTAGTCTGTGGCAGAGCCGCCGTCGATGTGGTGTTCTCACCTGAGGACGTCACAGATGATAGGAAGACCTTGGCCGAACTGATGGAGCATGCGGGGAAAGGGAAAGAACCCGCAACAACGGCCAAGCCCAAAGTGATCCCTAAGAATGACAAGAGGGTCGTCCTTGGGGAAGAGAAGAAAAAGAATAAGGCTGAAGGAGGCCAAGAGGAGAAAAGGGAGGAAGGGGCTGAAAGCCCCTGCCTGGACCTGGTTCCCAGTGGGGTCCCCAAGAAGAAAAGGGGTTCCTCTGAGCAAGTCCAGAGCCCCCGTCGAAGAAGGGGAAAGGTGCAAAAGAAAAGGGGTTAGCTGTAGAGGGGGGACACGACTGGCAGCAAAGCACCTAGCCCCCCTATAGCACCAACTTCACTAGGGTGTTCAGAGATGAAGGTTCGAGGATTGCGGTGAGAACAAGGGGAGATGAGATAGAGAGTTAATAGTCATCTCCCTACCGTCCGCAAGCCGAAACTGCACCTATCGAGGAGAGGGAGGTCTGGCTATGGAAAGTGGCCTGGTGTCCAAGGATTTGGAGGAGAAGTTAGAGAGAACCTCCACACTAGAGCTCTATGCAGGCTTTGCCAACAAGATGGCTATGGTAAGGATTATATCTCAAATCCTCTTCCTTAATTGTCTTGGTGTGTACTAATTTTATTTCTATTGCAGATGCTTGCTCGCGTGCCGCTAGCTTTGAACAGGGCCCTCAGGACAGAGGAGCAGGTGCTGGAACAGAGTAGTTAGCTTCAGCAACAGTCCGAGGAGGTAGAGGCCCTGAAGCTTCAACTCGCAGTGAAGTCTTCTGAGCATGATGCCTTGCAGGAGAAGTTTGCTATATACAAATCCACCATGGGTGCGTTGAAGGCTGACAATAAGGTCTTGCGGGAGAAATTGGAGAAGTCCACTGAATACCAGGAAGTCGTTGCTGCGAGGAGGTCTGCTGCAGCAGTGGAAGCCTACAAGACAAGCTTATCCTGTAGGAAGGAGAGGTTAGAGGGAATCAGGCAGGCCTGGGAGGGTTTAGCCTCACTTTGATCCACAAGGGTAAGATCACTGCGAATGACCTTGCGGGCGTGGAGCCCCCCAAGTGCCTGGCTGATGATCCCATTTATAAGGAGGAGGGGTTGGACTTAGACGATGACTTTATCCATCATATGTTTGATCTTTTGGATAAAGCCGAAGACCAACCTGCTCTAATGTAAACAAAAGTGTAACCTCAACTTGTACTATGAACGTTTATGAATGAAAAAGATTTCTTGCATACCTGTCTTTCGTATTCATAAGGTAAGCAGGTACCTTGAATGAATGTAAATTGCATTGTAGTTCAGAGTTCTGATTGAGCAATCTGAATATAAGTTGGGCCCCATAATTTTGAGATATACGAATGTGAACACCAGTCTTACATTTTTTATATGAAGAAGTGACGGCGATCTCGAAGAAGGACCATCAGATTGAATGTCAAGAACATTTGAATAACTTGAAACCTCGTATACAACACTTGAGTTCATAGGATGACTGATATGAGGATATTTAGAACATTAACCCTCAAACCACATTTCTTTATGCAGTGGTGTGAAAAAACCACATGGTAGCAACGATGACCCAATCTAGGAGGAGTTATCTGACCCAATACCGAAAAGACAGATCGTCTGAAAACATCGTAGTCGATGTTTGTACTTCAGGTATGGGCTGACCTTCGTGGGGGTTTGATCCGGAGATCTATTTTAGAACTATACCTCTTTGCAACCCTGCACATAATAGTGGAGATCCTGCCTGGAAAGAGTTATCTGACCCAATGTCAAAAGAACTGGATTGTCTGAAACGTTGTAATCGATGTTTATACTTGAGGCATGGGCTGACTTCCGTTAGGGCAGATCCTAGTAGAAAGTGAAGACACTCTGCTTAGGGGGGACTTGTATCATGAGTATATAGCAGGGACTACCTTAAGGTTACGAGCAAGCCTTCGGGCCTTTCGCTAGCCAGATGGGCTTATGAAAGAGTTCTGTATGTAGGTAGGAGACCCCGCCTGCCAGGCGTGACTAGGCTCAGTGACCTCCGTATATGAAGAGTGAGCAAAATGCACTATCGTGTACAAGGCGCGGAAACCTCGGGTACGATAGTCGAAGAGTTTGAGATTAGAATCATACCTGTCGCATGATGCTTGAATAAAAGATGAGCTAGTTGTGCTCCAGTTAATATGAATATCTCGGGATGATTGATTAATCATAGGACTAGCATCATAAGGACCCCTGAGTTCAGAATATAACCTCCACGAGAATATAATGAAAGAACCCAGATGTGTATTGAGAGAATCCAGATGTGTATCAATAAAGAATGTCTCAAAAAAGAAAGGAGATTCCAGATGAGTCTGTACAAATAAATTTTGTATGAATCAAGATAAATAGCAGCTTTGATTTAAGCATAGAACTTCTTCAGATCATCTCCGCTCCAAGTCCTGGGGAGTTGAGTGCCTTCAGAGGTCATGAGATAATATGCGTTAGGTCGTGCAATCTTAAGTACGATGTATGGGCCTTTCCAGTTGGGCTCAAGTTTGGGAACTCCCACGTTACTCCCGGCAAGAAGTCATCGTTTGAGAACAAGATCACCTTAAGTGAAACTTCTGGGATTGACTTTATGGTTGAAGTATCGTTCCACCCGACGTTTGTGCTCCAGACGCTTTAGCGTGGCTACCTGTCTCTTCGGTTCCAAGAGATCCAGATCAACCCGTCGTGAATCATCGTTCTCATTCATCCAGGTTTGCAAATCTTCGGGATTGAAGTTGGCTGCTGTTTCTACTCTAGGAGAGTGGTGTTGCAACTCGACTAGTATGACGACGTCCATTTCGAAGAACAGGGAGAAAGGCGATTCTTGAGTAACTTCGGAGGGAGCAGTGTTGTAAGCCCAAAGAGCGCCTGATAGCTCATCTGGCCAGCGAGTTTTGGCACCATCCAAGCATTTTTTTAGAATATTCAGGATGTTCTTGTTAGCATCTTCTGCCTGCCCATTAATGTGAGGATGCCAAACAGATGCATACTTGAGGTTGATTTGATGTTTGCTGTAAAATTCATGAATCCATTAATTGGCGAATGGAGTACCATTATCTGTGATGATTGCCATGGGTACACCATACTTGCAAATGATGTTAGCCCATAGGAAATTCTCGATGTTCTGAGCAGTAGGCTAAGTAAGTGATTTAGCTTCAATCCACTTCGTAAAGTAGTTGACAGCGACCAATATCCACTCGTAGCTTCTGAGAGCAGTAGGCATTGCGCCCAGAAAGTCAAGCCCCAAAACAGCGAAGGGCCAAGATGAATTGATGGGTCTGAGATAGCCGGCGGGTTGCCTTTGCATGTCAGCATAATGTTGAAACTGGGGGCATTTTTCCACGAACGACTGAGCTCTTTGTGTATATTGGGCCAGAAGAATCCCTGATGTAGAATCCGCATGACCAAGCTTCGGCCGCGAGCGTGGGTTCCACATTCCCCTTTGTGAATAGCCTCTATGACTTCTTGAGCTTCCTCAGGCCTTAAGCATTTGGTGAGGAGTCTGGCATAAAACCTTCTGTAAAGTTTGTTTCCGACGAGGACATACTTAGCACAATCAAGTTTTAGCTTTCTTGCTTCTTGTTTGTTGGCAAGTTGAGTCTTACTCTTTAAGTAGTCGAATATTCTGTCCATCCAGCATGATGGGCGCTCTTCGGAGCAAATTTTCGCACATTCATAACTGGATTCTTCAAGTATTTGATGTCGACGGAGGTCGGGGAGCCCCCCCTTTGCGAGCCGATCTGCCACTTGATTTTCTCCTCTAGGAATGTGCGCCAAGGAGAATTCTTCAAATTAAGAGATCAAAGACTGTGTTTTCTGCAAATACTTCTTCAGAATCTCATCCTTTGTCTCGTATGTTCGATTCACCTGGTTGACGACCAGTTGGGAGTCGCTGAACACTTGTATGCATTTTACCAACATGCTGAGTGCGAAACCCAATCCCGTAATAAAAGCCTCATACTCTGCTTGATTGTTAGTAGCCTTGAACTGAAGAGTTATCGCCTGATGCAAGGCGACTCCTATGGGGCTAGTTAGAAAAATTCCAACTCCTTGGGAGTGCAACCCCGATGCGCCATCAACATAGAGGGACCAAGGCACGACCTTGTGTTTAGCAGGCGGTGGCTCTGAAGTAGAAAGTTCGGTAACAAAATCTGCTAACGCTTGAGCCTTGATTGTCATTCGTAGGATGTATCTGATATCGAACTCACCAACTTCGATGGACCACTTGAGAAGCCTTCCCGAAACTTCGGGAGTATGTAGTATCTTTAAGAGTGGCTGGTCAGTGACTACCTAGATAGTATGCGCATGGAAATATGGACGCAGTTTCCTTGCCGCATTAGGAGGGCCAGGGCAAGTTTTTCTAGCGTGGGGTATCGATTCTCAATATCTAGGAGTATATGACTGATATAGAAGATAGGATATTGTACCCCACTATCATCGTCGACGAGGACTGCCGAAACAGTAGTGTCAGATGGGCCCAAGTATAAAGACAGGAGGGCCCCTTCCTTTGGCGCTACTAGTATCGGTGCTGAGATGAGGTATCTCTTTAGCTCTGTGAAGGTAGCTTCGCATTCATCGGTCCATTGGCCCCTTTTGCTGTTGCACAAACATCAAAAAAGGGTGAACAACGATCTCCGACCTTTGAAATGAATCTCTTGAGGCTGTTAATTTGCCCTGCTAGTTGTTGAATCTCCTTCAATATTCGGGGGGAGGCATGTTCAAGATCGTTGGATTTTATCTAGATTGGCTTCTATTCCTCTGGCTGAGATCAGGTAGCCCAGAAATTTCCCTGAAATTGTGCCGACGTTGCACTTGGCGGGGTTGAGTTTAAGATTGAACCTTTGGAGGGTATCAAGCGTCTCTTTGAGGTCGGCGAGATACTCCTTCATGCTCTTGCTCTTCACCAAGATATTGTCAACATATGCCTCAAGATTTTTGCCTCTCTGACCTTTGAACACGACGTCGATCATGCGCTGATATGTGGCGCTGGCATTCTTAAGACCGAAGGGCATGACATTGTAACATTATGTTCCGAAGTCGGTGATGAAAGCAGTTTTTTCTTCGTCTTCTTTAGCCATCCAGATTTGATGGTACCCGGAGAAAGCATTTAGGAAGCTCATGACCTCATATCCGAAGGTACGATCCACCATTGCATCAATACGTAGAAGAGGAAACGTATCCTTGGGGCAGGCTTGATTTAGCATTCGAAAGTCTACGCACATACTCCATTTCCCGTTGGCCTTCTTCATCATGACAACGTTGGTGAGCCATTGAGGGTACTGAACTTCCTTGATGTAGCCTGCTCCTAGCAGCTTGTTGACTTCTTCGATGGCGCTCTGCCTCTCTCCTGCCATGACCCTCTTCTTCTATTTTATGGGAGTGGCATCAGGTAGTGCTCACAGGCAGCTCTATCAACACCTGAGATATCTTCGGGAGACCATGCAAAGATATTGATATACTCAGAAAGCAAGGCAGTGACATCCGCCTGCTGCTTGTCATTCATAGAAGAAGATATGTTTATAACTTTAGAAGAGTCTTCCCCCCCCAAGATTACATTTATAACTCCTTCTTGTGGTACAACTGGTTGAGATTCTCTGGGGTCCAGCTGGTCCATGACGAGCTGTGCGGTGATCTGAAAACATTGGGTGGCTTGCCTGACATCTCCTCTAATGGTGACAACACCGCGGGAGGTAGAGTACTTCGCGCAGAGATGTGGCGTGGAGATTATCATCCCGAAGGAATTAAGAGTTGTCTTTCCAAGGATGGCATTGTAGCCGGATTTAGCTCTGATGATGGCGAAGTTTATCATGCTCATGGCCGTTATCATCACAGAAAGAGACGAGCAAGGAGATGAATCCCAACGGTTGGACCCTTTTCCCAGAGAAACCTAGTAAGGTGGTTCCTGCATAGAGAAGGTTTGCTTCCTTGAGCCCCATCTGGAGGAAAGCAGATTCGAACAGGATGCAGGCTGTGCTCGCAGAGTCGAGGAGTACCCGTCGAACATCAAAATCAGCTATGCGGGCGATGACCACGATTGGATCGTTATGAGGGTTGCCCTGCTGGGGGAGATCTTTTTGGCAGAAAGTAAATGGGATGGAGGAAGAATGCTGGTGCGAGACACCGCCGATCTCAATTTCTTGACGGCGAGCGGCGGCGGGGTCAATGCTAAAAATAGTATTGATCTTCCTCGCAGCGGGAGGATAGGGACGCACCGACTGGCTAGGTTCGGAATGGGAAACTCTAGCCGGCGCGCCGGTGATTTCGGGAGCTTTACCCTTTTGAGTGCCGGGGTTTGGCATCATCTGCATGAACTCCTCCAACTTGCCCTGATCAGCTAATTTGTCAAGTAGAGCTTTCAGGGCTCGACAACTATGAAGTCTGTACCCGTAGTTCCCGTGGAACTCATAGTAGTTGTCAGGGTCTACTCCGGCTGGAGGTGCTGGTTTGGGTCCGGCAAGTCGAACCCAACCTTGCTTGATGGCCGCCTCATAGACTTCAGTAAGCGACCGGGAGAAGAAGTGCCTCTGCTGCTGAACAGGCCGCGGTCTCCCCACATCTCTACCACGACCTTTGGCCATGTGCTTCGTCGTGGATGGGAGTTCCTCGCCCAGATGTTTCCTTTTCTTCTCTTTCTTAGCTCCAAAAATACCGGGGAGAGAGGACTCAGTATCCTCGAGGAGCATGAACTGGCTAGCCCTGGCCACCAGCTCAGGATAGCTCCGAGGTTTGGTTAGCTACAGAGATTTAGATAGGTCCCCACTTCTGAGTCCCCTTCGATAGTTGTGTATGGCCACAGCGGGGTCCACGTCTTCAGCTTCCGCTCCAGCGGCAAAGAATCAGTTGGTGTAATCCAAGAGGCTTTCCTTCTCGCCTTATTTTATGTTAGCGAGCACCATGTCGGAAACGACTATTCGGCTTCAGCCGATGAAGTGCGCAATCAGCTCTCACTTCAGATGCTCATAAGAAGAGATGTGACCTTTGGGGAGTTTGATAAACCAGCTGAATGCTTTCCCCTTCAGAATGTTGGCAAGGAGGTGACATTTGGTGGCCTCATCCGGCTGACGATAGCGGACCGCGGCCTCGAACCCTTGGATGTGCTCGTGGGAGTCAGTCACCCCTTTGTAGGCTTCAAGCCGGGGTAGTCTAAAGTCTTCTGGGACTGGAGCCAACCGGATGGCATCAGCAAAAGGGGCATTGCTGTCCATCGGGCCGAAAAAGGGGTCAGGTCCGTAATGGGGTGCCTGAATGCCTGGGAAGAGAGGGTCCCTCCCAGTGATGAAGGGAGGAAAAGCAGGTAGAAGGAAGGCAGGAAGAGGTAAAGGACGTGGTGGTGGATAATTTTGGTGGACTTTTTGAGGGGGGAAAAACTGTCGAGGCAGCTGAGAAGAACCAGATGATTGAGCAGAAGGTGCCACGACCGACGGCAAAGGAGCAAGGGCCTCCGCGATCGGAGGAGGAGGTATAGAAGCTACCACTGTCGGCGGAAGAGTAGCAAGAGCCATCGCAACCGGCGGGGAAGAAAGCACGACGGCACAGACCAGTTGGGTCTGCTTGAGAATTACAGCTTGCTGAGCGGTGAGGCCGGTGACTAGGTCAGTGAGGTTGGCAAGCATTCCCTGTATCTCGGAGGCACGCGTACCCCTGAAGGAACAAGCCGATTGGGTACGGCGGTGGGAAGTTGAGGCTGAAGCTCCGTCACCTGGTGCTCTGACAGAAGGCTCACTTGCTTGTGCGCTGCAGGCAACGGAATTAGTTCTACATGTTCTGTCCACCATTTTCTCAAGGTCTCAATGAAAGCACCAGAAGATGTTGACGTAGGATGTAGGGGATCACAAGAAACATAAAAAGAAAAAGAGTCCCGAGAGACGGCGGCACGCAATAAATTGAGCCTGTCGGTTAGAGTTTAGGTAAGAGAGAGCATTCAGAGCAACACATAGTGGTTTAAGATGGTTCAGGGAGAAAATCCCCTACGTCCACCGAGCGTCAATGAGAGCTGATTTCACTAGAGAAAGAAAGAAGGTGATCCTGAAGGCCAATACAATGAGCTAAGAAAGAAAGAAAAAGAGAGAGAGAAGGAGTTCCTCAGTTGGGACTCCAATACAGTGAAAGCGGGAAATGCTTGTACTCTGGTTGTTGTGGCTGTTCTCTGTCCTCTTCTGGTTGTCCGCTTAGTGGTTTTAAATAGTGCTGAATATGGTGCTTTATCCTGGATTTCCTGGAAAGAAAGGAGCTGGGCCCGTCCTGATGGTCCCCCAGCTATCGGCCACTGGGGGAGCTGGACATAGTGGGCGAAGAGCTTTATCCTCCTTGATGGCAGTGATTCAACTGGGGGTTTGCGCTAGCTAGAGCACGCGAGTCTTTGATTTGTGTGTTTGAAATTTTTATGTTACTCAAGATAATGAGCTTATTTCAAATATTTTTTCTTTTAAAAAAGAAATTATAAGTTAAGAAGATGAATTTAAGCTGTAATAGGGGATCAATAAAATTAAAGGAGATATTACAAAAATTATGAGAGTTAAATGAGAGGTATTTTCCTATATATATTTGATTCCTGATAAAGTTTATAGGATAAATTAGTAGCCAGAATTAGAGTCATCAAGCAAGTTTGAATAATTAATTATTAATCCACAAGATTAAGCTTTTAAATCATGATTATTTAGATATTTCTTCAAAATGCTTAAGCTCAGGCCTTTAAGATTATCAGTAATTGGCAACAAGCTAGCTATAGTTTTTATTAGCATGACCTTCTATTTGAATATAATTTTAATATATTAATATTTTTTTAATTTTAATTATTTAGTGAAAATATATAAAAAAATAAGAGAAATTAAATTTTAAATTTTTATTAAATATTTTAAGAAAGTGAGAATAGAGAGGTGCATGTAACGATCCTTTAAAATATATAAATAATTAAAATTAATCAAAAAATAATCAAATTTTATATTTTTTATCAAAAAAAATAAAAAAGATGAGTTTAAAAGGGATAAATATTTGATAACAAAATGGTAATCAATATAATTTTTTAGAGACCAAAGTCTGAAATTTACCTTTCATTTTGGACTATTATAGTTTTGCATATTCCCATAATTTTAGCTACTTTGCAAATTTTATCTCAAAAAACAAAATTATATATATATATATAGAAGTACTTAAATACAAATAAATGAATAGTTACACAATAATTTAAATAATATCTAACTAATTAAGCATATATGGCTTCTATAAAAAAAAGGGGATAATTACTTAGATGCCACGTCATTTAGTTTTATTTATGCTTTACCCATCCATTTTTAGTTAATTACTTTATGCACACTCAAAATATTATAAAATCTTACATACACACACTTGAGTTAAAACTTAATAAAAATTTATTTGAAAAAAAAATATTCTGTTAGTAAATCATTAAAATTATATTTTTACCTTTAATAGTATATATTTTTCTCTTCCTCAATACCACACTAAAGCGCTGATTTATCCTAAAATCAATTCACGTCGCGGATATCTCTTTCCTTTGCCGCCACCTAAATATTAAGGTCTTAAGATTTTTACTCAAAATATATTTAAATATCCTTAAATTAATATGATAAACGACTCAGATTTTTTGTAATTTAATTATAGTTAGGTTATTGAAAAATTATGATTGCTCATTATAATAGAAATAAGTTAAAATGTGTGTATATAAGATTTTATAATATTTTGAGTGTGCATAGCGTAACTAATTAAGAATAGATGGGTAAGCCATAAATAAAACTAAATGGTGTGGTATGTAGGTAATTATTTTAAAAAAAAATTAAGCATATATGGCAAAAATATATTCATAAAAAACAGTTGTTAATTAATATGCTTACTGTTTTAATACTTACACTAAATTAAGAAAGCTTAAATAAATTTGAGTAAGGTAGCTAATATCATAAATTATCAAGCTATGTTGATTTCCCAATAACTATTTTAGGATATATATATATATACACGATATATCTACAACGCATATACAATATTATGTTGTAGATCTGTATTATATACTTGAACAATAAATAAAAAATATTGCTGAGTTGAACTTAAAATAAAGCCTGTAAAGAGCCGCACAACAATTGTAATTAGTTTATATTAATTAACGACTACATCTTATTCATGATAATAAATTAATAATATTTAGTTAAACTTATGTGGATTAGGAGGAATACATATATAGATAGTTATAAGTATATATAAGAAAATAAAGGATGAAATTAAGAGATTATTTGGTTTAATATTATTTATTTTTGAATTTTTTTTTTTTTATTTAGAAAATTATCTAGGAGATACCATGAGATCAAATAATATATAATTATTGATTTTCTTCAGGCATTGAACCAATTAACGCATCAGCGCATCATGCATGATTGCGGATGGCTGTAAGCCTGTAATCTTCACATCGCTGATGCGAATGCTGGCACTTGGACGAAACTGCACCAATAAGTTGATTTGTACGCTAACCGGAAGGCTGCCTCTGCCAGGCACCATCCAGTGCGGGAGAATCAGCTCGCCGATGAAGTCGATGATATACTCGAATGCGCCTGGGAGAATCCACATGACAGCCCTTTTAATCTCATAGTGTGTCAAGGAGAGCGCACAGGGCGGTTGGTGATCAGACGAACGCGCACAGTTATCGTTCAACAACCCTATAGCTCTTCTGAAGTATTCCAACGCAAGCGTTCTTGACATTGGAAATTGAACCTCCAGAGAAGAATTCGGCGGGTCTTCGGCCGCTGTGGTTATGGCTGCGAAGTTGCCGAGGATCAGGAGGAGGACGAGGAGCTTAAGGATGAGGAGATGACTGGCGGAGGCCATGGGTGATCAGATGAGAGTGAGGAGATCATCAGGAGAAGGGCATGCATATATATGCACACCCCGCGGCCAGTGATTGATCCCTTTAATTAATACACGGGATCAGCTTCATCATCATCATAACTGCTAGCAAACAGCTAGGAATCAGAGAGAGAGAGAGAGAGAGAGAGAGTCTGCCATGTGTGAGACAGAGAGAACCCCGGCGCCGGCCAGACGATCAGGTAAGCGGGTTCCAGCTTCACGCATAATATCACAAACAACGTTAAGTTGTCGAGCAGTCGAATAGACCATCTGGATGATTTGATTGGCTGATGATCAAATTATCGTGTTGCTAACCAAATCACCCGTTCAAATATGGCTGAGCATCAAACATGAAGAAGATTCCCCACCGGATAGCCCGTTCAACTACTTGAAAACTTAAAAGTCATTTATGATGTTATGCACAAAGAAGGGATACTCATTTGCATGGCTTTTCGTAATTAGCAGACAAAAGCCTAATGCTGAACCCAATAATTTTCTCTAGAGCTGACCTTGATTCGTGCTAAAGATTGGGCGAGTATTAATCTCTGCACCAAACTCTCACCAACCGTACTTTCTATATATATTGAGTTTTCTGGCACGCATCCTCAACATGGATGTCAATATTTAATTTCGTACTCTTTCTGTAGTTTATTTTAGTGTGGTGCTATGAATTTCTGGCATGAATACTCAATATAAATGTTAGTTAATTTTGTACCCTATGGCCTCGTTTGGTTCGAACTTTTTTTAGACAAGAAAAAAAAATTAATTTATTTTTTAAATTTAACATCATAGAATTTTATTTTAATATTAGAAAGTGCATAAAATATAAAATAAAGTTGATTCTAAAGATTTATATTTATATTAGATGTATAATAAAATTGATTTTTTACAATTGAAATTTGTGTTGAGCTAAAAAAAAGCCTTGAAACAAATGAGGCCTATTTGTACTTTATTTCACTATGATGCTATAACTATACTAATTTTGATAAAAATTGAATTTCTATTATATAATTAAACAATATATATATATAATAATTGCATAATAATAAGTCTCCCCACTAAAAATTAGAGATTTTACAAACTTGTATGGATTTATTTATTTATTTTTGATAGTAACTTGTGTGGAATATTGTTGCACACAAATAATGACAGCCAGAACTTTATTGATGTTTGAAGAATTAAGAAAGCAGGATGTTGATGAGAGGAATTTTGGATAAACATTCATGATGAATCCTATAAACTGAAGGACTGATAAATAATTTATCTTAAAAATTTCACCAAAACGAATCCAATTGGCAAATACAGATTAAATTTTAAAAATTAATTAATTATATATATATATATATATATATATATCATTTGGTAGTTTCATTCATTAATATTAAAAATAAAATATATTATAGTTATATATATATATATATAATATTGATTAAAACGTAATCAGCTCATCAAATTTCTGTTAACAGAATAGTTAATCAATGTAAAACACTAGGGCCTCGTTTGTCTAGGAGTTTAAAATTAACCTGATTTAATTTTAACCAGGCATATCACATCACACATAAAATTTAATATTAAAAATTAAATTTATTTCACATTCTACATATATTACTAAAATAATAACTAACTTATATCACATCCCTCACATATTCCAACATAATAATTAACTTTATATCACATCCCTCACATATTCCAATATAATAACTAACTTTATTTCACATCATTCACAACTTTTAATAAAAAAATATCTTCATCCAAGTTTAATTTTAACCTTCTTAAATTTAACCTTACAAACAAACAGACCCTAGCTAGTAGACAATTGCATGCAAACAAAAGTGTAACCTGTAATGAATAAATTTTGAAATTATTTTTTTGGTAAATTACTTACAGGTCTTTAAAATTAGTATCTAATAACACATAGGTTCAAATTTTTTAACTTTATAACACCTGAGATTAATTTTAAGATGGGTTAATGTTTTCAATCAAAGTCTTGAAATTATGTTAAATATTTCATGCAGAGCTATTTAAATAATTTTTAAAAATGAATGTAATACAAATAATTAAATTTTTAATAAAATTTTAACTATTGTTTTACCTTTATACCCTTAACCCTCTCTGCTAGGTCTCCTCTCTCTCTCCCTCTTTTGCGCGGATTTAGACAACCCGATTGTGTTCGAGTATGCGGAAGAGGTAGATCTCTCTTTTCCATGTGAGAGTAGCTAGGCAACCATATGAGTTCAATTTAAATCAGATCGTTTTTGTTCAACAAGAAATTAGACCCGAATGGACTAGACTTGGCAGAAATCATGCAGTCGGAACTGAACCAGTTCACTAGACTCGAATTGGATTAAAACACGATTGCTCATAACTCCACCATAAAAAATATAGTAAAGAATCTAGAATCAAATAATTCATAATCAAATCAAATTTAAGTTATAATTATAATTTTTAATCATGAATTCATTATAACTAACCCAAAATAATCAATATTAATCATTAAATTAAAGGACTATAACTAATTAATCATACTACATAAACATGTTTAATAATTAATTCAATTCGAGTATGTTTCAGTTTACCCAAATACTAAAGGTAAAAACCAATTCGAATCACCCAGTTCCAGTAAATTTAGAACTGGACCCAAACCGAACTAAGTTAGAATCAAACTAAATTGATCGGTTTGGTTCGGTTCAATTTAGCATTAATTTTTAATAAAAATATTATTTTTTTATCTTAAACTAAAGTACTCAATTATTATTATTATTATTGTTATTTAAATTAGTATAATTTTAGTATTAATTTTGCATACCTAGGACTGAGCAGTCGGCCTCCCTAGTATATTTTTAAATAGAAGATAAAACAAATGTAATAGCTGTTAGATTTAAATAGTAATATCATACATCTTCAATAAATACTCATTATATTTAACTTTAATTAGAATTTTTATATGATACTTATGATACCCGTAACAGAAGAGAGCGAAAAATAATCACCAAGTGATATTCTAAAAAAAAATTACTGTAGTAAAGTGTGGCTCCTAGTAGGCTTTTAGGCTGAATAATGAGTAGTAAGAGGTGCACAGAAATGAATTTTAAGACCTCATTTGTTTTGAGATTTTTTTACCCAACACAAATTTCGACTATAAAAATTAATTTTATTTCACATCCAACGCAAATACAAATATTAAAATTGGAAATATTTAACATTTTATATATTTTTAAATATTAAAATAATTTTTTTTATAAAATTTAAAAAATAAAATATTTTTTTTGTGTTAAAAAAAAAGTTTGATCTAAACGTGGCCAGAGCTGCAAAGCGTTTCTCTTTCAATTTTAAGCCTAATTGTTTAGCCCAAAAATAAAATTAACAATCATATAATTTCAAATAAAGAATTCAAATATGGGATTAGAACCCACGTACTTTCAGGAAAAAATTATTGAGTTCGGACAGTGCACCGTTGGGATGCCCAATCAGAGGACATCACGTGTGCCCGGACCCAGCTGTATGACACCCTCTGATTAAATTGCGGACGGCCGTCCGAACCCAATAACTTCTCTCTTTCAGGTCCAGAGCCTTAATCCATCAAGCTCTCACTAATCAGTATATGGCTGCACTTCCTTCGACGCCTTCGCCGGTCTGCGCACTACGTTCTCCGTGGGGCGGCTGCGGCCCCGCCGGCTGCCTTAGGGCTGGCGGCCAAACACCCGTTTCATCTAGCCGCTCATCCCTTCGGCTCGTACCCCTCTTCTGGCCTTGGGAAAAGGTAACTCGTCTGCAAAACCCTAGCTTCTCCCTTAACCCAGTTCTGCTATAACCTTATCTTTGATCTCTTTTGCTGGATGATAGTCTGTAGCTAATGCCGTCGAATTCTTCCTCCCAAGCCACATAGATGCCACTATCATCAAGTAAATGTCGCATAAAAATCTTAATTGCACTTGAAAAAAAGCTTAGGCTGAAGAAGCATAAGCTCAAGCTGGGCTTTAATAAAGGAACATGAACTTGAACAAACTATTATTCGGCTCAACTTAGTTCATTTACAATCTTATGTGCAAGATTGTTCTTCAAAGTACTTGGTTATCAAGTCTTTTCGAATCATCTAATTATGTCTTCAGGTCATACTAGATTGTACCAAAATATGTACGTAGGACTTAACTAAAATTATTCTAAGGGGGCGTTTGGTTCAATGTTATCTTGATATTATGTTATGTTATTTAGAGAAAATAATTGTTTGATTTAATGACATCTACAAATAATCATCTATTAGATTATAAAATTATTAGTCAAAAAATGATATTTAGATGTCATGACATCTAGATTACATAACATAACACCAAGATAACAGTGAACTAAACGCCCCCTAAAACTTTTTAATGTTGCCTTTAATTGCAACAATAATAGCAAATAAGTATAGCAGTGATAAAATATAATAAAATTATGAATGACACTTGAATAGGAGGAAAATCGGTAAGGTGATCTATATCGATTGACTGTTTTAAAATATAAAAAATGAAACCTAAATTATGCTTAATGATTTTTTAATATTAAAAACCTAAATCAAAACCGATATATCTAACGGTTAATCGGCTATTCAGTTAACTAAATTTTTTTATAGGTTAAATGAAATTATCAGTTTTTAACTATTCATTTGCTATCATAAAACATGTTACGTAAATAATATTATAAATTTAGTAAATAATTAAAAATATTATGCCATAAAAATATTTTAAATTTACTTACAAATTTACAATAATATTAAATGTAAATATTATCACTATTAATAGATATTTCATTTATATAAAAAGTTACACTTAAATTATAAAATAGTATTACTCTTAGGCAGCATATGAACTCAGCATTACCTTATATTTTTTTTCTAAAAAAGATATCTATCATAATTCATATATCATTTTTAGCACTCATTATTTGACTTAGAGGCTTGCTAGAAGCCACTATTTACTTCAATAAATTTTTTTTTGAGACATCACGAGTAATTACGTACTTTTCTACTTTTTCAGCTAAAGGTTGTTACACTGCTCTTTTGCCACATAGACACCAAGGAAAGAAGATATAAATGGAAAGAGGGAGAAATGGAAAAATCTATAATATAAATATCAATCATTTAATTGGAGAACACCCAAATTACAAAAAATCAAGTTTTTCACAGTTAAAGAATAAATAACAAATTGAAATCTTATAAAATTATAAATATTATATTAGTTCTAAATAAAATCATATTATACTCTAAATTCTAAGCTCTAAAATTAATATTTAGGATTCAAAATATTAAATGTATGTAAACGTATGTCCTGAATTACTTTAATACTAAAACTAAACTGTGAACTTTAAATCTGAAATTTTAAAATTTTATTTTTTATAAATTAGTTATATATAAAGAGGGACTAGAAGATTAATTTGAATATTGAAGATATATTGGAGATTAATATAAATATTTTGATTTAATTGGTTTAAATTTTAAAAGCAAAAGAGGAGTTCATATGATGATATGAAACATCACCACAACCCATGGAATGATTTAAAAAGGGTAAATACAATTGGGTTCTTCTAATTTATCTCATATACAATTAGGTCTATATTCTTTATAAATTAATAAAAATAGTTCTCTAAATAATACAGATAACCAATTTCATATTGATCATCTTTTATTAATTATTACATATTTGATATTGGTAGTTTAATTCATTCATCCATTATACAAAAAATATATTTATTGAAAGGGATAAATATTTGATAACAAAATGCTAATCAATATAATTTTTGAGAGACCAAAGTCTGAAATTTACCTTTCAGTTTGGACTATTATAGTTTTGCATATTCCCATAATTTTAGCTACTTTGCAAATTTTATCTCAAAAAACAAAATAATATATATATATATAGAAGTACTTAAATACAAATAAATCAATAGTTACACAATAATTTAAATAATATCTAACTAATTAAGCATATATGGCTTCTATCAAAAAAATAAAATAAAATGAAGCATATATGGCAAAAATATATTCATAAAAACAGTTGTTAATTAATATGCTTACTGTTTTAATTCTTACACTAAATTAAGAAAGAAAGCTTAAATAAATTTGAGTATGGTAGGTAATGTATGTAGATATATAGCAGCTGGGTTCATAAATTATCAAATTGTGTGAGTTTGCAATTAGTTTCTTATGTATTTGAAGAGAATATATATAATTTGACTTTGATCTTGTCTATATGATGATTTTTTAACATAATACTCTGATTACACACCTAATGATTGCTATATTGATGTATTTCAATCGAAAATTAATATTTAGCGTTCTATTAAGGATATTTGATTGTGTTTTAATGTAATACCTACAATTACACATCTTTTTGTAATTATATCGATCAATTTTAAGAGAATAGGGTATTTTAGGAGAATAGGGTATTTTAGGGACTGATTTAGGATATATCGATGAATTTGAGTTAAATAGTGATATTTTTACAGCTATTCATTGCATTACGTTGAATTCAAGTTGAGTGCAAGCAATTAGCATACGATTCATTGCATAATGAGTTATTTTAACTGAATACAAGCAATTATGTGAGTATGCAATTAGCTTTTATTGTATTTGAAGAGAATATATGCAATTTGAATTTGATCTTGTCTATATGAAGGTTTTTTAACATAATACACTGATTACATACCTAATATTTGTTATATTGATGTATTTTAATCGAAAATTAATATTTAGCGATCTATTAGAGACATTTGATTGCATTTTAATGTAAAACATAAAATTACACATTTTGTTGTCTGTATATCGATCAATTTTAAGAGAATATGATCTTTTAGGGACTGATTTAGGACATATCAATGAATTTGAGTTGAATAATGATGTTTTTGCAGCCATTCATTGCATTACGTTTAATTCAAGTGGAGTACAAGCATTTAGAGTACAATTCATTGCATAATAAGTTATTTTAATAGAAAACAAGCAATTGTGTGAGTATTCAATTAGTTTTTATTGTATTTGAAGAGAATATACGTAATTTGACATTAATCTTTGCTATATAAAGGTTTTTTAATATAATACTCTGATTACAGACCTAATGTTTGCTATATTCATGTATTTCAATCGAAAATTAATATTTGGCGATCTATTAGGGACATTTGATTGCGTTTTAATGTAATACCTGCAATTATACATATTTTTATCAGTATATTGGTTAATTTTAGGAGAATAGGGTCTTTTAGGGACTGATTTAGGACATATCAATGAATTTGAGTTGAATAGTGATGTTTTTGCAGCTATTCATTACATTACGTTGAATTCAAGTGGAGTACAAGTATTTAGAGTACGATTCATTGCATAATAAGTTATTTTAACAGAAAACAAGAAATTGTGTGAGTATGCAATTGTTTTTTTTGTATTAGAACAGAATATATGTAATTTGACTTTAATCTTGTCTATATGAAGGTTGTTTAACATAATACTCTGATTACACACCTAATGATTGCTATATTAATGTATTTAAAACAAAAATTGATATTTGGCGATCTATTAGGGACATTCGATTGCGTTTTAACGTAATACCTTCAATTACACATCTTTTTGTCAGTATATCGATCAATTTTAAGAGAATAGGGTATTTTAGGGACTAATTTAGGACATATCAATGACTTTGAGTTGCATTGCGATATTTTTGCTGCTATTCGTTGCGTTACGTTGTATTCAAGTTTAGTACAAATATTTAGAGTACGATTCATTACATAATAAGTTATTTTAACAGAAAACAAGCAATTGTGTGAGTATTCAATTAGTTTTTATTGTATTTGAAGAGAATATATGCAATTTGATTTTAATCTTGTCTATATAAAGGTTGTTTAACATAAAATACTCTGATTACACACCTAATGTTTGTTATATTAATGTATTTCAATCAAAAAGTAATATTAGGCGATCTATTAGGGACATGTGATTGTGTTTTAATGTAATACCTACAATTACACATCTTTTTATTAGTACATCGATCAATTTTAAGAGAATAGGGTCTTTAAGGGACTGATTTAGGACATATAAATGAATTTGAGTTGAATAGTGTTTTTTTTTTTTTTGAGTTGAATAGTGATGTTTTTGCAGCTATTCATTGCATTACGTTGAATTCAGGTGGAGTGCTTGCATTTAGAGTACGATTCATTACATAATAATTTATTTTAACAGAAAACAAGCAATTATTTGAGTATTCAATTAGTTTTTATTGTATTTGAAGAGAATATACGTAATTTGACTTTAATCTTGCCTATATGAACGTTTTTTAACATAATACTCTGATTACAGACCTAATGTTTGCTATATTGATGTATTTCAATCGAAAATTGATTTTTGGCGATCTATTAGGGACATTTAATTGCGTTTTATCGTAATACTTATAATTACACAATTTTTTGTCAGTATATCGATCAACTTTAAGAGAATAGGGTCTTTTATGGACTGATTTAGGAAATATTAATGAATTTGAGTTAAATAGTGATGTTTTGGCAGCTATTCGTTGTGTTACGTTGAATTCAAGTGGAGTACAAGAATTTAGAGTATGACTCATTGCATAATAAGTTATTTTAACTTAATACAAGCAATTGTGTGAGTATGCAATTAGTTTTTATTGTATTTAAATAGAATATATGTCATTTGACTTTAATCTTGTTTATATGAAGGTTGTTTAACATAATACTCTGATTACACACCTAATGTTTGCTATATTTATGTATTTAAATCGAAAATTGATATTTAACAATCTATTAGGGACATTCGTTTGTGTTTTATTGTAATACCTACAATTACACATCTTTTTGTCAGTATATCAATCAATTTTAAGAGAATAAGGTATTTTAGGGACTGATTTAGGACATATCATTGACTTTGAGTTGAATAGTATGTTTTTAAAGCCATTCATTGCATTACATTGAATTCAAGTGGAGTACAAGCATTTAGAGTAAGATTCATTGCATAATAAGCCATCTTAATAGAAAACAAGAAATTGTGTGAGTATTCAATTAATTTTTATTATATTTGAAGAGAATATATGTAATTTGACTTTGATCCTATCTATATGAAGGTTTCTTAACATATTACTCTGATTACACAACTAATGTTTACTATATTAATGTATTTCAATCGAAAATTGGTATTTGGCGATCTATTAGGGACATTCAATTGCGTTTTAATGTAATACCTATAATTACACATCTTTTTCTTAGTATATCGATTAATTTTAAGAGAATAGGGTATTTTAACAGAAAACAAGCAATTATGTCAGTATTCAATTAGTTTTTATTGTATTTGAAGAGAATATACGTAATTTGACTTTAATCTTATCTATATGAATATTTCTTAACATAATACTCTGATTACAGCCCAAATATTTGCTATATTTATGTATTTCAATCGAAAATTGATATTTGGCGATCTATTGAGGACATTCGATTGCGTTTTAATGTAATACCTACAATTACACATCTTTTTGTCAGTATATCGATCAATTTTAAGAGAATAGGGTCTTTTAGGGACTGATTTAGGACATATCATTGAATTTGAGTTGAATAGTGATGTTCTTGCAGCTATTCATTGCATTAAATTGAATTCTAGTGGAGTACAAGCATTTAGCGTACGATTGTTTACATAATATGTTATTTTAACAGAAAACAAGCAATTGTGTTAGTATTCAATTAGTTTTTATTATATTTGAAGAGAATATACGTAATTTGACTTTAATCTTGTCTATACGAAGGTTTCTTAACATAATACTCTGATTACAGACCTAATATTTGCTATATTTATGTATTTCAATCAAAAATTGATATTTGGCGATCTATTAGGGACATTCGATTGCGTTTTAATGTAATACCTACAATTACACATCTTTTTGTCAGTATATCGATCAATTTTAAGAGAATAGGGTCTTTTAGGGACTGATTTAGGACATATCATTGAATTTGAGTTGAATAGTGATGTTCTTACAGCTATTCATTGCATTAAATTGAATTCTAGTGGAGTACAAGCATTTAGGGTACGATTGATTACATAATATATTATTTTAACAGAAAACAAGCAATTGTGTCAGTATTCAATTAGTTTTTATTGTATTTGAAGAGAATATACGTAATTTGACTTTAATCTTGTCTATATGAAGGTTTCTTAACATAATACTCTGATTACAGACCTAATATTTGTTATATTTATGTATTTCAATCGAAAATTGATATTTGGTGATCTATTAGGGACATTCGATTGCGTTTTAACGTAATACCTACAATTACACATCTTTTTGTCAGTATATCGATCAATTTTAAGAGAATAGAGACTTTTAGGGACTGATTTAGGATATATCCATGAATTTGAGTTGAAAAGTGATGTTCTTGCAGCTATTCATTGCATTAAATTGAATTCTAGTGGAGTACAAGCATTTAGGGTACGATTGATTATATAATAAGTTATTTTAATAGAAAACAAGCAATTGTGTCAGTATTCAATTAGTTTTTATTTTATTTGAAGAGAATATACGTAATTTGACTTTAATCTTGTCTATATTAAGGTTTTTTAACATAATACTACGATTACAGACCTAATGCTTGCTATATTGACATATATCAATCGAAAATTAATATTTAGCGATCTATTAGGGACATTTGATTTCGTTTTAATGTAATACCTTCAATTACACATCTTTTTATCAGTATATCGATCAATTTTAAGAGAATAGGGTCTTTTAGGGACTGATTTAGGACATATCAATGAATTTGAGTTGAATAGTGATGTTTTTGCAGCTATTCGTTGCGTTACGTTGAATTCAAGTGGAGTAAAGGCATTTAGAGTACGATTCCTCGCATAATAAGTTATTTTAACTAAATTCAAGCAATTTTGTGAGTATACAATTAGGTTTTATTTTTTTGGAAGAGAATATATGCAATTTAACTTTGATCTTGTGTATATGAAGGTTTTTTAACGGAATACTCTGATTACATACCTAATGTTTGCTATATTGATGTATTTCAACTGAAAATTGATATTTGGCGATCTATTAGGGACATTTGATTGCATTTTAATGTAATACCTACAATTACACATCCTTTTGTTATTATATCGATCAATTTTAAGAAAATAGGGTCTTTAAGGGACAGATTAAGGACATATCAATGAATTTGAGTTGAATAGTGATGTTTTTGCAGCTATTCATTGCATTACATTGAATTCAAGTGGAGTACAAGCATTTAGAGTACGATTCGTTGCATAATAAGTTATTTTTAAAGAAAACAAGCAATTGTGTGAGTATTCAATTAGTTTTTTTTATATTTGAAGAGAATATATGTAATTTGACTTTGATCTTGTCTATATGAAGGTTTTTTAACATAATACTCTAATTACACACCTAATGTTTGCAATATTGATGTATTTCAATCGAAAATTGACATTTGGCAATCTATTAGGGACATTTGATTGCATTTTAATTTAATACATACAATTACATATATTTTTATCTGTATATCGATCAACTTTAAGAGAATAGGGTCTTTTAGGGACTGATTTAGGACATATCAATAAATTTGAGTTATATACTGATGTTTTTGCAGCTATTCGTTGTGTTACATTGAATTCAAGTGAAGTACAAGAATTTAGAGTATGATTCATTGTATAACAAGTTATTTTAACTGAATACAAGCAATTGTGTGAGTATGCAATTAGTTTTTATTTTATTTGAATAGAAGATATGTAATTTGACTTTAATCTTGTCTATATGAAGATTTTTTAACGTAATACTCTGATTACACACCTAATATTTGCTATGTTGATGTATTTCAATCGAAAATTGACATTTGGCGATCTATTTGGGACATTTGATTGCGTTTTAATGTAATAACTATAATTACACATCTTTTTGTCAGTATATCGATCAATCGTAAGAGAATAGAGTCTTTTAGGGACTGATTTTGGACATATCAATGAATTTGAGTTAAATAGTGATGCTTTTGGACCTATTCGTTGCGTTACGTTTAATTCAAGTGGAGTACAAGCATTTAGAGTACGATTCATTGCATAATATGTTATTTTAACAGAAAACAAGCAATTGTGTGAGTATTCAATTTGTTTTTATTGTATTTGAAGAGAATATACGTAATTTGACTTTAATCTTGTCTATATTAAGGTTTTTTCACATAATACTCTGATTATAGACCTACTATTTGCTATATTGATGTATTTCAGTAGAAAATTGATATTTGGCGATCTATTAGGGACATTTGATTGCTTTTGAATGTAATATCTACAATTACACATCTTTTTGTCAATCAATCAATTTTAAGAAAATAGGGTGTTTAGGGACTAATTTAGAACATATCACTGAATTTGAGTTGAATAGTAATATTTTTGCAGCTATTCATTGCATTACGTTGAATTCAAGTAGAGTACAAGAATTTAGATACGATTCATTCTATAATAAGTTATTTTAAAAGAAAACAAGCAATTGTGTGAGTATTCAATTAGTTTTTATTGTATTTGAAGAGAACATATGCAATTTGACTTTAATCTTGTCTATACGAAGATTGTTTAATATAATACTCTGATTACACACCTAATATTTGCTACATTAATGTATTTCAATCGAAAATTGATATTTGACGATCTATTAGGGACATTCGATTGCGTTTTTAACGTAATCCTACAATTACACATCTTTTTGTCAGTATATCAATCAATTTTAAGAGAATAGGGTCTTTTATGGACTGATTTAGGACATATCAATGAATTTGACTTTAATAGTGATGTTCTTGCAGCTATTCATTGCATTAAATTTAATTCAAGTGGAGTACAAGCATTTGGGGTACGATTGATTACATAATAAGTTATTTTAATAGAAAACAAGCAATTGTATCAGTATTCAAATAGTTTTTATTTTATTTGAAGAGGATATACGTAATTTGACTTTAATCTTGTTTATATTAAGGTTTTTTAATATAATACTCTGATTACAGACCTAATTTTTGCTATATTGACGTATTTCAATCGAAAATTAATATTTGGCGATCTATTAGGGACATTTCATTGCGTTTTAATGTAATACCTATAATTACACATAATATTATCAGTATATCGATCAATGTTAAGAGAATAGGCCCTGTTAGTGACTGATTTAGGACATATCAATGAATTTGAGTTGAATAGTGATGTTTTTGCAGCTATTCGTTGCGTTACGTTAAATTCAAGTGGAGTACAAGCATTTAGAGTACGATTTATTGCATAATAAGTTATTTTAACAGAAAACAAACAATTGTGTGAGTATTCAATTAGTTTTGATTGTGTTTGAAGAGAATATACATAATTTGACTTTAATCTTGTCTATATGAAGGTTTTTTCACATAATACTCTGATTACAGACCTAATGTTTGTTATATTGTTGTATTTTAGTAGAAAATTGATATTTGGCGATCTATTCGGGATATTTGAATGCGTTTTAATGTAATGTCTATAATTACACATCTTTTTGTCAGTATATCAATCAATTTTAAGAAAATAGGATCTTTTAGGGACTGATTTAGGACATATCAACGAATTTGAGTTGAATAGTAATGTTTTTGCAGCTATACTTTGCATTACGTTGAATTCAAGTGGTGTACAAGCATTTATAGTACGATTCATTGCATAACAAGTTATTTTAATTGAATACATACAATTGTGTGAGTATGCAATTAGTTTTTATTTTTGTTGAAGAGAATATATGCAATTTAACTTTGATCTTGTCTATATGAAGGTTTTTTAACATAATACTCTGATTACACATCTAATGTTTGCTATATTGATGTATTTCAAACGAAAATTAATATTTCGCAATATATTAGGGACATTTGATTGTGTTTTAATATAATACCTTCAATTACATATCTTTTTGTCAGTATATAGATTAATTTTAAGAGAATATGGTATTTTAAGGACTGATTTAGGACATATCAATGAATTTGAGTTGAATAGTGATATTTTTGCAGCTATTCATTGCATTACGTTGAATTCAAGTAGAGTACAAGCATTTAGAGTACGATTCATAAAATAATAAATTATTTTAACAGAAAACAAACAATTGTGTGAGTATTCAATTAATTTTTATTGTATTTGAAGAGAATATACATAATTTGACTTTAATCTTATCTATATGAAGGTTTTTTAACATAATACCCAGATTACAGATCTAATGTTTGCTATATTGATGTATTTCAATTGAAAATTAATATTTAGCGATCTATTAGGGACATTTGATTGTGTTTTAATGAAATACCTACAATTACATATATTATTATCAGTATATCGATCAATGTTAAGAGAATAGGCCCTGTTAGTTACTGATTTAGGACATATCAATGAATTTGAGTTGAATAGTTATGTTTTTGCAGCTATTCATTGCGTTACGTTGAATTCAAGTGGAGTACAAGCATTTAGAGTACGATTCCTTGCATAATAAGTTATTTTAACTGAATACAAGCAATTTTGTGAGTATGCAATTAGGTTTTATTGTATTTGAAGAAAATATATGCAATTTGTCTTTGATCTTGTGTATATGGTTTTTTAACGGAATACTCTTATTGAAAATTAATATTTGGCGATCTATTAGGGACATTTGATTATGTTTTAATGTAATACCTACAATTACACATCCTTTTGTCAGTATATCGATCAATTTTAAGAGAATAGGGTCTTTATGGGACAGATTAAGGACATATCAATGAATTTGAGTTGAATAGTGATGTTTTTGCAGCTATTCATTGCATTACATTGAATTCAAGTGGAGTACAAGCATTTAGAGTACGATTCATTGCATAATAAGTTATTTTAACAGAAAACAAGCAATTGTATGAGTATTCAATTAGTTTTTATTGTATTTAAAAAGAATATACGTAATTTGACTTTAATCATGTCTATATGAAGGTAGTTTAACATAATACTCTGATTACACACCTAATGTTTGCTATATTTATGTATTTCAATCGAAAATTGATATTTGGCGATCTATTGAGGACATTCGATTGTGTTTTAATGTAATACCTACAATTACACATCTTTTTGTCAGTATATCGATCAACTTTAAGAGAATAGGGTCTTTTAGGGACTGATTTAGGACATATCAATGAATTTGAGCTAAATAGTGATGTTTTTGCAGCTATTCGTTGCGTTATATTGAATTCAAGTGGAGTACAAGAATTTAGAGTATGATTCATTGCATAATAAGTTATTTTAACTGAATACAAGCAATTGTGTGACTATGCAATTAGTTTTTATTATTTTTGAAGAGAATATATTTAATTTGACTTTAATCTTGTCTACATGAAGGTTTTTTAACATAATACTCTGATTACAGACCTAATGTTTGCTATATTAATGTTTTTCAATCAAAAAATGATATTTGGCAATCTATTTGGGACATTTGATTGTGTTTTAATATAATACCTATAATTACACTTCTTTTTGTTAGTATATCGATCAATTTTAAGAGAATAAGGTCTTTTAGGGACTGGAACTAATAATCAATATTAATCAATTGAAGGACTATAACTAATTAATCATATAACTTAAACATGTTTTATAATTAATTTAATTCGAGTATATTTCAATTTACCCAAACACTAATGGTAAGAACCAATTCGAATCACCCAGTTCCAGTAAATTTAGAACCGGACCCAAACCGAACTAAGTTAGAATCAAACTAAATTGATCGGTTTGGTTCGGTTCAATTTAGCATTAATTTTTAATAAATATATTTTTTTTTCTATCTTAAACTAAAATACTTAATTATTATTATTATTATTATTATTATTTAAATTAGTATAATTTTAGTATTAATTTTGCATACCCTTAGGGCTGAGCAGTCGACCTCCCTAGTATATTTTTAAATAGAAGATAAAACAAATGTAATAGCTGTTCGATTTAAATAGTAGTGTCATACATCTTCAATAAATGATCATTATATTTAACATTAATTAGAATTTTTATATGATAATTGTGATGCCCGTAACAAAAGAGAGCGGGGAGTAATAGCCAGGTGATATCCTAAAAGAAAAAAATTACTGTAGTAAAGTGTGGCTCCTAGTAGGCTTCTAGGCTGTAGTAAAGTGTGGCTCCTAGTAGGCTTCTAGGCCGAATAATGAGTAGTGAAAAGTGCACATGAATGAATTTTAAAACCTTATTTGTTTTGAGGTTTTTTTTTACCCAACATAAATTTCAACTATAAAAATCAATTTTATTTTACATCCAACGCAAATACGAATATTAAAATTGAAGTATTTCATATTTTACATATTTTTTAATATTTAAAATTTTTTTTTATAAAATTTAAAAAATAAAAAAAATCAGATATGGTATTAGAACCCACGTCCTTTCAGGACCAGAGCCTTAACATCAAGCTCTCACTAATCAGTATATGGCTGCAGTTCCTTCGACGCCTTCGCCGGTCTGCGCACTACGTCCTTCGTGGGGCGGCGGCGGCCCCGCCGGCGGCCTTAGGGCTGGCGGCCAAACACCCGTTTCATCTAGCCGCTCATCCCTTCGGCTCGTACCCCTCTTCTGGCCTTGGGAAAAGGTAACTCGTCTGTAAAACCCTAGCTTCTTCCTTAACCCAGTTCTGCTATAACCTTATCTTTGATCTCTTCTGCTAGATGATAGTCTGTAGCTAATGACGTCGAATTCTTCCTCCCAAGTCATCGTTGCTTGTCTAATGCTAGGTTAAAATTGGGCCTTTATCCGTTTCTCCCTTGGGATTCGGGACGTGGGCGTGGGGTAATCAGTTCCTGTGGGGATATGAGGAAGACATGGATGCCTCCCTTCAAGAGACCTTTAATTTGGCAGTGAGAAATGGGATTACTCTTTTTGACACCGCTGATTCTTATGGAACTGGAAGGTTCAATGGGCGTAGTGAAATGCTTCTTGGAAAATTCATTCGGGAATATAAAGGTTAGCTATCGATCTTTGTAATTCCTGCAGGCCGAGATAGCGGTAGGCAAATTTGAGTACAATGCTGCTTTTAGATATGAGATTTCCTCAGTTTTGGGTTCAGTTGGACTTATAACTTGATATCATCTTCTGTTATGTATATGGAATGTTTGCAACTTAAAAACTTGGGGATGAATGGAGAAGGCCAAAGGTAAGGTTTGTTGGGTATGGTGTACAATTTATATACTAATGGGTCGCATTAAAATTATAATTGGAGAAGAAGAACTGCATAGAGGTAACCCCAAATCATCAACATCATTGTAAATTATCTCATCCCTATTAGAAGGTGGTGAGCACCCAAAAAACTTAAAACGGGGAGGTGGAAGAGAGTTCAAACTAAGGTTTTGAAGATAGAGCCGGTCTTAAATTCGGTAGAACGAGAGGTTTAAGGTTTTAATGTTCAACCATGGTCAAATTGGGGTCTAACCGTGATTATTTAATAATTTAATAAATATTATATAATATAAATTTATAATAATAATAACGAATAATATACAAAGATAATATTTATAAAGTAAAATTCAATAATAAGTTTAAAAAATTCAAATTTAACATCTTTCAAATATCTTTTGAATCATTTATGAAAAAACAAAACTCAATTTCCTTCTAAATATTTGTTAAATAATAAAAGATAAGATGATAAGAAACATATTCATAATGAGATAAATCTCAAATTTATTCTAAAGGATCATTAATAATAAAAAATAAGATGATATTCATAAAAGAATAAAACTCATATTTCTTCTAAAAGATAAAATAAAAAATAAGAAAGATTTTATGCTAAATACTAAGGAATAGTGCGATTTCTTAAAAAAATTGACTAAAAGTAGCCAAAATAAAAAAAATTGTATTTTGCAAAACTTATTGCAGGGCCATTCCTTGCATTGCAAGGTTATTGTCCCACATGACCACTTGCAAGCCAAATAAAAAAAAGTATTTTAGCAAAACTTGTTGTAGGGCGTTTCCTTACATTGCAAGGTTATAGTCCCACACGACTACTTGCAAGCCTCAAAACTTCTTTATATAGGTTTATGCTAGCATGAACTTCAAAATGGTTTGCTTGCTTGGTTTAGGTATATAGGTTTATGCTAGCATGAACTTCAAAATGGCTTGATTGCTCAATTCAGGATCTACGATTTGGCAATTGGGCAGTTCAACCCTCATTTTGTTCAGTTCAAGGTGTTTTTTTATCAAGCTAGGTTTTGAACTTGGGCTGGACCGTTTGGACGATTAAACCGATTGAACAGACTAGCTTGATCCTGTTTTTAAATCCATTGTTGAAACAAGTAGAATAAACTTTAATTTATATTCTTCATTCTCAAATTACTGGTTACAAAGATTATTTATACTAAATAAACTGACTCTTGACTTCTAAAATTAGTACAAAGCCTTTGTCAATTGAATAGAAGTTGAAAGCGCAAAATAAAGTACATTTAAAGCTAGCTAATATATAATTTTGGTTTTGTAGGGATAGCTAAACACTTTTCACTAAATTGGTTATAACTCTTTCTATAAATCTTAGATTGATGAGCTCTTTTTGTATTGAAATGTAGTCTTCAATACATTTCCTTCAATTTAACATGGTTTGATTAGCCAATTAATACCAAAATTAGTCCAAAAGTGAACCTTGATTTTTGAAAAATATATTTTGCATTTCATTAAGTTTAATTTCTGACAATCCACTTTATACTTGATCTTCTCATCATTGCTAGAATGTATCAAACTTGATTAGCTTGGTGAATATATCAGTAGAGCGCAATGAAAACAAATAATTCATGTAGCCGACCATACTTAATTGGATTAAGGCTTGGTTGTTGTGTGTTGTACTTTGAAATTCTTAAAGGCACTAAAACTTAGGATTTGCTCTTTAAGAAGTATATCATATCTTTTGACTAAAATCATCTATGAACAAAAAAAGTTATTCTTTCCAAGTGAAGGAGGATGGATCAGTTAACAAAACATCGGAATGCAAGTGGTTTGGGTTCCCTTGAAGTTGCTTCTTTTCAAAAACTCCTCCTTGCTTGCATGTTTCACTAATTGATTAAGTTGATGTATATTTGGAATAGCTTTAACCACCTTTTGCTGAGCTAAATACTTGAGTCCTTTAAAATTGAGATGACCAAATCTCATATGCCAAAACTGTGATGGGTGTTCTGCACTTTCCTTGAAGCACTTTCTTGTCGGTTGAAGATTTAGCAAAAAATCCTATTCTTTCCTTCAAGCTCAAAGTTTACTTTTCAATTTGGAACATTGTAAATATGTTGAACAGGTTTGTGACTTTGCCTTTGATTTTGATTTTTGAGTAGTCACCGAAAAAGTGATTGCTTATCTCTTCAAGTTTCACAAACTTAGTTTTTATCACCACATATATTTGCTTGCTTTATTATCAAGGTACTATGAGCTTATGTCTTCTTTGTCATCTTGGAGTGTTAGTAGAAGTGTTGGCTCTTCAATTCCTTATTTTTCTTTAATAATTTTTGCTTTTTTCCAACTAATTAGTAGTATTTTTGCATTCCCAAAAGTATTAACTATGCTTATGACAATTATGATGTTCAACATGAGTTTGTTATACCATGTATTGTATGAAATTGATCACCTCTTCATCTTTTTCCTGTACCACGTCCTCGTTGCGAAGCTTGACTTTCTTTTCGTTGGAGGAATTTTGGTTACGTCTTTTTTTATGATGAATACGATCACGACCACAGTCTTAATCTCTCCATTAAGATCTTTCACTTTGCGCTTCACTTTTGTTGCAAAAAGTGAGTTTTGTTTGCAAAACTTGTTTGATTTTACTATTTTTGTTTGGTCATTTACGTACAAAAGTTAGGCCTCTCTTCATGGACTTGCAATGATCCACATGATTGATCAATGTTCAAAGTCTTTAAGTCTACTTTTTTTCAAATGGCTACCATCACGTGCTCCAATCTACAGACCAATGATGAAGGATCTTTTAAATAATCTAAAGATCTATCTCATCTTTGTTATTCTCTTCATTTGATTATAAGTGCTAGTACTCTTGAAAACAAGTCTGAAATGGATTCCATTATTTGAAGATATTGAAACTCAACCCTTAGGGCCTGTTTAATCCTTAGATCATTTTGGTTATGTCTAAGACCAAAACGATACTTGAATAAAAAAATAACAGTAATAATAATAATAATAAAATTTTACCACATCATACATAATTTTTAATATAAAAAATTTTACTTTATCTTACATCTTACATTAATTTCAATCCATCAATCAACTTTTAAAATAAAATTAATTATTTATATTAAAAATTATGTAAAATGTAAAATAAAATTTATAGTTTTATTAAAGATGATTGAAAATGTGAAATAAATTAAAAAATTTTTATATTAGAGTTTGTGTAAGAAGGAATAAAATTTTATTATTGTTGTTATCGGGCTCAAGATCGACTCAAAGCCACTCCTAAGCATGTTTGATGCAGAACGAAAATGTGAATGATACATTAGATTTATAATCAACAAAATTCATGAGCAAATTATTTTAATAAAGTTCAAAATTTTTCTAAAATATAATTTTATGATAACTAAGATTTAAATCCCGCTAATTAAATTATTTTACAATTAAAATTAAGGTAGATTGTCTAATAAATAAGAATTTATTAATTTAGATTAGAATGTCAATTCTAATTCAATCAGTCAACACTAGAATCTCAAAAATTACCTTTTAGCTCCTTTGAAGTTCATTTAAAGAATCCCCTCACTTGCTTGGAGGATGTAGAGTTGGTGATCTTTACAAATATATCATCCTCTATACCTTGGTAGATGATCGCGGGGCTTGTCATTCAGATATTCTCCAAAGTGTCCTTTTAAGCTTGAGTCAATGCCTTCTCATCTTTGGGCTTCTTGAAGTCATTATCTAGCAAACTCCATATCCCTTGTGAACTAAGGATGGTCTTCGTTGGAAGAACCCAATTGTCAGATTTTTCTTTAGTAAGAGGTGGATATTAGAAGAAAAGATAGTTGTTTGGTGCCATCCCTTGAACCAGTTAACTTTCACATGATTCCCCAAACTCCTCCAACAATGTTCCCCGCTTATAATATATATCACCATTATTAGGAATTCTCTAAGCAGAAATATCTACCCGCTCACTAAGTGTTTTTGGAGACTCTGCATAAACTTTTTATGCGTATATGTTCTTGCAACTTTAGCCTTCTTCTTTGAATCTTTCAGCATCTTAAAAACTTGAGGTGGCTTTTGCAACACCATCTATCATGCATTTTTGGTCACTAGAATGACAGTGGAGTCTCTCGTGTAAGTATCCACGGATAGTTCGTCCACTAGTGTTCAGCACTCTCACTAATTAAGGAATACCTATGGGATATGAACACTTGACTAATTTTGTTTTAGCTTAGGGGATTCGTAGGGCTTGCTCCTCTATATATGCGCTTTGGGGCTCCCTAAAGCTCCTTCCTTAACATAAGTCGAGTTATACTCTTACAAGATATTCATCTTTACAAGTTGAATTAGCTCATATAAGTAAACTACTTCATAAGGTAGTTGATGAGAATCACGTATTTCTCATTACCTGGAGCGAGTTTGTTTCTCTTATTGTTTTAATTGCTGTTATTTTGTTTTCATTTTTCTTGTTTTCACTCCTAAACTGCTATTTAGTTGTGGCGACCTATCTAGTCTTAGGTTTTTTTTTTGTGAAAATTTGTCTTAGTTCTTAAGGGTGTTTGTTAATAAGGTGATGTGTCTTCTTGTTGAGCTTGTTCTCTGATCCAGGAGGTGTCTACTTTGTTTGATCTTTAATTGACTTTTCTTTTCATTTTGGGACTTCAAATTTGCATCTATACTTGCATATTATTTTCCATATGGGTCTTTTGAGCCTACATTTGTATTTGTATTTCATTTGCACATCATGTATTCACTCAGAGAGTTGGAGAATAGGAGGAAATTATGTGTAAACTATGATGAGGTTAAAACTAATGTGAATGAATGGCTAGGGTTCATTCTGAGCAGCTCCGCATCGGTACCTACATGAAGCTTGTTGCTAGATGCATGAGACCATTTAGGATACTAAGGCTTGGTGAAAATGTGTATGAATTAGATCTACCATTAGAGTTGGGTAGTCTAGCCTTCAATGTGGATAATTTGATCCATTGCCATGATCTCGTCCCTAGTACCTTCCCATTTCAACCCCCCTTCATCCTTAGTACCTCCTCTTAGCTCTACCTGTGACGCTTACACTGATTTACCTTACTCTATGCCTCTACCCATTGAGATACTCAGAGTCACGATCTGACCCTTTATGATGGATGATTCAAGTGTGCTATCAGCACACCATCATGATTCGACTTATCCTCCACCTCCACTAGAGAGGCACATCATGAGGTTTCAGGTTCCACATAGTGTATTGCGGAGCAGTTTCTTGCCACTCTCATTGGTAGCATTCACAAGTTTTTGATTAAGTGATAAGGCTAATCATTGTCTAATAATACTTAGATGACAGCATAGGACCTCTGTTCTTTTACTAATTCATCGCCGTCCTATCACATTTTACTTTATACTGAGGAGATTGGATTTTATTTTATTTTATTTATGAGAGAGGGAGAGTTATATTTGATGGGCTTGGTGAGTGTGAGGAATTTTTTTTTTGTTATTGGGCTTATGCGAGGGAGCACTTCGGCTTTTGATTTTAGGTAGATATTATTAAGCTTGGGTCAACATGTGCCAACATAAGCCTAACCTCTCCTCCTTGCTTGTAGCCAGACCTTCATCTCCCATTTTCCACCATTGGATCAACTTAGATCCAATCGTATGGTGAGGATCAATTAGTTGAAAGTTTAGGGTATAAATCATGGGTTGTTTTGATCTAATGGTGGAAATTAGTTGGGCATGACTACTTATAAAAAGTATTGAGTGAGATTAGGGTTAGTATGCTTTGGAATATACCCTAATTTGAGAGAATGAAAGGGGACCTCCCACCTTGGCCGTTGCCTTTATCGGTCGCCTCCTTTTGACTACGATGCCGTCGCCAGCAGCCTTCCCACTGTTTCCCCACCTTGGAGGAGCTCGAGAGAGACCGCTACCTCTACATTGAGTAGGCAGTTGATTCTTGTCGCTACCGTCGCCATAACAGCTAAATCACCACCGTCGTTACCACCTTATGGAGCCTTGATCGATGTCATGTTGATCCCCACGATTGGTGCGATGTTGATCTCCACCACCATTTGGCTGCTGATCCCATCATAGATTGTTGAATTTTCAACCACAATGTGGAATCTCGTATAGTTTTCTTCCTCACGCCTCTCCATGCCTTACTCCACTTGATTTTAACCTTTATTTGTATATTTCTCTTTCCATCTTTTTCAACCTAGAAATTGACCATAATTTTCTATTTCATTCCATGAGTTGTATGGTATTATATTGGACTTGTTCATATATGAAATGATTCGTCATTGGTAAATCCTTTTTCTTATGCAATTTTATGCTCTAACATCTTTTCTTGTAAATTAGACTTCTATCAATTATTAATTCAATGATATAAACGCTATTTATTTCATGCCTCTTTTGAGGCAAAATATTATTTTATTAATATTTCTAATTTATTATAAATTTTAATAATCTTATTTCACATTGTACAAAACTTTCAACCTTAAAAATCAATTGTATTTCACATTCAACATAAGTTCTAATATTAAAATCATCTTTATTTCACATCTTACATATTTTTTAATATTAAAATAATTTTTTTATTAAATTTATAAAATAAAATATTTTTTTTTCTTGCCTAAAAATAACCTTTCAAACAAACGACGCCTAATTGTATAAATTTTTATGTTTTGTTCATGGATATGAGAACTTACAAGTTTAGAGCTTAATTCCCACTTAAACCTCTACACGAAGTTGTCCAAAGTCATTTGCATGCCATGTGTCTGATGAAATGCTTTTTAATTGCATCTGACGACTTTCATCTTTAGTGGATTTTCCTCTTGGCTCGGCTTGTAGATATAAGAGGATCTTTGTGTATTTTTCTAGCTCTTTGTTTTTTTTTTTTTTTTTTTTTTTTTTTTACAGGAGTGTATACCACATGGTGGGGATATCAAGATTGATTATTGATTCATTCCTAACAGGGTTTTTCGCTGACGGGCGAGATTTAGCCACATTGCTTCGATGTGGATTGATTGATGGTTAAGACAAATTTGAGAAGATGATTGTTGAGGATTGCTAACATGACGGATTGAGCATTTCCTTATTCACCCTAATTGATTTTGCTGATGGGAGATTCTATTTTGGGATGATTTTATTTCTTACAGTTATTCTGTATTAGTTATTTTAGACATTGTTTGGATAAAAATGTCTAAACTAAGATTAAAAAATGGAGAGAGGGGGCTAAAGTGCAGCTTTGAAATTAAATAAGAGTGAGCAAAGAAGAGAGTTTCCCTCTCTGGGAGGAGAGGAGGAGTGATAAGGCAAAGCTTGCTTGCCATCAAATGGGAGCTCTGTTGAGAAGAGCTAGCCGAACAAATGGAGGTGGTTGGAGTCAAAGAGCAGGTGAATAGTGCTAGCCAGGAGCTTTCTTTAAGTAGAAAAATATTGCGTAAAGTGCATTTAAGGAATTATTGTCCCGAATCTCCCTTCTCATTATAAATGTGGGTATTTATGATGAGAAGGTAACATGTGGTATTAAGTGTGGTTAAGTGACTCTCATTAATGCTGAACGACTAAACGACGTGGGTAGTAATACAATCTAGCTACGCTGCCTACCAGACCGAACCTTAATGATGAATACCTGCCCCTTGCCCGTAGGTTGGGTGTCGTACAATAGGGACAAGGTTATGATGTAAGAAGTACTGCTGGTTAGAGATTTGTTCGCTTAACACTGTTCGACTGGCTCCGAGCTATTTGGCTCTGAGGCATAACTTGGGAATTTTCTCTGAATCTTATTCGGGAACGTAATTTAGGTGACTAGTCATTGAATTAGCCTAAATCTACTATGTCTCAGGTTTAGCTGACATGACAGATTTTTCCTTAACAAGCATGGTGTCTAGTATTTTTTTTGTTTGTGTGAGAAAATTATATTATGTTGTATTTTCTTTTTATTGCATCGATTATATGGAGGTTTATATAAACGCCTCTAATTATTATTTTTGGTGAATGCTAAATGAATATTATTTGTCTTCTTCATTGGGACTGTTGATTCTGGAATAAATCGATATCTCGAATAGGGAAGGGCTTAGGCCTTGGGCAAAAATCCTTAAACTCAATCCATTTGCTCAAGTTCTTTTTGTCCGAGTCGATTCATTTTCTCTACTATGATCCCCTCTCAGCATTGACTCCATTAGATTGCATTCCAACTTCTGCTTCCTTGCTAGCACTTGCACTACCATGCCATCTTCGAGCACGCTCAATGTCGAACTATTTCGGTACTTCTGTTCGTTGACTATTGATCGCCTACTTGCCTTACCCTAGTTGCTTCGATCATGCCGCTGCGTCCGATCAGTCATCCACACCTTGTTATGCCTGCAACGCTGTCTGCGCCCTGCAGCATGTGCATCGGGCATTCCTTGCAACAGAACGCATTTGCACTCGTGCTTTGAGAACCGCCGACAACCATAGAACCCTTCCCACCTCTCCAAGTCGCATTGGATCTCACACATCCTTGCGCGAACAAGATCGAGTCACCGTAGCTTGAGTTGTTCACCACATGTGCGCCTTTGCTGCTCAATCGATTGCCTGATCGAGTTCAGCTGCTCACCCGAGGCTTCAATTACTTAAAATTTCCTGCAAAATTACAAACAAGTGCTTGAAAGAAACTCTAATATAGAAATTCTTTAGCTCAGTTATGAATTTTAGCAAATCTTTAATCTAGTTAATTGAATATTGTGAATATTTTGCTTGCTTGAGATTTACTTGAATTTGCTAGATCTGTGTGATCTTTTATTATTGTGTAATTAATTGCTATTGATTAAATATTATGTGAACCTGTAATTCTGTTATCCTTTTTTTAATTTATTGAAAACCGAATTGAGCCATAATCTGAGTTGGTAATTTTTTAATTACCTTTGATCCTATTTATTTAAAATTTTGAAGGAATTAGTTTTTTGAATTTCTTGTTCATCATAAAATTAAATGCTAAAATTTTTATATTAATTTGTGATTAATCTGCTATGCTAACTTGTTGATTTCTGATTTACATATTCATTCATCTGTCCTGTATCACCGTATCTCCAAAGTCCCATCTCTTAGGACTTATCCCTTCACCATCAACATGACCATACATCTACAATCTACTTTATTTGATTATACATCAATATTCTCGCTTATTCGTTATTTGATTCTATTTTTTAACTTCTTTGGTTTTCGAAATAATTGTATATAAAATAAGGCTTGTTTATGCACTATCATGATCATGACTAGTAATTTAGACCAGGTTTGTAAATTTTATTTTGTTTTTGTCTTTTATTTTTTTAGAAAGTCGGCTTAGATGGTTTGAACATATAAATTGTAGGCCGATTGAAGCTCCAGTTAAAAAAATCGAGCTATTGGATCTTGCCCATATACAAAGAGGAAGATGAAGACCAAAAAAGATATGACAAGAAATTATAAGGAGTGATCTTACTTTCTTAGACCTAGATAAGAATTTGGTAATTGATAGAGCGCAATGGAACAAAGGATTCATGTCACCGACCACACCCAGTGGGATTAAGGCTTGGTGGTGGTGGTGGTGGTTGTTGTTGTTGTTTTGTCTTTTATTTTTTTTTGTGGCCAATATGTAACCAGCGTTTCTTGCAGAACTTCTCCTATTAAGTTGTCTGTTATACAGGACCACAGAAAGATATAGAGGATATTGTTATTGCTACAAAGTTTGCTGCATATCCATGGCGCTTAACCTCCGGACAATTTGTCAGAGCCTGCAAGTACCATCTGATTGCCATTTACATGAACATACAACTATTGATCTTCCTAATCAAGAGATTGTAAATCTGGTAGTTGATGATCTTTAAATATGACGTTGATAGTTTTTAAATATCTCCATTTCTAACAGGTCTTCTTTGAACCGGATGCAACTTAAGAAAATAGGAATAGGACAGCTTCACTGGTCTACAGCAAACTATGCGCCGCTGCAGGAATCTGCTTTATGGGATGGGCTTGTTGCCATGTACAAGAAGGTGCTATTAATTTGTCCATTCGGTTATAGCTGATTTTTACTTGTGAAATTCCCGAATGTGCTTATATTTTTCTTGATTTTACTTCCTGATGAAGTTATGAAACCTTACCGAAAAGAAGTGGTGACCTTAAATCATGATATACTTTCTGCTTGGTATCCCAGTTGCCTTCACAAAATGCAAGAATTTTCTAGTTATACTAGGTGATAGTCAAGTATATTACAAATTATTTTTGTTCTTGATAGCAAATTTTGAATTTTTTTTAAGGGGATTTCAATCATTGCCTCCTTTTTTGTTGACATGTGCAATTTAACTTTAGATATTTACTCGTTGACATTGCATGATTCTTTATTAGTATTGATATTTTACATCCATCACTCTATTTATAGCAAAAAATTAATGTTCCTTAAATTTGGGGAAGCAGGGTTTAGTTCGAGCAGTTGGGGTCAGCAATTATGGTCCGAAGCAGCTTGTCAAAATTCACGATTACCTAAAATCTCGAGGGGTGCCTTTATACTCAGCGCAGGTGTTGCATATGTTTTTCGCTAATGTTTTCTTTTATATTGAGAAAATTGAGAAAATTGGTCTTTTTATTGAGAATGGAAAGGAAAAGAGAAATAAAAGGGGATAAAGTAGAATAGAACTCTAGGAAGAGAAAACGGTGGGAGAGGGGGAGAGAGAGGGAAGACTGGAAATTAGGAGGGAAATATTTTCGTGTAATTCACTAAAATACAGAAAAAAATTATAGGAGAAAAACAAAAAAAATAAGAGGACTTGCCAAAATGATAGATAGTAGAAAACAAAAGAAAAATAGTCGTTACCATATGAAAATTAAAGAATGTCAAATATAAAGATGAAAACTACTATATTAAATAACAAAACTTTTATATACTGCCATTTTTCTATGTACTCTCTGTCTTCTTTTTCTGATTGCAGGTTCAGTTTTCATTGCTTAGCATGAGTGATGAACAGATGGAGCTGAAAGCTGTGAGTGATTCTTTAGGCATCAGGCTGATTTCATACAGTCCTCTTGGTTTGGGTATGCTCACAGGAAAATACACAGCTTCGAAGCTTCCACGTGGCCCAAGGTGACTGCATTTCACTAGTGCTGCAGATGCAGCATTTGGAAGTGAAAGTGATTAAGCTTGAACTGGTTCTCAATCAAACTACACATATTCTCTTACAGAGCTATACTCTTCCGCCAGATACTTCCAGGACTGGAGCCTTTGCTTAGTTCCTTGCGTGAAATTGCTGAAAGGAGGAAGAAGACCATGCCCCAAGTATATGTTTTATTTAGTTCCAAGTTTATAATTCCATTATTTCTCAGCATGATCTGAAGAGGTCCTGAACTTGATTATAGTAAGATCCTAGATCATCGGTATCCCCCTGTCATTATTGGCTATGATGTTAAATCTAGATCTTAATGGACCTTTTTTATAAAGATTTCTAACATTATATAACTTAATTTTCATAAAAGATGATGTCAATCTAATCACGGAATCTTGATTATAAGACAATAAATTGAAGCTTTTGATTCAATATTATCCAACTAGAGTATTGTTTTTTTTTTCTTCATTATATGGTCATGTAGCATTTACCTGATCGCTCTTGGCCTGTTATCTTTTAGCCCCTTTTGTTTTCACAGTGATTTACTTTCGCATCTTCCCTCTCTCCATTACGAGTACCGAATGTAATCATTTCTTACTTTGTGAAATCTACTTCACCCAAAATTTTTTTTTTTTTCAATTCATATTTTTCTACTAAAATTTGTAATTTTTGTATTTTGTGCTGTTTCCTTTTATATAACAAGCAGGTAGCTATAAATTGGTGCATATGCAAAGGCACCATCCCCATTCCAGGGGTGAAGTCAGTGAGGCAAGCGGAGGAGAATCTGGGATCCCTTGGCTGGCGCCTGAGCTCCGCTGAGATATCTCAGCTGGAATCTGCTGCCAGAGAATCCCCTCAAAAGATGATCCAGAACATCTTCCAGACCAGATAATCAGTTTTCTTTTAAAGCTTCAAGAGTAAACTCTTCGACATTCCTCGTTTAGTTCAAAGTTTTTTTTTTTTTTTGACTTAACATAAATTTCAATTGTAAAAATTAACTTTATTTCACACTCAAGACAAATATGAATGTTAGAATTAATTTTATTTCACATTTTACATACTTTTGAGTATTAAATGTAAAAAATAATATATATATATTTCTGTTGTCTAAAAAAAAAGTTTAAACCAAATGAATTCAGCCTTATTTTCTTGATGTTCTTGTTTCAAACTTCAAAGCTTCAGGAGTAAAAATGCAGTAGTAAAGTTGGTTAATTGACATTGTACACGGAGAAAGAATGAAATGCCACTATATTCCTTTCATTTGGCTCCCTGAACTTCCACGGCACCTTTTACCTCAAAAATCTTTGTCAAGTCTTCTCGATAAGACTCAGATTTTCGGTTTCTTTTGTGTAAAGAAACATTCGCATATCCTTGAATTTCTAAATCGGTAAATCCGAGACATAAAATCCTTGGGGTACATGCATGTCACATGCCATGCAATCTTGGTGGTCACTTAGCACTAGTTAGTAGAAACTTAGGTATTTTACAATTGTTTATGAAATGCTTGCATATCCATATTTCTTATAAGAAATATGATTGTACTGAAATTTTGGCTTTATCTTACTTTTACATATTAACATCATGTTAATTTTGCTTTATCAGTTAATCTTGCTTTCTATATATATATATATATATATAAATATATATATATATATATTGTCTAGCTTGAGATATTATGCAAATAGATTATTTGGCATTATAAGAGACTCAACAATAGATTTTTTTTGTAGCTAATGGATTAATTTAACTAATTTGAAAATTAGGTCAAATCGTTATACGAGGATAATGTTAAAATTGATTCAGTAATTAAAGATGATGTGCTCCACAGGGGTTTTTATTACTTATAAATGATCTATTTGCACATTATTTCAAATTAGAGAACTAATTTGTTAACTTAGAAATTAGAGAAACTCAATTACACATCAATTAAAATTAGAGGAACGTAGTTGCTATAAGTTTTATATTTTTTTAACCTTTTGCTAAAAGTAGAAATTGTAGCATGTAGGAAATAATAAAAAAGAGTTAAATAATACTTAACGAGTAATATTACACATCTCCAATAAATGATTTTAAATTTAGAATTCAAGTAGGATTTCTATGTGCAATGGTGTTTTATAAGTAAAAAATTACTTTTATTTATGTGGCACCATTGTTACGTATATGCCATGTAGAAATTGTAGTTAGATTTAAGGTTTAAGATTACTTTTGGGAGAAAATAGTAGCGCATTATTTGACATTCAATGGGAGCTCATCACGTGTACAATAAAGGCCCACATGTATCCACCATGGTGCACACCCATTGGGCGCTGAATGGTGTAAACAGTTCGCACTCAATAATTTTTCTACTTATAGGAGCTACGAAGCATTTCTCATACTTAAATAATTTTGTTATACTTTATATATTTTTTAAGAATAATTCTACTTAAAATTTTTAGTGGACTCTTGATTTAATATATATCTATAAAAACAAAAACATGTCATTCGAGTCTCTTTTATACAATTTTTTTTTCAAAGTAAGTGCTTTTTCAATAAATTTTATTAAATTTGATTATTAAATTATTTTAAAATATTTTAAAGATTATTTAAGTATTAAGAATATATTAAGCATTTCTAATTAGTATTATAATCTTGCTTTGTTCTACTTTTTTACATATTATTAATTATAATAATAATTTTTAATTTTTAAAATGGTAACATAATAGTCAAATTTAATGAAATTTATATAAAGATTCAAGTAAAAAAATGTTTTAAGGCAGGCAGAATTTAAATGATATATTTTTTTATTTTTTATTTTTTTATGAATTTACATGAAAAATGTAATTACTTTTCCTTTTAATACTGTGTGTGGGACATAATCACATAAATGTGGAGAATTTAATATAATATATTAATATGATGGTTTATAGTGTTATGATTATACTGACTTTAATTAGCTTGAACTCCACTTCTAGCTGGCAGCTCATAAAGTAGAAGGATTGAAGGGCCATTAATGCTGCTGCTGCTGCTACTTTACCTTCATTATATGCCTCACATCTAATCCACCATTGATGCTTTATTTATAATATATATATATATACATTAATTTTGATTAATTTGATATAAACTTTGCCACTAAACAAGTTAAGGTCAAGGACCACAAAATTTGGAGTACATGTGAAGATAATCAAGTAGAAATTTGGGGTAAGATCTTCATATATGTTGAGAAGTATGGGTAATTTACAATGACCATTAATATATTGGCATGTAGTTTTTTTGTGTTTTTTTGTTTTTTTTTTCATATATTGGCATGTAGTTTGGTTCTAAGATAATTGAAAACTTGATTGTAGTATTTATTTATTTTTTTCGAGTTTAAATATGATTAAGAAATCATGTTTTATTTTAAGTAGATCTCAAGTTCATAATATATTGGCATGTAGTTACGTTCTCTTGTATAAGCAAACTCACTGTCAATTGAATTAGAAAAGTAATTCTCATTAGGCAATATAATGTGAATAGTAAGCTAGTGGATAATGGCTCCCTATAATTGCACTTCACGTCATAGCAGCTAGTAGATCTAACGGACGGAGTCGGATTTGGGGGTAGCAGAATTGACAAGCACCTTTTCATGTTACATAATCTTTGGAGAACAAAGGGGTTGAAAGGTTACAAGAATTGTTGCAATTATAATCACTTTTTCTCATTATTCCGCTCTACTGCAAATATCCTCCTCCCTCCTCATTACAAATGAATAAGTTAAATGCTTGCTTCTTCCTACACTTATTCCCCCCCTCCCCTCTCTCTCTCTTATACAAGCAAACCCATTGCCAATTGAATGCGAAAAATAATTCTTATCGGGCAATATAATGTGAAAAGTGATTTTCATCGAGAAATATTCATCTTTCTATAGGTTGTTCCAAGGGTGACAGTCGCATTCAACCTCCTTTACATTGATAGAAGTCTACCCTTTGACCAATGCTTTACAATGATTGAGTGTCATTTCTCCTCTTCCAAACATTGGGGTAGATACTCCTATTTCACTTTCTGCGCTAGCAACAATATTTAAGCTGCTGGTAGACAATAGCTCACTGGAATTGCACTTCACATTGTAGCAACTAATAGATCTGCTGGATGGAGTCAGAATTAGAGGCAGCAGAGTTGACAAACATGTTGTAGATGAGCAGCTTTTCATATTACATAATCTCTAGAGAACAAAGGGCTCGAAATGTTACAAGAATTGCTATAACTATAATTACTTTTAACTTACTATTCTACTCTACTACCTCAAAAATCCTCATCCCTCGCCATTACAAATGAATAAGTTAAATGCTCGCTTCTTTCTATACTCATCCCCCATCTCTCTTTTTTTTTTATCACAAAAGTGACTCATTCATATCTTTTTTGCTTAACGAAACTTTCTGTCAATCTCATGATTTTTTTCTCTTGAACATGATTATTTATATATATATCTGATGCAGTTCCCTGTATCTCTCTCGTTTTCATAAACTTTGAGTGCTAATCTTCGATTAGTGAGATCAAAAACTCTTCTATCTACTATCGCAAGGCATACATTAAATTGTGTTAAAGTGATTCCATTTTGAGTGCTGATCCGCTATTTCGAGCGCGATTCGATCGAGCATCGAACTATTTTCAGTGAACTTTGGAGTCTCAAGATAATCACCATCCCTGGCTGCCCAAAGGGCCAATATATCATTGGAGCAGGTATTTTTCATTCATAATAGTAGTTATTGTTTTATATAATTATATATGCAATAAAATACTCATAATTGTCAATTATTTGAATGCATAAATTTGAAGGAGGCACATGCCTTAAGATTAATCTATGCAATTGGTGTTGAATGATCCTGTCACTCTTTGATAATGTACTGATATTTAATGCCAATGAGGATGGTAGTTATGCAACAGCTTCCATTATTTCAGTTGCCATAATCTTATAAATATGTGCAATAACTTTAAATATATAAATGGGGTAATTCCACTCAGGCCCCTGAGATTTGCTCGACTTATCACGCAGGTCCATAATTTTAAAAACATGCCAGACAGGTCCTTAAAACTTACTGTATAGGACATTATGGTCCTTAACATTTACAAGAAGCTTCCAATAAGGTCCAATTAAACAGTTTTTGTTAAACATTCTGTTAAATTAAAATTTTAATTAATAAATTATAAATTTTTTTAATATGAAATTATAATTGTACCCTTCACCCACACACGCGCGAACGGCGTGATGGTGGGCAGCCAAAAATTTGAAAGGGTAAAAAGGGTATTTTCGTAATTTTAACTGCGTTTAACGGATACCGTCACAGAAGGACCACAATGACCTATACAGTAAATTTTGGGGACCAGTTTGGTATGTTTTCAAAATTATGGATCTGCATGGCAAGCCGAATAAATCTCAAGAGCCTAAGTGGAATTACCCCTATATAAATTATTAGTGTTAATTACTTCTAGGTCCTTGTGACCAGATTATAATTTTTTAAAGGTCAGACAATTTTCTTGATGTGTTTTACTACCACTTTTTGACTTTACGTTTTAATTATTTCAATTATTTCGATGAAATAAAATTGTAATTCTAAGAAAAATAGAATGACAATTACTTTGTTTACTTAAATTGAATAAAATGTAGAATAAGAAGTGAGTAAAAAAATATTAAAATATTTTTGAATATAATTTAGGGATAATTACCTACATGCTATACAATTTAGTTTTATTTATGCCTTACCCATTCATTCTTAGTTAATTACGCTATGCACACTCAAAATATTATAAAATCTTACATGCACATATTTTAACTTATTTCTATTATAATGAGTAATCATAATTTTTCAATAACCTAACTGTAGTTAGATTATAAAAAATCTGAGCCGTTCATCATATTATTCTAAGGATATTTAAATATATTTTGAGTGAAAATTCTAAAACTTTAATGTTTAGGTGGCGGCAAAGGAAGAGGACATCCGCGATGTGAATTGATTTTAAAACAAATCAGCGCTTTAGTGTGGTATTGAGGAAGAGAAAAATATGTACCATTAAAAGTAAAAATATAATTTTAATAATTTACTAACATAATATTTTTTTCAAATAAATTTTGATTAAATTTTAACTCAAATATGTGTATGTAAGATTTTGTAATGTTTTAAGTGTGCATAGCATAATTAACTAAGAATGGATGAGTAAGGCATAAATAAAACTAAATTGTGTGATATGTAGATAATTATCTTTATAATTTAATAAAATTTTATGATATTTATTATTATTAAATTTAATTTTGTATATGACAATTTAATGAATGTAATTTATATAAATATATATATGTACATATAGTATATATATATATAAGAATGTGTATATGTATATGTACGTGTATGTGTGTACATGTGTGAATAATTATCAGTTTAGAATAATATTTTTAACTCATAATTTATAAAATAAATATTATATACATACATAAATATAATATATATTTGCAACTATATATTATTAAAATCTAACTATATAATGTATTAGATAATAAAATCTATAATATTACATATTGATAAAAAAATCATATGAAATATATAATTATTATTACATATATATGTTATAATTTTGTAATATGAATTATTATTTTTATTTATTTTTTATGATTAATATTTAATATTAAAAATTTAAAAAATAATTAAAATTTAATAATGTGTATGAAATTTTTTCAATCTCTTAATATTTTTTACATATTTTAAAGTTTTCATTGTGTTGTTTATTTCTGTGAATGAAATTTTTTCTTCAAGTTTTTCAGCAAATTTATCTACCCAAAGTTGATCATTTATAATACTTCGTGTTGTTCCAGTATTTATAATAGCATAAATATGAAATAGTTTGTATCCTGGAAAATCTATTTTATTTAAATATTTATTCATATCATGTAGATTCATATTTAAGTTTAAGCTTTGTGATAGGAAATATTATTAGTTCAAATAATTTATAGTTTTTTTTTATTCTTATCATGATATCTTGTTCATTATTTCTTATTATTGCTTTTATTTCACTAGTATAATCTGATCTAATTATTCTTTTTGTTATTGTTATATCGTTATTAAATATTCAATCATTTTTTCATTTTATTAATATTTTAATGAATATGCTGATCAATATATAATGTGTATGAAATTTTTTCATATACACACGTGTGCATAACACATGATACGCATGAGTACACAAATAGTACATTGAATGGGTTTTAGGTTAAAACAAAAAAAAAGTGAAAATTAACAGTGATTTGTATTTAAATTTTCAAATATAAGTAGCAAGAAAGGAAGAGAAAATTATATATTGTGGTTAGAAATTTTAAATTTTATTAATTAATTAAGTCAAATCAATATAATTTTTTTTTCTTTAATTAATTAAATCAAATCATAGGTCTAGATCTCTAGCCACCCTTGTTTGAATATAAGCAAATTTTTATCCAATGAATTAATTTATACTATAAAGTCGGAGTAGATGAGAGATATGTAATTGGCGGCCACTATTGCTTAATCATAAGTGACGTTCAATGTGATTGACGACATTTTGATTGACGATGACTTAATATTTATTAATTTTAGAGACGTATTATTTTGCTAGTGTAGTGAAAAAGTTTCTATTGATAATTGTCAAAGTCTATTTGTGATTTGCCTATATTCAATTATATTAAGATATTTAAGAATGTTAATTTGTGTCGAAAATATTCATTAGGAAAATTAGAGACATCTTTCAATTGATTTTATGAATCCTAATTTTAAACAAAGTTTTTTTTATTTATAATTATAATATTTTTAAACAATTTTTAGATATAATAAAAGAATTAAGGAGCATCTTTCAATTATTTGAGCCATATCATATAATCTTATTTGACAAACTTTGGGCTTTTGGCCAAAATTATTTGCATCAAAAGGTGATTTTTTGAAAAAATTGCAAGGAATCTAATTTTTTTCCAATATTTTTTTTTAATATGAAGTGACTTCTAATTATAAAAATAATATATGATATATGTTATACTTATATGCATAATTGATTAATATAATAGCCAAATTTTGGTTGAGGGCGGCGCGCGTTTATCCAATTGAAAAGCCTTGCGATATTTTTTTTGTGTTGGGCACATGCCAAATCTATGTAAATTATTTATTTATTTCTTTAATTCTCCAATATTATTTTAAGGTACTCACATTTTCAAAACAACAAATTCAGATACGTGAAAGAGTTAACAATTATTGACTTTAGGCACTGTTTGGCGCAAGGATCAAAATGATACTAGTTTAAAATAATAATAATAATAATATATAATTTTTTTAATCATTGTGCACAAATTTTAATATAAAAAATATTCTTTTATTTCACATATTCAATAATTTTTAATAAAAATATCAACTTTATTTCACATCGTAAACTAAAGTACTAGATTTTAGTATTTTTGTCTAGAATGTGAAATAAAGTTGAGATTTTTATTGAAAATTATTGAGCATGTGAAATAAAATAATATTTTTTTAGATTAGAATTTATGTAAAATGATTAGAAAAATTTATTTATTATTATTATTATTATTATTATTTTTTAAACTAATACTGTTTTAATTCTGATTTTGATTCTCGCATCAAACAGGCCCTTAGAGATGCGAGCAATCTCTAGTAAAAGGAAAGTAATTTCTTTCGGACGCGCATGCCCCGTCACCCCTGAAGTACCCAATTAGAGTGTACCGCATGCGTAGGCAATCCTTGTGCACAGTGCTACACTTGTAACAGCAAGAAAATGTCATTTTGCATCATTTTCTTGTTGTTTCACGTCATTTTTTATTTTTTACAAAACTTTTTTCTATAATATTTTTTACTTGATTTATGTTCATATACAAAATTCAATAAAGTAACTACAAAATAAAATAAGATCTACACAAAATTAAAAATATATTATATTTATATATAGTGAAATAAGATTCATATACAGCATGCTTTGGTTGGGCACCGCAGAGGTAACTGGGCGTACACTCCCAAAGGGCATAATTTTCGCTTTACCAGAGACTACTCTGTCATGCTAGAAACTGCTCATACCAGGGATCATTGAAACTATAAATTTTTTAACAAATTTCAAGTTAAGTGTTAAGAGTGACAATTTTATGCAAAAATTAAAATTTGCTCGAAAGTCACTCATATTTTGTTCGATTCAAAATCAACTCGATTTTCTTTCGACTTAAAGTTAGCTCGCTCAAAATAAATTTGATTCAACTAGTAATCGACTCAATATGTGTATGACCATATATTTAAAATTTTTAAAGAATAATTGAGCTATTTCTATATATAAATATGATATAATATTTTACTTTTTAAAAATATATGTATAAAATTTAAAAATAAAATCTCTATTCAACTTGAAAATCGACTCAAAATTAAAAAAATTTAGCAGACTTGAATCAAACTAAACTCGAAATTAAAAATTTTAATTTTTAGTTGAGCCAAACTCGCTCGAAATTGACTTGAAGCTACTCCTATTGAGCATCGTTTGATTGTTTAGAAGGTTTGAGGCTCGTGAATAAGAGCAAAGGACCAAGGAGAGGTGGATAGTAGAAAAATCTCTTAAATTTGTAATATTTTTTTATGTAATATTTTCATTAATTTATTTACATTAGATTTCTATGGCAACCATTCTTACTTGGTTTGTTTGTTTTTCTATTTAAATTTTTGATTAAATTAAAACTTTTTAAAATTTTAACTTTGGTGCACATGATGTTTAAATATTCTAATAAACATGTTTACTTCATTAATTTTATTAAAATATTCTAATATATTTTTCTAATTTAACTTACATTAATTGCAAGAGATTTGTCGTTAACAAACTCTCCTTTACCCTTATTGCAAAACAACTCATATTGACTCGGCGAAAAATTGAGACTAATGTGTAATATGTTTCAAACTTTTGGATCCGGATGCAATTTATTATTTTTTTAATCCACCTTCACTCAATATTAACCGCAAAATCGCAATCGGCCTCCCCGCCTCCCCGCCCCAACTTCTCCCTCTCTCTCTCTCTCTCTCTCCACTCTCTCTTGATGGCTATTTCGGCGCAGTACCTCCGAACGGCGGGGCTGGGGAGGATGTTAGGCGCCGTCGCGAGGATGATGTTTCTCATTGTCGGCATCACCGCAACCGCCATTACCGTCGCGACGGCGGCCGCCCCATATTTTGCTGGTCTACTGTCTACCTCTCTTCCTCGGATGCGGCGCATCGTGTTCATCTGGCTCGCGCCGCCGTACCTCTTCATCACAGTCCATTTCATCATCCTTGTCATATGGAAGCTCCACGGCAACCAGCGGACGGAGGGAGAAACAAGCCAAGAGCAAGACCGATCGAATCCGTCGGAGAGTACTGTGCTGCTCCCAACCGACTCGGCGGATCTGGCTCTCGATCGGAATCTGACTCTCGATCGGAATCTGACTCCGGAGCTTCATGACGGTACTACTCCGGAGACGATCTCATCCTTCGATCCTCCGCCGGATCCCTTCCCAGACCAGCTGGATTCCGGCGGAACGAGTCCGAAGGTGGAGGATGGCGATACCCTGGAGGCGACGTGGATGGCGATTATGGCTGCGGGCAGCGCCGCGTCAGCGGCGAATCGGCCTCGGATGAGGAAGAGCGATACATGGGAGAGGTACAGCAGAACCGGCGAGGTGGCGGTGGCGGTGGCGGCGCCGCCGACGATATCGGCGCGGAGGTTCCGGAAATCCGAGACGTTTAGGGAGGAGGCGGAGGGGAGGGAGGAGCTGTTCGGGCGAGCGGAGGCGTTCATCAGGACGCACTACGAGCAGAGGCGCATCCAGCGTCAGGAATCAGAGCAGCGATTCATCGAGATGGTTAACGCCGCCTGCTAGAAGAGCAATTCAAAATTCAAAAAAACCCTAAAAAATTGCCCTAATGGATCCTGTAAATCCCCGACATAATAGTGTTAGTATTGGAGGTTTGTTTGCTTGATTGTTCTCCGGCTGTCGTCTTCTCCGCAGTGATTTTCGCTTGTCGCATATGGATGCAGCATGAAGGGAAGAAGAATGGAGACTGTTTCACAGGTACTCTCCTGAGCTGATTCTTTGAGATTCTCTATAAATAGTTCTTACATTTGTTCTGCTCTTTTTGAATCCTGTTATCTTCCCTGAAATCAACAATTTTTTCTTAGATCTGAGTGAAATTAATTTGTTAAATTAGATTCAATTGAAGTCAAGCTTAATCGGGCTGTCAACTATGCTGATTTTCTACTTTTTTGGTTTGAAAGCGAGCAGTCTATCTGTTGTGGAATTGACTGATGATGATATTTGTGCAACTTTGTATTGCTCCTGTCAGCTTTGCTGCTTCCTGCATGATGCTCTCCGAGTGGAGGTTACTGTCAAGCTTTTAGATTTTTATTTTGGATCTTTTGTTTTGAATATTTTGAACAATTAATGATGGGTCCTACAGTTCATCTATAATTATATTTTGATTCATATTTTTTGAAATCTTTCATTTAGATCCCTATTTTGAGACTGTAGGGACCTTTTAGCTTGCTATTTTGCTTTATTGCTTAGTCTTTGTTTTAAATTTTAGGAACCTAAATGAAAGATTTTAAAAAAATATAGATCAAAGTGTAATTACAGGTGAAAGATAGGGATTTATCCGTGATTTGCCCATAAAAAGTTTACATATTTTCAATTTGTAATACAGACTTTTTTTATATCATTTTTCTCTAAACAGTACAAATTTTCTACCTTTTGGTTTCAGTTTAGTGCCCTCCTCACTGGGCTAAAAGAAGTTCCACTCTAATATATAGATTTATTGTAGGTCCATTGATACAACTCAATAACTCATTCCATATAAATGCGGTGTAAGATTATAAAATTTTTCGTTATCTACTAACTTAAGCTTTTAGGTCAGTTGGTAATTAGAAATTTAACATGGTACTAGAGCCACGGCTCTCAAGTTTGTATCAAAGTGATTCCTAGTTATCTTGAACATAAGGTTAAACAAGGGATCTTTGCTAAGTTAAAACTACACTATAAAGCAAAATAACTTTTGTGTGAAGGGGTGTGTAATAATACAAAACTATTTTTTAGACTATTGTCATCTATCCTAAGCTTTTAGATTAGTTGGTAATCAGAAATTTAATATACAAATCATGACCTCCGGATGCTGTGACAAATTTAAATGGGAATCACATAATTACGCTCATAATTCTTCATAAGCTACTTGTTTAATCCCTGAAACTTCAATATTTTGTTTTGACTTTCCAAATCTCATGTTCTAAAACAGTTCAACATTTCATTTTTAAAGAATTTGATTTACTGTATTTATGTAGATTTAGAGAATCGATGTGTAATATTAAAGATTGAGAGTAATTAAAGGGAGAGTAGTATGTAGATGACCCAATTTCTATCCATATTTGCCTCAACTTGATAGGCAACCGAATTTTTATGTCAATTTTTAACTTCTATGAGCTCGAATCAGTTTAAAAATCACGACAATCACTTATCCTGTTGCTTCATGCTTATTAGATGAACAAACTGAAAAAAGTCGAATATGCTTAAGAGATGAAAGGCGGGAATCTAAATGCTCCAAATTTCACTCCAGTGACTTCACATTATCCCTAATTTGGTTGGCCCCAATCATGAAAATCGATGTAGAATCGGCCTGTGAATTGCGGTTCGAATTTGCTTAGCAGATTTTTAACTTGCATTTTATCACTTTACTAATTGCTTTAAGGCTGATATTTAATTCGTTTGTTTTATAATTCAGGCTGTTTTTTTCTCAAAGCTGGTGAAAGCTACAGGTTGGGATAGCATTGCTGCTGTTCTATGCTGAAATGGCAAGCCATGGTTTTTAGTTCATTTTCTGCTCTGCTTCTTCACTTCCTATGTTCCTATTCCTACTTTCATGGCTTATGTTCTAGTTGATGCTTATAAGGAATAAATCCTTGGTTATATATGTTTAGAATATGCTTTCAGTCACACTTTACTGTTGTTCGAGTGTGTTGTGATCAATATTGTGAAATTGGTTGAACTCAAAGAATGATACAGAAGCCTTCACTCACTATGAGTGAGCCTTTTTCCCATATAAGAGACTCGGGGTTTAGGTTGATAGATCGGCCAAACTAGAACTCACTAATGATTCGTTTAACAAAATGAATTTTATTATTTGTGTTGACACAAAAGTTTAGGACCCCGTACAAATAGAATAGATCTATTGGGGAGAAGATCGCCACTTACAATATGCCCAAACCCGATGCAAGTTGTGAAAAAGAAACAGAAAAGAAAAAAAATACGGAAAAAGAAAAGAGGCATGAGTCATTTTTTACGTAGAAACAACCTCAGTTACGTAAAATTATGATGCTTTTGATGTAGACTTAAAGGCTTCAGTCTTTTCTTGAAATTATGTATTTGGACGATTTAAAGAGTATGCATATATAGGAATACATAATATGCTGTGTGGCGTGCCAAAATATTCATGTAGGGAAATCCTTCTTATCTTGGAGAAAACTATGATGAGAAGGCAGCAAGCTGGGTTCCGCTTGCATGATCTTCTGCTTCCTTGGTGTCATTCGACGTACCAAGCTAAGTCCCAGGTGAGAAGTGTTAGATCCACTCTTTCTACTTATGGAGTGGTCCGTAGAAAAAATCAATCTCAGTATATATCATCACGTGGAATGTGGATGACTGAGATGAAATGTCAAAATATTTTGTAAATGCTTGCATGTTTATATTTTTTTATAGTTATTATATATGGGTCACTGAGATCCTTTAAATTATTTTGTTCAAATTTTTTCATCAATTAAACATCACAATTTCTATATGTTTTCTCCCTGCCTCTGTCACTAAGTGGAGGGGTTGGTAGGTAGATTAGTGAGAGGGGGATGAAAAGGCATTTCCATCAATTATTCTGCTTGACAGGGACATTTTTTTACAAAAAGTTCTTTCTATTAATTTTTTTTTACTCAAAAATGCTCGAATTTTATCAACAAAAAAAAAAATTTAGTAGGGGTGATAATTCGGATTGATGGATTGAGTTCAGATCAACTCATTTATTGATCAAGCCTATTTATTTTTAACTCGAACTCAATTTGTTTATTAAATGATTCATGTATCAAGACCTATAAACTTATTTTTATTGTAATTTTTTATGTATTATAATATTATAAGTTAATATAATTATGAAGTTTAATTAAAAACATTTAAAATATAATTAAATTATATAATGCATACTTAATAATTAATACTAAAATTTAAATTAAATATAAAAATGGATCGATTTTGGTAAATGAGTTTTTGATAGGTCATAATTAGGTTGGATTAAAAATTGTCATCCGTACAAAAAAAAAAATTTGTGACAGCTGTTGGATTTAAACTTTGAACTCAATTTTTTGCTCAAAAATGAAATTAGCAAAATCTATTCTTATAAATAAAAAACTCATTTACCAATGAAATTTTATTCTAATTATGTAATATTTATTTTAATATAATAATAATTAATACATTGAATAAATTTATTAGTTTAAATGCTTATTAATATTTTTGATAAATATTTTTATTTTTAAAATTTCTTAATTTAATTCAGATTTTCAAAATTGCTTTAATCTTGTGCCTGATCGCTTGACCAAACTAGCAATATTAGCGATTAGAAAATTATATTTAGATCTTTTAATTTAAAGTATATTATCACTTAAGTTCATGATGTTAAAATATATCTCTTGTCTTATCTTTTTTTTATTATTCTCGTTCTATGATGGTAGCTGTCTCACTCTTTATTAGTGGGCGTGTAGCTTCGAAGTATGAGAGAGGGAGAGAGGGAGAAATAGGAGAGAGAAATGAAAGGGAGGAGAGAGATATTTTAGGTATTTTATAAAATTTTAATATTAAAAAAATTAAAAGATATATACCTGATTTAGTAACTTAAATATTAATTTTTTTAATTATGAATTTAAGTGATAATATATATTAAAGATAGAGACCTGGATGTAATTTATTTTTACTAATTTGCCGTTGTAATTTAAAATAAATAAATAAATGTTTTTTCTCCATAAAACGGGTATCTCTCCGTGATCCATTCAGCTAATATGGCTGCAGTGGCTTCTTCGACGCCTTCGCCGTTCGGCGGACTACGTACTCGGCAGGGCGGCGGCTGCGGCGGCAGCGGCCCGGCCGGCGTCTTTCGGGCCTCCACCCAAACACTTCCTTCGTCTGGCCGCTCATCCCTTGGGTTCGTGCCCCGCTTTTGGTCTTGGGAAAAGGTAACCTCGTCTGCAAAACCATCGCTTCCTCGTGTGATTTCTTCTGCTGGGTTCCTTAACCCTGTTTTTCTATACGCTTCTCTTTGATTTCTTTTGCTAGATGATATTGTATAACTATTGTTTTCAAATTCTTCTTCCGAAGTCATCGTTGCATGTTTAATGCTAGGTTAAAATTTGGCCTTTATCGATTTAATGCTAGGTTACTATATTATATATCATAACATTAAATTTTTTTTTTCTTTATCCTTAAAAATATAAGATTTTCGAAAAACCATACTAATGCTAGAGCATCGTAGACTATTACCTACATGATATAATAAGATTCTACCAGTGACTTTAATAACTTAGTAAAGCAAATTAACATAAATAAGTAATTAAATCTATTTTTAATATTTAATAAATAAATCATATAAAGTTGGTACCTTTATTTCAATGTAAAATCTCGCCGTGCCGAAATTAACCAAAATTTTTTTTCTTCTTCTTTTTCTCTCTTTTATGTTGTATTTCTCTGCTGGCAGCAGAGCTAACCTAATTATAGTTATCTCATTTAAATTAATATAAATACATATATTTATTGCATATATATTAAAAATATTTACCTTCTCTCATGCGCGTTCTTCTTCTATTTTTTGTCGTAGGATGTTGTGCACAAGCCAACCGGTCAATTGAACTTCGTTAATGAGC
>JAEMOT010004222.1:423942-444882 GCA_019297695.1 Apostasia ramifera | reverse complement strand
CGACTTTCTCTAAGTTTATCCTCAATTGGTGCAACACCAATTTTCTTTCGGATATACTCATTTCTCATTCTATCCTTTCGTATATATCCACACATCCACCTTAACATCCTCATTTTTGCAATATTTATTTTATTTGTATGTTTTCTCTCTTTGCAGGCCAGCATTCAGCACCATATATCATCGCTGGTCTTACTACAATTTTATAAAATTTACCCTTGATTCTGGATGAGATTTTTCTGTCGCACAACACACCAGTAGCAAAAAGATACGAACTTAAAGCCGAGCCTTGGTGTAATCCAACTGTAATAGGAAAATCCTTAGTCAAACCTCCTTGTGTCCGAACATAGGTAACAGCTCCTTCATACATGTCTTTAATAGCTTAAATATAAGCAGTGCAAATCTCTTTCTTTTCTAAAACTCTCCAAAGTACTTCTCTTGAGATTTTATCATAAGTTTTTTTCAAATCAATAAAAATCAAATGTAGGTTTTCCTTTCTTTCCTTAAATTTCTCCATTAAACTTCTTAGTAAATGAATGACTTCTATAGTAGATCTCCCTGGCATAAAACCAAACTGATTCTCTGATATCTTAGTATTATGGCGTAACGTTTGTTCTATCACCCTCTCCCAAAGTTTTAAAGTATGACTCATTAATTTAATTCCTCTATAATTGACACAATTTTGTACATCGCCTTTATTCTTATAAATAGGTACTAATATACTCTTTCTCTATTCATTTGGCATTCTTTTAGTCTTCAAAATCATATTAAACAATCTAGTGAGCTAAGAAACTTCATCTTCTAAGCACTGCCAAACATCTATTGGGATGTTATCTGGTCTTACTGTTTTTTTATGCTTCATCTTCTTTAAAGCTTTCCAGACTCAAACTTTACTGATACGTCGGATGTAAGAGTAGTTTTTACTTTAGATTCATCCTGGCCTAGCGCACACCGGGACCACACAACCTTATTTTTGATTCAAATTAATGAAGGCTTAAATTAATTTAAGAGCTTTAATCTTATCATGATTATAATTATTGACTTAATGGTTAAGAATTTTGTATGAAGTGGTAGTTGAATATGTGTATCATAAGGAGAGATTTTTGTGTCATGAAATGGTAGTTGAGATTAATTTTTATTTTAAAAATTGTTAGGTGTAATTAGAAATGTTAGGCGTGGCTAGGAATGTTAGGTAGGAAATCCCTATAAATATATAACCATTTGATGTGGAATACGAGCTTGGAGTATTTTTATTCTATTGATCTTTTGAGGAAAAAGCACTTTCAATCTCTTAGGTGGATTTTTCAAAGTGAGTTACTATCTTATTAAACTTGTATTTTCCTCTTTACTTCTCCTTTCTCTTTTTCGGTGTCGAGTTGGTATCAGAGCCAAGGTTGGGATGGTTGGTCGTCGTCGCAATGGACTCGATCCAGAACAACCCGCGACACATGAACGTGACTTTGATGTGGAGATCGAAGAACTAAGAAGACAAGTGACTTTTCTAGAAGTATCTAGAACACATGGAGGCTTCGAAACATGATGATCCTTGCCATGTCTTAGAGCGAGAAGATTCAAGTGCCGAAGAAGGTGAAATTAATACCTTCTATTATGATCGCTGCCAAGCATCAAGTGACGAAGAGGCTCATTTCAACAATTGGCATACTCGGAGGAATTTTGAATTTTGAAGATATTGATCTGTAAGTTGATATCCTCGAATTTGAAGAGTGTATCAAACTTGATGAATTCATAGATTGGCTTAATGCTGTTGAGCGAGTCTTTGATTACAAAGATGTTTTAGATAATCACAGGTCAAGATCGTCGCTATCAAACTCAAGAAACATGCATCTATTTGGTGGGACTCAAACTTAGAAGAGCCCGTAATAAAAAAAAGAAAATTAGTTCATGGGATAAGATAAGAAAGAGCTCAGAAGTTTCTTCTAAAAAATTATTTACAAGATATTTTTCTTAAGCTTTACCATCTTTCTCAATAGCATCATTCAGTTGAGGAATATATTGAAGAATTTTATCACCTTATGATGCGGTGCGGTGTTTCTAAACTTGACGAGCAAATTATTACTTGTTATCTTGGAGGGCTTTGTCAAGAAATCTGAGATATTGTTTAACTTCAACCTTACTACACATATCATGATGTTTTCAAACTTGCAATAACAGTTGAAAAATAACTTAAGGCGAAGGGTAAACGTAAGTCAACTTTTCAAATTAATCAGTGTCAAAATTATAAAAACACTTTCAATTGGGGGAGTGGATCTTATGGTTTCAAGTCCTCAACATCAAAAGCATCATCATCTCCATATTTTTTTAAAAAATAATAAGGGGGTTAGTTTTAATTATTCATTTAACTTTTCAATTCAATGTTTCAAATGCAAAGGGTCTGGGAATATTGCCTCTCATTGTCTAAATTGAAAAGTCTTTACTATTGTAGAAGAGGTTTTGGATGAACCAGAGGAGAAATCACCACCTAATTTTGATGATGAAATCAAAGAAGAAAGTATAGCTTACGATGATGAAGGTGAAAATCTTGTTGTGCAGCGAGCTCTTCAAGTTTCACAAGTATAAGATGATTGGCTTCGCAATAATATTTTTCACACTCGGTGCACCTCACATTGGCAATGTATGTGATGTCATTATTGATGGTGAAAGTTGTGAAAATATTTTTTTAAAATCTATGGTAGATCAGCTGCTATTCAAAGTAGAAGAACATCCACAACCATACAAATTCTCTTACCTTCAAAAGAGAAATGAGGCAAAAGTCACTAAACCTTGTTTAGTTGATTTTTCTATTGAAAAAAATTACAAAAATAAAGTATGGTGTGATGTTGTACCTATGGATGCTTGTCACGTAATAGCTATTCTTACATTTTAAAAAGAATTGCAAATTATGATATTTGTAAAACAATCCAGCTTTTATTTGTCTTATTCTTATGTTTTGTTTAATTCAAACGACTTTTCTTTTGTTTTTTTGAACCTTCACTTGGTTCCATTGTTTCCCCCTGCCTCTTTCGTCCCCTTCCACTACCGACAAGCAACTCCACCACTGCCGGTGGCTAGCATCTCCATCGACGAGCAAGGGAGAGTGTGTGAGAGAGAGAGACTGGATGAGAGAGGAGATAGAGGGTTAAAATATGTATTTAGAAAAATTTTAATATAAAAAAATTAAAAAAGATCAATTTAATAATTATATCAAAATAAAGGACCCAGAATTAAAAATTTAAAGTCATGAATTTGCGTGATATTATGCCCTAAACTCATGGATCTGAATGTAATTTACCCAAATAGTTTTAGCCAATAGGATCGACAACTCTTCAAGCAATATAATGAACTAACACTTGGCTGATTTAGGTGGATTGCAGGAAGAGAATTAGGAGGGAGGGGGATAAAAGCAGTTAGGAAAAAGCCAAGAATTTTAGAAAAGACACTTTTTTACTTGAATGGTTGTGATATATTTTAGTGGAAAATGAATGTTATGATGTGTTTTAGTAAAAAGCCAAAATGCTTAGTAGAAACTCTAGATGAGTATGTAACATCGATGATGAGATGAAAGGTGCGTGACGTGACTGAGTGCATCTTCACGGGAGAAGAAACTAGGACATGAGTGTGATACCCGCTCTAATACATTTGGTAAGATAAAATGAATCTAAGTGGTTTTCTCCACCTAAACGGTAGCATGTATGATTAGGTTTATGTACAATTTACATAGTCATTTAAATTATTTCATAATCACATCTATGTACTTAACATAGACCACCTCATTGATGTGTTCTTGCATGGTGAAGTTGAGGTTGCAATGATGTTATATGACCATCTTGGCACCTTTTTGGATATGCCTAAGGGAGTATGGCGTCAGGTAAGGTGTAGTTTCTACTAGCAACCGTTGTATAAGAGCAGCTTAGATCAAATTGTTTCGGCCAGTGTTGTCCATGATAGTATCGACAAACGCTTGTTAAACTTGCATCTATAAGATGAACAGTTTCACAAATACATTGGGTTCTGACCTAAAACTCTTCCTGATCTCCCTTGATTTTGTCATCAAAGATAAAGTCATTTCTATTTATTTTGGGGCTCTGGCACATAGCTTCCTCAACTACAATGGTTGACTCAACGAGTTTGCTGCTTTTAGAACATCTTCGGGAAGAGCTCCAGATGAAGTTTTCGGCATTTTTCTTTTCTGTGGTTACAATATTTGTTTGCTTTCGAGTCAACTACACTTAGAGGTCTATTCGCACTTTATATTTTCTCTTTCTGGAGCTTGTGGCCTCAATCTTGAGTTATAACTAATGTTTCATCATAGTGCTGGTTCTTGTTTCTTATAGCCACAGCAAGAGCACTTGTTTACTTAAGGTTTTTGATCAGGAAGGTGTGGAGTTCTTTTGCGGTGCTATCTTGCAAAAATCGAGTAAACTTCATCGTCGCTTACTTGTCCTTCATGGAGACATCAAAGGTGTAGCTTGGCATCGAAGCTCCATCGTGTACTTTTCGATGGATTTCTACCTCTTAGTGTAACCCATATCATCAAGTACACTTTTCTTCCTTATAGTCCATGGTGTAAAACTCCTAGTAAGTTATCTAAAAAATAAAATAAAATACTCCTAGCGAGTTAGGTGCTTGAATTGGATATAGATGACCTCTTCACCTCCATGTCCAAGGTGGACATTCCACATCCTTAGTGCATCGATCTGGAGATCAAACTATGATATTTGAGGTTCAAAGAGCCCTAGTTTCCACAAACACTGCACAAAGAACACGTACCTCAACACCTTTCAACTTTGAGAATAAGGGCCTGATAACATCTTGGAATATACACCAACACTAATCATTTCCCAAGTCGAGGTAGGGAGGGAGGGAACCAGTATTATGCTTAAGTACAAGCCTTAATGCAAGACCTAACTATTCTAAGACATCAATGGACACTTGTCACTCAAGAATTGGCTCAAATATTGGACGGCTGTTGACACTTGTTAGTTGTCACCCAATAATTGGCTCAACTATCAGACAGCTGTTTTTTGGACATCATGGATAGGACCTGCCATTTATGCTTTAGTAGAAGAGGACAAAGGTTCTATATTCCCTTTAACTGGTAAAGTCTATTAATTTTTATCTTTAATTTTTTGTTAATTTTGTATGAATTCTCTTCGTATAAATGGGGATGGGTTTGTAGTTGTTAGGTGTTCGTTGCTATTTGTTGAAGTTAGAGGAATAGAAGCTGAAGCTTTGTGCCATTCTGTCTTCCTTACCTTTTTCTTCACCTTCTCCTGTGCATATCCACATGTTTCTTCCTATGTTGTGTGAGTGCTAGAGTAAATGCTCTTAACATCCTAAACTTGAATTCACAGTCATCCCTCAAGGATCCTTTGACTAAGATTCGAATCATTAAATTTGTGAGGAGATTACTAATCATCCGTGGTGGTGAGGTTGAGTAGTGGAAGATAGCCTTCTTTAGGCTTGTTTGTTTGTAAGGTTAAATTTAACAAAGTTAAAATTAAACTTAGAGATATTTTTTTATTGAAAATTGTGAATGATTTGAAATAAAGTTAGTTATTATGTTGGGATATGTGAGGGATGTGATATAAAGTTAGTTATTATGTTGGGATATGTGATGGATGTGATATAAGTTAGTTATTATTTTAGTAATGTGTGTAGGATGTGAAATAAAGTTTATTTTTAATATTAAATTTTATGTGTGATGTGATATGCCTGGTTAAAATTAAACCAGATTAATTTTCAACTGCCAAACAAACGGGGCCTTTAATGTTAAACTCTAATTGATTTTGGTGTTAACAACCATTTAGAGATTATGTAAGTTACGTGATAACAACAGTTTCGAGATTATCTCGAAATTATGTAATAATCTTTATTTAATTATGTAAGCGGTCTTGTTCGAGCTTGGCAGGCTGGAGGCATGGTGTTGGCATCGCCTTGCTAACAAGGAGAGGTTGTGTGCTGTGGTTTTGCCCAATTAGGAAGTTTGAGTGTGCTGCGTATATTCACTTCTTGTTTTCCCTATTATGTTTACTTTATTGTCCCTTTTATTTTCTTTGCTATCAAGCTTCATCGACCTTCCTTTTTGATGATCCGGTCAACAAACCTCGCTTTCAACAACTACCCAGGCGCAAGATTAGTTGTCTATTTAAGTTGATGGATTTTTGCATCAATATAATGTTGGCACAAACCAATGCTTTCATCAACACCATTCACATCCCTCATAAAATAACAAATCAGCCCTTTAGTTACACAAAATGACGAAAGATTAAAATAAGCTCAAGTGTAAGAGAATCAAAAAGAGGGGCCTAAATATGTTAAATTACACATTTCCTTTCTACCTCTCCTCTTTAACCATGCAACATCCCGAGCAAGGGGTCAGGGCTAGATTGTGACCTTTGATAGCCTCTTTTGTGTTCATAAAATGAGGCACCTATTGAAGAGAAAAGGGGCATCATCTTCATAATACCAAGAAAACATGGGCTCTACCCCTTTCTAGTTGGGGTTCTCTCCTTTCCCTAGTGACAATCAGCCAACGAGCTAAAGGGGCTCGTAGGTACTAATCTATTTGTAATGCTCTCTAGTACGCCTCCTCAAATGTGGACACATTGTAGATGAATATCTCCTTAATGTCGTATTGAAGGTTGATACAGAACTAAGACAATCATGCTTGGGTCCTAAACTAGCCCACGTCTGATAGTTAGCTCGTCAAGGCGAGTCATATAGTTAGCAACTGAGCTAGTTCCCTGCCTAATCAGAGAGAGATCATCTAACATTTGTTTCAGCATTTCTTTCATCTTCACCCAAGATGTAATTGGGGGATGACCTTATCACTTGAGTTGTATCTCACAATTGATCCAGTATGTTTTGGCATAGCTAGACAACTTCATTTTACCGAATCTCACATTAGGTTCTTCGTCATGGCAACCCAACCGAAGTAATAATCCATGTCTGTGGTCTAATTGGTGAGACTTTTAGATCCAACCTACAATCAAAAGGCAGGGGATCGACCTTCACATGCTTTGTGATCTCAAAAATCATTAAGTCCGTTCTGCGCTCACCTCATTGTATGATTACTTTGATGCCTAGTATCCACCACATACAAAGCATAATGAAGCACTGAAATAAAGTGCAGAATGCCACCAGTGCCAGAATGCCTCTGACAACTCTTGACTTTTATTTTTCTACACCACATATGAGTTGATTGGCCTAATTGAGGCCCACTGACTACCGCCGGAGCCCTTCCCAATGCTATTTGATGTCCATTGTTGGCATCCATGAGGACCACGACATATTGGTCGCTCCTTCTCTTCTAGGATCAGGATTCGACTTATAGCTCTTATGATAATTCATGCAAATTGTATCTCATTGGACCTTGCTACCACCATCTCACCAGTGGCCTTTTCCATCCTTTCCTCAAGGTGCCACGACTAATTTGATAAACTTTTGGCCATCTTCGGCAAATTACAACTAAACTATAAATTTTCTCTCTCAGTGTTTTGGCCAAGCATTCTTGCCGTTGTCCTCTCCGGCTTTCTGGGCGGCCGTTGGGGACCCTTTGCATCATCTCGACTATCACTAGCTATTTTCCAACTCATTGTGAGCGTCCAATGGTTGATCGACCAAAACTCTATGCAAACCATCTCTTTTCTCACTCTGCTTGGCCTTCTCTAACTATCGCCAATTCACCAAAAAAGCATTAGGAGGCCTTGGGAGGCTTCCCTGAAGCTTCTTCGATCACTCAACACTGGCATCCAGTGTTAATCCCGGGATGCTCATTCCTCCACAGGAAGAAGATTGTAAGCAGGAAATTATATTTTGAGGTCTCCATCTTTTCTTCATTTTCTTATATGTCATTTTCTCTATAATTTTTTAATCTTTGATCTAAATCAATGTATATTTCCATGTAATTCACTTCGGGGAATTGATACTTTTATAGTGGAATGTTTTCTCACTTGGTCCAGCTCGTGGACAAAGGAGATTTGCTCCGAACCATGTAAATATTAGTGTCATATGTTGCATCTTTCATCTCTCTGTTATTCAGATATTCGATTGATATTCACCTGCACCACGACAGGTTTCACTGTTAACATATACAAATTTGATTTCAATAACTAGTCAAAGTTTTGTTCTAAATGCCAAGGCAGGCATACCTTTGGACTTTCTGAAGCCTTCATATTCACTCACCCATGTTCAGATAGTTGGAAGTCTGGGATTCATTTATTTTTTTGCATTCTGCCTAAGATTGTTTTAGCTTATCTTCAGGCTACGCTGGATAGGCAACCCGTAGAGGATGGCTTATTGTCTCCTGAAAATGGAGAAAAGCACGACTTCGATCAATTTTTGAAAAACTTGGAATGCCGATTAACTTTTCATCCCAGGTTCTGGTATCAGCAAGAGTACACCAGGCTTCTATCGCTTGATGTTTTCCTTATAACTATTTCCTGGCAAAGTTTAATACACTTTTATCTTCTTCCTGTTTTTTTTTTTTTTGGTCAGAACTACTGCACTTAAGCAAACAGAGCAGGACGGGCCAAGTACTGTCAGTTTACAAGATGCTCTAGCTCTTGCTAAGAGGGCTTTGATGGCTTCACGAGAAGCTGCCCTGTTAGCAGAAAAATCTCCCCCGCATAAATTCATCAAAAATATTGATCCGAGGTTGAATCTATTGTTCCCTATATGTTTAGCTTTCTGCCCTTTTGCCATTTAACACTTTATATATGTTTTTATACTGATAGCTTGTGCACCCATTTAGCTTGGATCCAAGTGCATCACCCAAAGACATCACAGATGGAAATAGAACAGTGAGATCGAACAAGCTTTTGGAAAGGCAAGCAAAGAAACGGAAGGTTGTCATGAAACCAAAAGATAATATTTGCAGAGCTTCCCCTGCAATGAGCACTCGTAATGTAAGGAAGATTGAGAAAATCCTCAGCAGCAACGATCCTCTAAGATTATTTTTGTTGGGTCCAGAGACAAAGGAGCTACTAACAATCAAAGAAGAAGAGGATTTGCTTGTTAATGTACAGGCATGTCTAAGGGACATCAATAGTGACAGATCTGGATTCTTTCTTATTTATTGTCAATTTTTTGACTTCCATGTGTTCTAACTTAAAAAGTAAACAGCAGGATCTCATGCAATTTGAAGCAATTAAAAAGAAGCTTCACACGCAATTTGACCGTGAACCAACACTAGTTGAGTGGGCACAAGCTATTGGAATGAGCTGCCAGGATCTGCAGTCCTGTATTTCTTTGGGGGTTCGCAGTCGAAATAGGTTGATTTGTGCTAACTTCCGCCTTGTCGTCCATGTCGCCAGGCACTACGAAGGAAATGGTATCAGCATACAGGATCTACTGCAGGTTGGCTAGAATGGTCTTATGCCAGGCATTAGGGCATTATAAAGGGTATTTACTCAAGTTGTTGAAAAAATGAGAAAAGAGCTTAATAGCTTGAAATCGTTGTTGAACATGACATCGCCCCTCTAGTATTTAGTTAGAGCTGATGCAGATTAACAACAACTACTTTGGAATGTTGTTATTGTTGTTGATGTTATTAGAGAGAACTTTACTCATGTGTGGTATCAAGTTTATTTGAACTTGTTATGGAACTATAGCTTGGTAAACCGTAGTCTGATTAATCAGATTACAAACACTCTAATCGTAATTTTGTTGGTCTCCTTTCTTATGATGCCTGACGTTATAATCTCTTTGTACTGTTCACTGTTCATGATTGGGAGATTGAGAGATGAAGATTTGTGCATTCTTGTAGGCGGGTAGCGTGGGACTAATGAAGAGTTTGGAGAAGTTCAAGCCTAAAGCAGGATGCAGGTTTCCGACCTATGCTTATTGGTGGATTCGACAATCAATGAGGAAGGCTATTTTTCAGCATTCTCGAACAATCCGTTTGCCGGTATGTCTTAGATTTTGCTTCTCCCCCTTCTGGTATCCCATTGGTTAGATTTCTTTTCATGGTTTTTATGTCCTAAAAGAACTATTTTGTGCTTGTGATTTTCAGTTCAAGTTTATCTTTTTTTTAAGCTCCTTGTTTATGATGTCATGAATTTCAATTCTAGTTCTTTCATGATTTCTGATAGAGTTGAAAGTGATACATAGAATTAGAAAGGGTAAGTGGTGTGAAGTTTTTCCTGTCAATTTAAAACTTCTTTGGTTTTGATTATAGCAACTCAACTTATATTTGAGCTTAATAAAAATCATTTTTAGTTATCTGAAAGATTAAATTCAATTCATTGAGCTAGAAATTTTATATGTGATCACAAGCCGCTTAAGTTCAGGATTAAACTCATGACTATAATTCCACTTGGGCGGTCAGTTGAGAATTAGATCGAAACATTTAACCATCTTTCCTTGTTTTGTCCTCAGGAAGGCATATGCCTGCCTTGGTCAAATCTATCCCATTTTTAACACAGTAGCTTTCTCATCGTTATTTTCGATCTGCAATTGCAGGAAAATGTGTTCGCGCTTATGAGAAGGATCAAAGATGCCAAGAGAGTGTGTTTGCAAGAAGGCCTGACCCCTACAAATGAAGAACTGGCCAAAAAATGTGGCATCAGTCTTGTCAAATTGGCAAACTTGTTCAAGATCACCAAAAACCCTGTTTCAATTGATGGTCATGCTTGGATAGACGGAGATGCTACTTTTCAGGTATGCTAGAGCCGTTTGTTTGTGAGACTATTTTTAAGATGTGAAATAAAATTATTTTTTTATTTTAAAATTTGTGTAGAATATGAAATAAAGTTGTTTTTAATACTAGAGTTTTGTGTAAAATTTGAAATATTGTTAGTTTAATGTTGAAATTTTTGTAGTATGATGTGACCTATAAGGTTTACTTTTAACCTGGGCAAATCAATACTCGCATAATAATAAATGTGATGTAGAACAAAAAAGAGAAATGCAAGATTTATCAAAGAAGAAGAGGGAGAGAAAAAAAAGAGAGAATGGCAGATGAAATCATCACGATGAGAAGAAAAACATAAAATCTCATGAAACAGTAGAATGCTAGAAAATTAAGAAATTGTCAGTAACTACTATACTTTCATGATCAAAGAATTACACAATATGAATCAACCCACTCCCCTTTTCCGCACCTAAAATATGTGCAGTAGGAATCATTTGTTCGTAAATAGCAGCAATTGACAATGCTGGCAAGAAGTTGGGATGTTCGTAGGAGCAATCTAACATCAAATCCCTATCTCATAGTCGATGCTATTGTGCAACAGAAAGCTTAATATTTCTCGTGATACTCTCCGTAACACTTAGCCGAAATATAGACGATGATGATGAAGCCACAGCACTAACGCCCCGCATCTGAAACTTTCAGGAGATCACTGCTGACCCGGGGATCGAGATCCCCGAGAAGATGATTGGGAAGAAGATGATGAGGCAGCATGTGCTCAACCTGCTTGGGGTTCTCAGCTCCAGGGAGAGGAAGATCATAAAGCTCAGGTTTGGGATCCAGTGCAGTGAGCCCAAAACATTATCAGAGATAGGTGGCATGATTGGGCTAACCAAGGAAAGGATACGCCAGCTGGAGAGCAGGGCTCTTGAAACGCTCAGAGAATGCCTCTCAGGCCAAGGTACTGAGGCATATACAGAGTTGCTTGCTTGAACTGAGATTTTTGAGTTATGTTTGCTTGCAGGTTTCTGTATTCTGTATTTCTGTTTTATATTTGAAATTTGATTCATGTTTTTGAAATCTTCTATCAGGTTTCAATGATTTATTAAAGAGTAAATATCATAGAGGTTTTAGGAGTAATATAAAATAGCTCTATCGAGCAAATTACATTTAGATTCTTGAGTTTAAGGCATAATATTACTTAGATCTGTGATTTTAAATATTTAACATTCGAGTCCTTAAGTAACATAATATATCAATTGGGTATTTTTTTAACTTTTTATTATTGAAATTTTTTAAAGTATTATTTTTACCCTTTCTCTCTCTCTCTCCTGTCCCATGATCTTTCTTCTTTTTGTTCGGTCCTCTACCCTCCTACTGCCTTCCACCTGGGGAAGAGGGCGGGAAGAGAGTGAGAGGAGGGAAGGATAAAAATAGTATTTTAAAAAATTTTAATAATAAAAAATAAAAAAAAACTTAATTGTTGTCGCTCATGGACTTACATATTTAAAATTTAAAATCATGAACTTGTGATACTATGTTCTAAATTCGGATGTAATTTGCCTGCAGAGTCTCGCTAACTTTTTAAAATTGGTCTTTGAGTTTAATTTAAAATTTTCAAATTAGTCTTTTTTTAATAGTTTTTGTCAAATTTTCAAGAAAAAGTTACTACTTAGGTCCTATTTATTTTCACGTAAAAAATTAACTTGGTTTTATTTTAATCTGATGTATCACATTACACATAAAATTTAATATTAAAAATTAATTTTATTTCACATTCTATATATATTATTAAAATAATAATTAATTTATATCACATCCTTTATATATTCTAATAAAATAATTAATTTTATATCACATTTTTCATATATTTTAATATAATAATTAATTTTATTTTACATTATTTATAATTTTTAATAAAAAATATTTTTATTTAAATTTAATCTTATTTTTGTTAAATTTAATTTTACAAACAAACAGATTGGTATTTTTCATTTACCAATTACTAAAATACTCTTCTCTCCAAATATTTTTATCGACGAGTGAAGCAAGAGATGTGGAATAAAGGGAAGGTAAAACGATCATTATAGTTATATTTAACAGACTTTTTAAGGAAGGATGTAACTGATAAATATGTCAAAGTTTAGGAACTCAGATGATATTTTTTAAAAATTATAAACTTATTTGTCATTATCCACTAATTTTAGGACATGCATGATATTTATCTTTCAACAAATTAATTAGGCCACTATAGATAGCATTTTGAAATTTGTTAAATGTTGGTATAAAAATTAGTTAAATCGCAAGCGCACGGTAATATTGTAGAAAATAAGTGCGAGTACGAGTCGAATTCACAGGGATGGGTTGAAATAAATCGAACACAGTCTCTTCAAAATGATTTGATTGAGATAAGATGCAAACGAAAATATTAAATATTTAAACTAGAACATAAAACGTTTAATGAAAAAAACTAAACCACGGCTCAAAGATTAAAACTACAACTTGGCGAAATAAATGAAACTAAAAGCAATGCGAAGAAGGAAAGAAGCAGATTGCGATTAAAGTCTAGCTGCCATTGATGCCCGACGAAAAGCTTCAAAGCTTTGTGTTTTCAAGTAAGCTCTCTGCCAAGCCTGCCTTGCCCGAGAACAGCAACCAAACCTTCAGCCCTTGGCTTCTTTGCTTCTCTGCCGAGAACACCCAACAGCCAGCCAAGCTTTTTCATGGCTTCCATTATACATATATATAATATAATGTTATTTTCTCATTTTCTCGTAATAATTTTTAAAGTAATTTTTCATGCAACAATTTCATTAATTTGACTCCAATTCCCTTTGACTTATTAAAAAGCAACTTGATATTTTTCATAACCAACCATCAATATTTAATTTGACTTTGGCGCTTCAAGATTGGTATTTTATACTTTGATCTCGTTCATTAACATTTACGCCGCAACGTCACCTACAAATATTCATGAAAAATATATCTGAGTTGTAACTTAATTCTAAATTAATATTATCGAGAAAATTATGCAATAAAATATCATTTAAATTTTAATAATATATTGATAATTCAATTTATATACTAGAAATAAGAAATATAAAAATTATGCTCAAATGACATGATATTGCTATTAATTTGCATTTATAAATATATTTAACTGTTCATGCAAATACAAAATTTTGATCTTAACAAATTTTCCTACACTTAATTATAACAATGTCCTCATTGTTGAGAAAATTTAAAGAAAAACAAGCAAGAATAAGTAAATTTAAAATATTTGGCTTATCATTTTCAAAGTATGCAAATGAACATTCTATTTATTTACCCGTAACATCAAATCTCATTTTTAATATTTACTCAATCAAATTTTAATTGTGGCATTTTTGTGCAAGTATGAAAATATCATTAAAGTTCATGATAGTTAGACAAAAGCAGAAAAGTAACATACATCTTGTATTTTTTTTTTTGTGGCTGATCCTAAGATGTAACATATGCCTTTTTCTCGTGAATATCAATCTGGTTAGCGCCAATACCCAGCTACTTTGCATTGTACATCACTTAGTATGCTTTGCATTCTCGTACTCTTGGTATTAATAATTTAAATTTAGATATTCCCAAGAGCAGCGGAGTATTGCCCCACTTCTTTTTTTTTATTATTATTTTACAAGATGTTGAATCCTTATTAATTCTTCCAACATACCATAGAACTTAAAAAGATAATGTGAAAGTGATAATAAAATGCATGTAATTATCATTTTTTTGAGTAAAAGTAAAAATATAAAATTTTAATACATTTCTAAATAAATAGAAATTCATAAGAATACTAAAATCGTGAAAAACCAATTAAATTTTTTGAATACCCCCACACTTGTTCGTTACTTAAATCTTGACATCAAGACATTATTTGCAAGTGGGGGCGAATTTAGCATTTGAAGTTCATTAATTTTAGGGGAGAAGGAGAGATAAAATTACAGAGAATATAAATTATGTTTCTTTTTTCTTTTTTTTTTTTCCTTTTTTTTTAATTTAATTTTTATTATTTTTTTATTAATTTTTTTTTATTTGAAAGAAAGAAAAATAACATGAAAAGAAAAGATAGATATCACCTTCATTCTATGTCACGAAGTTGTTCTCTTCTGCACCTTCATTTAGTTCATGAAGCATCATGTTGTTTTTTTCTTCTACTTGTATAGGTAATTCCAAGTACGATTTTATCCTTTGTCCATTCACTTTAAATTTTAATTTTCTTATGGGGTCTTCAATCTCCACAGCACCATAGGAATTGCCTGCGAAATAATAAAAGGTTCAGTCTATCTTGATTTAAGTTTACCTAGAAACAGATATAAACGTGAATCATATAAAAATATTTTTTCTCCTTCTTTAAATTCTTTTCTTAAAATATGTTTATTATGAAATATTTTTGTTCTCTCTTTGTAAATTTTAGAATTCATGTAAGCTTCAAGTCTTAATTATTCTAATTCATTTAATTGAAGTTTTCTTTCTATTCCAATCTTTTTGAAATTTGAATTTAGTTCTTTGATTGCCCACATTGCCTTGTGTTCAATTTCTACAGGTAAGTGACATGCTTTTTCATATACTAATCGATAAGGAGACATATTTAAAGGTGTTTAATATGCTGTCCTATATGTTCACAATACATCATTTAATTTGTCACTCCAGTCTCTTCTATGCTTGCTAACAGTTTTCTCTAAAATTTATTTAATTTATCGATTTGAAACTTCTACTTGCCCACTTGTTTGAGGATGATAAGGAGTGGCAAGTTTGTGTGTAATAGAATATTTTTTTAGCAAAGTTTCAAAGAATTTATTATTAAAATGAGTACCTTGATCGCTTATAATAGCTTTGGGTATATCAAATCGAGAGAATATATTTTCTTTTATAAATTTACAAACAACCTTATCATCATTTGTTCTTGTTGGAATAGCTTCTATCCATTTAAAAACATAATCGACAGCAAGCAGAATGTATTCAAATCCATTAGATTTAGGAAATGGGCCCATAAAATCGATACCCAAACATCAAAAATTTCAATGATAAGGATTGGGTTTAAGGGCATCATGTCTCTCCTACTAATTTTTCCTAATTGTTGACATCTAGGATAACTTTTGCAATAGATAAATGTATCCTTAAAAAGGGAAGACCAATAAAACCCAAACTGTAAAACTTTACAGACAGTTTTCTTAGCACTAAAATGACCTCCGCAAGCTAAAACTATAGCAAAAATTTAATATACTTCTAATTTCATTATTGGGTACACATCTTTTAAAGATTTGATCATTGCAATACTTAAAAAGATAAGAATCATCCCAATAATAAAATTTAACTATTGACATAAAATATGATTTATCTTACTTAGTCCAATGAGAGGGAATCTCTTTTGTTACTAAATAGTTAACTATGTCAGCATACCAAGGAGAAGAATCAATTAAAAATAAGTATTCATGTGGAAATCGCTCTAAAATTTCAATGTTTTGATTTTCCTTATGGTTATCACTAATTTTTCTAGAAAGATGGTCGGCTACTAAATTCGTTGATCTTTTCCTATTTCTAATTTCGCAATCAAATTCTCGCAGAAGGAGAATCCAGCGCAGCAACCTAGGTTTTGCATCTTTTTTAGACAGCAAATATTTTAAAGCAAAATGATCAGTATAAACGATGACCTGAGACCCTAAGATATGATCTAAATTTTCAAAAGTAAACACAACTGCAAAAAATTCTTTTTCTGTGATAGTATAGTTAAGTTGGCCTCATTTAATGTGTGACTTGCATAATGGATGACATGAAGCTTGTTATTAATTCTTTGCCCTAGTACAGCTCCTAAAGCATAGTCTGAAGCATCACACATTAATTCAAATGGTTCTCCCCACATAGGTGGGTGTAAAATAGGCGAAGAAATAAGAGATTGTTTTGAAAATTCAAAAGCTTTTAAACATTCAGTAGAAAAATTAAAGGGTATATCTTTAGTTAACAAATTTGATAATGGCTTTGCAATCTTGCTAAAATTCTTAATAAACCTTTTATAAAAACTAGCATGACCTAAAAATAACCTTACTTCTATAAGCGAGATAGGTGGAGGCAAATTTGTAATCAAATCTACTTTAGCTTTATCGACCTCTATACCATTGCTAGAGACTATGTGATCAAGGACTATTCCTTCTTTTACCATGAAATGATGTTTTTCCCAATTTAAAGTTAAATTCTTTTCAATACATCTTTTTAAGACCTTAGTTAGGTTCTCTAAACAATGATCAAAGGAGTTACCAAATACTGAAAAATCATCTATAAAAACTTCTATGCAGTGTTCTACTAAATTAGAGAATATAGCTAACATGTATCGTTGAAATGTGGCTGACGCATTATATAAATCAAAGAGCATTCATTTAAAAGCAAATGTACCAAATGGACACGTAAATGTAGTCTTCTCTTGATCTTCTAAAGCAATAGGGACTTGTGTATAACCCGAATAACTATCCAAAAAACAGTAAAAACTATGACCTGTTAGTCTTTCTAACATTTGGCCTACGAAGGGTAAGGGAAAGTGATCTTTCTTTATTGAAGCATTTAATTTTCTATAGTCGATGCAAACTTTCCAACTTGATTGAACTCTTGAAGGGACTAATTCATTCTTATCATTTTTAATTATTGTTATGCCTGTTTTCTTGGGAACAACTTGAACTGGACTAACCCATTCACTGTCAGAAATAAGATAGATAATATCATAATCTAACCATTTAATCACCTCTTTTTTAACTACTTCTTAAAGCATAGAATTTAATCTTCTTTAAGGATCTCTATGTGGCTTAGCATTTTCTTCTAAGTAAATCCTATGTTGAACAATCGTAAAATGAATTCCTTTAATATCTCTCAAACTCCATCTAATTGCTTCCTTGTGATTTTTAAGTATTTTAAGTAACTTTTCTTTTTGTTCTTTGTCTAAATCAGAGGCTATAATAACAGGATAAGTTTGATTTAGACCTAAAAATGTATATTTAAGATTTTTGAGTAGGGGTTTTAGGTCTATATTTAAGTGAGATGAATCTATTTGATCTTTCCTTATTAATTCTTCTATAAGGTTGACTTCTTCAAACTCTTCTTTCATCAAATTTTTAGATTTTTGTTCATCTACCCAATTTGATATTTTTATTTCTTTATCATAATTTAGTTGTTTATATAAAAAAAAATATTTAATTTCACTGTGAGATTTCCAAATGACAATCTCATTTTTTCATTTTTACAATTGAAAAGGGTATTAGAAGTAGCTAAAAAGGGTTCTAGAATGACAGGGATTTGTGATCTTTGATCAGTTTCTACTTCAGTTTCAATAACTATAAAATCGACATGAAAAATAAACTCTCCTACCTTGATTAAAAGAGCTTCTATAACCCCTTTAGGTATATACCCTAATAGATCTATCAGCAAGTTGTAAAATGATAGTTATTTACTTAAGCTCACCTAAACTCAATTGTTCATAAAGCCAAAATGATAGCAGATTCACACTTGCTCCTAAGTCGAGCAAAACTTTTTGAATAGTCTTGCCACGTATCACTATAGATATGGTAGGACATCCAGGATCTTTATACTTAGAATTTGTTGGGATAACATAGAACTAATATTAGATGCTAAAAAAGCCTTTTTGAGAATATTAGTTGTTCTCTTAGCAGTACAAAGTTCTTTTAAATATTTTGCATAAGGTGACATTTGTTGGATATAGCTTTTAATAAAGAGATGTTAATTTTAACTTGAGAGAATATCTCTATATTTTACATTATTATTATTATTATTTTGTTTCACTTTACTCTGAAAAATAGTACTTTTAAAAAAGGTAAATTGCACTCCACTCTTTAAATTTTGGGCATAATATTGGATAGATTTATAATTTTAAATTTTTAATATTTAAGTGTTGTGTTATGCAGGGGTCTTTTCTAATATTTATTTTCAAAAAATAAAAAAAATTAATTGTTTATTTTTAAATTTATCTAAGATGTAAAATATAATTGATTTTAATGTTAAAAGTTATATAGTATTTGACGTATTAATAAGTAAATATTAATATTTGGGTATAATGTGATTTATAATATTAAAATAAACAGCTTAATTGTAGTAATCAAATGAAATGTTTGGACTAATGGCCAACGAGATTGGGCTTAAGGGAGCATTTGGTTTAATGTTATCTTGATATTATATTATATTATTTACAGAAGAAAATTGTTTGATTTAATGATATCTATAAATAATTTTCTATTAAATTATAAAATTATTAGTTAAAAGATGACATCTAGATTACATAACATAACATCAAGATAACAACGAACTAAACGCCCCCTAAATAAAATGATACGACTTACATTTGCGCAAGATTAGAGAAGCAATTACTTGTCAAGTTCAGCGCAGTATGTTAGTTTTTCAGGAGCAAATAAGTGCGTCATGCGTGATGTGTTGTTGGCATACAAGACTTATTAGCAAATTGCTAATGTTGAATGAGATAAAATAGAAGACCATTAACTCCTATTCTCACTTTATAGACTTTTTTAGCTTCTTTGTCTTGTTTCATATATAATTTTGTTACTTGGTGTTAGAACATTTTTTTTTATTCATTTATGCTCTTTTTTTTTCATATTAGTATTTCTTTGCTTTTTATAGGCATATTATTGCATCATGTAAAACATTAGTCTTCAAGATATGAGACGTAAGATTTTACATACATTTATTTGCTTCGCATAAACATTATGTTGTATGAATTTTTTTTACCTCAATTTTTTATTGGAATGTTTTTTATATATAAAATTAAAAAATCTCTATACAAAAGAGAAAAGATATGCATACTATCGATGTTATTTCTAGCACAATCTTGCTTCATTTATTGCTCGTTGTTAGCGGTGGGTCCCACATTTGTACTCATCGTGCGTCTATTTGTTGCTGAAAAACTGACGTGTTGGGAGAAGAGGACCTAATAATTTGTCGAAACACAGTCATCCTTCATGTGCCCCCAAAGTCCAACTAATACATTGATGATATTCTAGTCAAATAAGTGCTATATAATGGTACTTGGTTGCCTCCCACGTGCACCACATTCATGCCCCACCACTAACACATGCCATATGTTCCCTTTCACCACATATTCCATTGTTAATAAAATTTGTTAATGACTTAATTTGTAACTATTTCATTACTCTCTCTTTCGATCATCAATATATTCCGGCATTGATCATAGTTAAGAGTCGATTACGTGGACATCAGACCAGTTCTGAATTGGTTTGATTAGTTTCAGTTTTTAGCAACGACTAGACTGGTACGATTTAGTATTTTATCGGACTGGTTCTGATAATTGGCACAACGTACCAAATAGTTTATTCGAAGTTGGTTTCAAATTTGTTCTAGGCCCTAAAAGATTTTGATTATGTTGTATAAATTTTGCATATGAATTTCTAACTTACTATGACAATTTTTTTTTAAAGTACATCTTGATTGTAATTATTTTATTTACAATAATAAAAAAATTTAGTTTTTTTTTTTTGTGTGTTAATGAAGAGAGTCATTTTGAATGACCTTGTTGGTCTTTGGCGAAGAACTAAACTGGTTTAACAACCCTTCGTCGAGAAAATGTAGAGCTAGTTCTAATATCGAACAAGTTCTATCCTGATTCGGAACGGAATTGAACCCGTTAGGCACTCTTATCTGCTAATATTAACAAGTAACATAATTTAATATCCCTCGAAAAAAATAAACCTTCGATCAAAGTTTTAAAACTCGACTGAACAAACCACCGATTTTCCTTAGTTTTAGTTCGATCCAAAAAAGCTACTGGGTTCAACTTTTCCCAAAAAATAATATTCAATAATTATCAGTAATAAAATTATCAAAAATGATACGCTCGTGCTTTATCTTACGATCAAAATTGAGTTTTAAAATCTCGCCTTTCACATGTCTCTTCATGAATCACTGATATTTCATTAATGTGATCACTAACATGATGATGTTTTGTCACAATTATGATGATTGCAAGTGTGGGGTTCAATTGATTGGAAATGCCAAGTCAGGTGCACATGAAGCTTTGTAAAATAATAGTCATGCTAAATTTCATAAATATATATATAAATATATATTTCAGAAAAATAAATAAATTTTTTTTATAATAAATTATTTTTCTTTATGCATGTATTTGATTTTTCTTGTCATGTTAATCACTATCCTAGCCATGCCATCCATTTATTTTAACAAAATCTAAAATTTATGCATAATTAGTAGGGATTTTTACATACAGAGCATAAAATTTATACGAAATTACGTAA
>JAEMOT010004222.1:332783-419434 GCA_019297695.1 Apostasia ramifera | reverse complement strand
TATATATATATATATATATATATATATATATATATATATATATAAGCAAGGTCTATTGACTTCATAGAGAAGGATGTCATCTTTAAAACTTGTAACTTCAACCCTTTTTAATCGTGAAATTATCTCGTGGCGATATGGCATGAATTTGATATTCAAAACTCGCAATAAATTTGCAATGGGTAATGTGCCAGAGTAACAACTAATTAGATCCAAAACAAATCCGTTCACCTGCAACCTAATCTTCTACGAGGCTTTGTGCATTTGAGTCGATACTAGCAACACATTACGACTTAGATCAACACGTAAATTTCAAATTTAATAGTAGTGATATTTATATAAAAATTTGAAAGATAAATTCAAAAATCATAGCAGGCTCAAAACGAAAGTTAATTTTCTATAGTAGTTTATTTCTTAAAGGGTCTATATTTATTATTTTTGATTCATTGTTCTAGAATATAATAATATCATATAGAAATAAAATTTGGAATAAATGTGAATTTTAGAGTATCTCGAATTATTTTTTATTAATTTTTATTGCACTAGTCTTTGAGATAAATTTTTATATGTTAAGATGCACGCACAAAAAACATTTGATTAAGACTTTTATAATAGATAATTACATATTTTTTAAATGTTATATTATGGGCAAAATTTATTAAATATTACATCTCACATATAATTTTTGGTACACATTGTAATATATATATATATATATATACTAAAACGAAATTTTTTTTTTTATAAACATCTTCTAGTTAAGTTCTTCATTTAAATTTTTATTTAAAGCAGGATGATTTTTTTATTTTCAGGAAAACGTTTGGTATATTGGAATCAAGTGTAATTAATTGAAAGGGAAAATTTGATTTTTGTCAGAAATGATAAACTTTTAAATATTTTCGGACTTTTTTATTCATCTTCTTTTTTTAATAATTTATGTAAGTTGCAATATATAAAGATTATTTTACATACATTTTTTCTCATATTCTTGATCTAGATTAAAAAAATTATTAAAATGAATATAATTGAAATTAGGGTGCAAAACTAGACCATATCATTTCAAATATCCAACTATGGCACAATACACAACATGATAACTCTAACATTTATAATCTTATTGTGATATAAAAAATAGCGTTAGTCTCTAGTAAAGTAACAAGTATAAGTATAATCAACTGACATTACAGAATGAAATGATACTTAACTGTCGATATAAACTTATCATAGTTTGACAATGGTGCAGCCTTAAGAAATCGCAAGATCAACTAGCAGAGCGACATTGGAGCACCAATCTAGAACATTAGAAAAGGGCCACATTAGCATGCAGGGGATGCCACTGGATTATAAAAGTTAATTAGCTAGAGAAAGATGAGATTTAAGAGGGGCAACTACTTCTGATAATGCTAAGATGAGTCTTACATTCAGTATCAGCTAACACTACAGAAAAGTACGATACTTAATTATCGATAATAACTAATCATAGCTTGATTATGATGCAGTTAATAAGAAATCATAAGCGTGACTAGTAGATTGACGTTAGAGCACCATTCTAAAACATTAGAAAAGGGTTGAGTTTGTACGCTTGGGACGCAATTGATCATAAAAGTTAGCCACCGAAAGGTGAGATTTAAGGAGGTAACTATTTCCGATAATACTACGATGAGTCATGAGCACCATGCTAGAGCACTAAAGATAAAATCTCATCATATTCCTGAGTACTCGAGAACAAAGTAATCGATTGAGAGAATACGAGATTGAATCAAAAAAATATGATAGCAAGAGACATTAAATATATAGGTCACATCTACAGCTAATAAAAATTTCAAATCACCTAAATAAATAAGTAAAAAAATTACTAAACACGACTACAATGGCTCAAAACTAGACGGGAGAAAATACGCTTAAAGAGCACATCTATGAAAACTTGATTGATGGAATATAAAGTTGTGATTAATCTAGACACGTTTTTGTAATTATCCCAATATACTATTCCACCGCACAAAACGCCCGAAATTTCGGTCATTCCCCGACTTTCCACTACTATAAATAACCCTCGGAAGTCGGACCCGTAGCCTCCTCTCGCTGCAACGAAGCTCTCTGATCGTCGCAGTGGTCTTCTCCTTGCTGCCTGATTGCCGCCGTGATCAGAATCGGATCCGAGCTCTCTCGATCGTCTCCATTCAAAATGGTGATTATCTTCCTTCTTCTTTAATTGATTTTGATCTCGATTTCCCCTCCTTTTCTGCCGTCTGAACCGATCGATCGATCGTGCTTTGTTTCTCTTTCCCCAGCTCTCTGCTCGTCTCCCGCGATCGGGGCTTGAATGGATCAAAAGTAGCCGGCGATTGCAGCTGCGGCGTCATCAAGATTCACATGGATCTGGAGATTTGAATTCAAATGTCGAAAACGATCGATCCCCCCGACCATCTCGAATGAGAATCTTGATGATGCTGCATCGGCAATCACCGGCCTGAATTGATGCAGGGGCTTTCTATGTTCAGCATTTCTCTCATTTGGGGCTTTTCAAGATTTTCCGTCGAGGTGATTCTTTTTTTATTCTTATTATCTGATTGTTGTTTTTCTATTGATATATCGTTTCAAAATATCAAATTATACGCATATCTTAAATATTATGCATATCATTTTATAAACTCTAATTTACACTTAAATTTTGCCTGCACACCAATGTCGTTGGTGAAATATAATATACAAATAATTAATATTTAAGATTTTGGCATGCCCCTCCTACATATAAGTAGCACAAAACGACATTAGTTATCTTTTTACTTATTTTCCCATTTGTCTAAGGATGACAACGAAGTAGGTTTAAGTCGAGTTTAATAAAAGGCATACTTATTTCATTCATTTTTAACTATTCCTACTCGCCCCAAATTATTACTAATGACTTATTTTTACAAAAATAAAAAAAATAATTTCTATTTAATTTTTTAAATTTTAGGAGCATATAATTTTATTTAATTACTAGCGAGTTGGGACAGGTATAATGTGTTATACCTGAACCTGACTCATCTCATAACAGGTTGGAATGAATCGTGGGTTATGAGTATAATTTTGCCACTCATACTCATCTCATTAGGGGAAGGGCAGGAAAAATTAAATGGGTTTAAATAAAAATTATTATCCATACATTCATTTTTTCTATTTTACATTGTGGTTTTAATTTGAGAACAATGGGGCCCACGTAAGTAGTATAGCATTTCCTTTCCATACATAGATAACAAATGGTTGAATATCTCCCGCATATTCCAATTGGAGAGTTGACTTCTATATCCTGATAATGTGAAAATCTTCATACCTCCATCTGGTAATGGCTTCACGGCATAGATCATAGCATGATCCAACCATCATAGTGAAGATCATTGTATAGCTTTCTTAATCAGCTTTATCTTAAAAAAGCACTTTCCTTGTCATAGATTCTTACATGAGGGAGGGATTTATGGGTGTCAAGCAGAAACTAGCAGCTCTGATCCTCAGACGATAGCAAAGCATGCACTTTCAAAATAGCCTAATTGTAATAGCAGTCATCCAAAGATTCTCCAGTGATTGCGAACTTTTTGACGAACAAATTGTCTCAACAACTAAGGAAGATCGATTCAAAAAAAATTCTAGCATTAAAAAACATGTGGAGCGTATACATACATTAATTTCTTTGACCTACTAGGATAGAGAATAGACCATCTGCTAAGTTCTTTGTGCTAAAGACATTTTGTTGGACAAAAGACGCAATAGACAAAATGCTCAGATGATCGTATGGAGAATAGACCTTTCTTGGATGTTTGATTTGGCACAATAAATCTACTTATTTTAAAGGGTTTATACATTTAATGTTTCTGTATGAATAGATCCTTGTACATCCAAATTATGATCTTTTAAAGATTTCTGATCTTCGATTAAAAAAATATTTCAATCTAAGAGGGTCATTCTAAAGTTTGCAAGAGTTAGGGTATGATCTCTTGTAATTTCTTTTTGATGACTTTTAAATAATAATAGAATTATCTCTTGGTTCAGTCTTAGTATTTCCTCATATTTGAGTTTTTCCATGTTAATTTGATGTTCTTCTTGCTCTTATTCTATTTTTTTATTTGCATTGGATTTGTTACTTGTTTGTCATTTTCAATTAGAATTTAAGGTTGTCTATTGCATTGTGAGGCATCTATCATAGGAAGATTGTTTTGCCATGGGCATGTGATTCCCAACATTTTTCTCCTAGACCTTTAACCAGTTCGTTAATGTATTGACGCATAACCTCTCTTGTAACCATGTAGTTAATTAATTTGTCAAGTCACATATAAGCGTCATAGTTTTGCCTAGTCCGAAGTTTTTCCTTATAAAAGGGTGTTATGCACCTTTGACAACTTCTCTTCCTTTTTATATCTTCTTTTATGTCCTTCATATTTTCTATGATGTCCTTCATCTTCATCAACCTCCCTTTTAGCAATCTAGTCAACAAAAACTACGTTCGATGGTTCGTAACTGCAAGTCAGTGGTCCATCTAACTTGTTGACGCAAATTTGAGTTAATACTTAATCCTCTCTACCCAAAAATCATTATTAATGTGACAGATGATCTTTTGATTTATTTCTTTTTGCTTTTGTTTTTCCATATCCTCAACTTTATGTGGTTGAATTTGTTTTTTGTGTTTGTTAATTCAAAAATTTGTAGATTGATTTAAGCCCTGTATATGTCTCATGGTATACACACAAAGCGAAAAATATTGGTGATTAACTTTTTATATCAGCTATCATATTCCAACTATTATTTTTCGGTGAACTATAATCGTTGTCCATTCAATCACGAGAAGCTTTATCCATGGTTCTATGGACATTATCCAAAGAGTAATCATTCGTCAATCAAAAGAAAATTAACACAATCCCATCACTTAAGAGTTCTAAATTCATCTTCAATTTCTCAACTTACTTGCACGTTTTACTATAAGCATTTGCCATGTGTACTTATTCCCACAATCCTACTAGTTCAACCGTGGTAAGTGGGAATCAACCCAATGAAAGGTCTATATAGATTCATGAAATACTCTTAATTCTTTTTGTAATCTAACTCATTTGTATTTATTCATATTTATAAATTTCTTTATAAGCTGCTCTGATACACTATGGTGTTTTTCTTTTAGAGGACTTTTTCATGTAAAAAATTTGTATCCACACTTTTTCTATTGCTCTTCTTTTTTTTCTGATTACTTTATCTCACAGCATTTTTACACGCTTTCACAGATGGCTCACTAAGAAATCAACTCAACTTTCTACCAGCAAGGCATAACTTGCCTGCTTATAAGACCAATGGTATTGCACTAAAATGTGTATGTATAGTGCACAGGGCCTCATTAATAATTGTTATGATTGATACTGATTTTTGTGGACAATGCTCGGATGGACGACATTGTTCGAGAACAAACAACATGAAGAAAGAAGAGATCATGAAAGAGTTGAATAAAACAACTTTATTATGAAAGATCTTAGTTAAAAAAAAACCCAAAAGGTGAAGTGTTGGTAGTTTAAAGGTGATTTATATTTTTAGTATACAAGTTATACTAGTCTTGGTATTAATTTTCGAGTATATCAGGCTTTGGGAGAATTTTTTAAATGTAATTTATAAAAAATTTAAAAACAGGCATGTTTTTAGAAATTGCTCGAACTTTGGTTGACTTCCAAAAATTAAAAAAAAATCCTAACAACCGTTTGATAGTATAACAGTTAAATAGACCATTGCAACACCAATGGTTAGGCGGACTGTTGGCTGGACTCGCTCAAACTTTGGGCAACTCTGGCCAACAGTCCACTGACCATTGACTATAAATAGGTCCCCCTCCCTCTTTTTTTTTTTTTCCATCCCCCATTTCATTCTTACCTCATTACCTCTCACTTATTCTTCTTACTCTCAATACTCTTCACTTCTCTTATCTAATTTCTGTTTATCGACATATTTTGATCAGCAAGTCATATTGTCAGTCGCAATTTAGTTTTGCCCAAGGTATATAATTAAATATTTTATAAAGTATTTTTATCAAATGTATCAAAGGTATATAAATTAAATATTTTATAAATTATTTTTATTAAATGTATTAAAAGTAGCTAACCAAATTTATTTCATAAGCTTGGCAGGCATGTGGTCAAGGACACTGTGGTAAGGGGCAGATGCCTGTGGAGCCTCCATGAGCGATACACTCATCTATGGAGCATCTACGCTGTGTTCATCGTGTCGCTCACCCTGACCAGGCTCGCACACTTGAGCCTGTGACGCATCTTCACATACTCAGGGACTGGCCAATTACCTGTCCTTGTCTTATTTATTCATTGCAGCAAATTGGTCTTAGATTTTTATGATTCTTAGGCTTTAGTCGGCTAGATCATTATTTGATTATGACATTAGTTGAGCGATGGTCCACAGAGACTAAACACTTTTCACTTGTTGAAAAGATGACCATCACATTATAGAATGTAGCAATTCTCTAGGCATTCGAATAGATGGCCTTCCTTTCATTGGTCATCTATAAGTGGAGATTTTGCATAGATGGAAGACATGGCTGGATTGCTATGATAAGTTGTTGGGAAAGCATCCACATGTAGATCAAATTTATGAGAATCCACACAATACTGTGAAGACCATTATGAACGGACCAGTCAGTAAATAAGTATTGAAGGTATCATTTAGTTACAAAATATTTTTGAATTTTTAGTTCTTCTGGCTTGCAAAAACCTCCATTCCTCCCATGCTCCAACAATCTGACTTTGTTTTCTTCCTCTGCTTCCCACTCCTGAGTTGATATTGCAAATTGAATAAAAGCATTACTCACCTGGCACTGTTGGACCTACGAGAAATCTATTGTTGTGTAATTTCTGATGAAACTATCACCGTTATGAGTTGTCATCAAAAGTTCGACCATCATCTTCTTCATCATCTCGATCTTGAGGAACTTGTAGATCAAAAGATCTTGAGGACCTTCTCGATCAGAAGATGTTGAGGTATTCATTGATTGATAGTTGCTTCCTTCTTAATCATAAGTTGAGTTGATCTCATAAGTGAAGGTAATAGATGGGTCAGCGAGATCTAAGTGTGTAAAACGTTGTGTTACAATTAAAAAAAAAGAATTAATATATAAACAAATCAAAAAGAGCATAAGTGAGAACTGAAAGCACATTACTTATTTTATTGGGTCAAATGTTAGTGTGTATTGTGATGCATCAATGTATGAATTTGCAAGACCTTGTGCAATAGCAGTAATGGACTCCTCGTGTGGCCAACCAGATTGAGTCGATATGTCAACATATTATTGTTCAGTACCCTCCTGACTATATCCTACTACCTCTTGATCATGATCACTTACTCGATTAGTTACAGTACATTCGATAAACATTGACAATGATATTGTAGATGCACGCTAAAGCATCACCTCGCAGTCCTCATCATTTTCAATAAGCCACGTCTCGTATGAATGTGTACTAGGATATTTACACACAATTTTAATAACCCGAAACAGTTTGTTTTTTATATTTTGTAAGTTATCATTGATATTAAACTTCACTATTTCTACTTTTTCACTTTTATATTTGAGCATCTTTTGTCAATAAAATATATCTATCTATTCACATTTACAGTTATATAAACAACAGAACTTGCCATCAAAATCTACATCAAACATAAATAAATAATTTTATGTAACTGAAATAAATAATATTATAATTATTAAAAAGTGATATATAATAAAATGTAAAATATAAAAAACTTCATACTAGAAGATTATTACATACTGTCTACTTATTTATTTTGTAAAAAAATAATTTAAAATGAAACTAGTAAGATGCATAAAATAATTACAAAAAAATGAAAATAAAAAATTTTAGATTACCTGTAAGCTCCTAAATATTCTTGGAAATATTTTTGTCAGAGAAAGAAGGGAAAAGACTGAACTGGGACAGAGTGAGGTTGGTGGAATGAGGGGATTTTATAAAAGATTTTATAAAGAATTTTATAAAGGATTTTATAGATAATTAAAGATAGACAGAGTCGCTCAAAGTTTGAGTTTCTCTATTACAATTGGAACCTAGCGCATTAGGGATGGTGCAGAGTCTCCCGAAGTTCAGGCAATTGCTTCATAAGCGTCGCTCGAAGTTTGGGCAACTCCTCTCATTAACGGCGCCTGTCGTTAATTCTAAATTTTTTTATAAATCGTAATTAATTAATTAATTATTTATTATAAAAAAATTCGCCGCAGGCCCTGTGCTATTTATAATTACAACGGACCTTAATGGTCAAATGAATATAAAATGGGACTATTTGTCCTCTTCTGTCGTTTGAAGTTTTACCTGTTTGACTTCAAGATTATTTTGGACCTACCCAATATTAAATTGTACTAAATTAAAAAATATATTTAATTATTTTTAATAAAATTATTAACTTTATTTCAAACTAAAATATATCATTCTTTAAAAATATAAAATAAAGTTGATAGTTTATTAAAAATAATTGTGTGTATAAAATAAAATAAAATTATTTATATTAAAATTTATATAGAATAAAATAAAATTTTATTTATTTATTATTATTATTATTATTATTATTATTTTAAACAAGTATTATTTTGGTCTTCACGAGTAAAATCAAAATAGTTCTTGGGCTCTATCCAATAGACTAAGAATCAGTCAAGGCATATTTAGTGAAACAACAAATTTGTTGCCTATATATGGACGGAAGCACATTGAATCTCAATAATTTATTCCAAGCAATTTGGATTGGTTATTAATACAAAATACATGTTCTTATTTGTACAGGAAAGTTTATAACTGAATTAATTAGTGAAAAAAATTTATAGCTAACTTCTAATTATATTTTGATTCATAGATTTTAAAAATTTACTGAAAGAGTTCTTATTCTTTATTTAATATTATAAATAAGATTCATTCGTAGTTAATATTAACTAAATTCTAAATTTTCTTTTAATACTTTTTTAAAAATTTCAAATTTATAGCATTTTCATTTCTCTTTCACTCGCTGTCGTTTTATCGTTGCTGCTGCCGCCTCCTTCCGAAAGACATCAATCCTAATTAGTTTCGTCATATTTTTGTCATATATTTTCTCAGTGGCATCTGTTCATTATCATTTTAGGTTTGATTCGGTTCAAGGAGATGTAGAGGGAGAGGAGAAAAAGGGAGGATGGGGTAGACTGGGAGTAAGAGAGAGAGAGAGGGGCTCGATGATAGAAGTGTAAAATTAGAGTTTTAAAATTAAGATAATAAAATATTCTTTAGATCCGATGAAAATTATTAATTTGTTACGAATTTTTTAAATTAAAAAATATAGATTTTTTAATAAATTTTTAAAAATTAAAAATTAACTATAGTTACCCTTCAGTGATTAACCCTCTGTAAATTGTAACCACTAATATGAAATAGGCTCTAGCTCAATCAATTGGCTCATCGGTTTGGGTCCAAAATCAAGTTAAACTGAACTCTGATAATGATTGATCGAAGCAGAATTTCAGAGTTAAATGAAGCCAAATCATTCAGGTCATATAAAATTTACAGTCAAATTTATCCAACCACCCAATACATATGTAACTACATTTAGTATATAGTTTTTTTCAGTAGTCTACTGGAAGGTTTCATTAGACTTTCATTATAATTTTTTCTATAATCATTTAAATCATATTTATTGTAAATTATTTTTTTATTTTTATTTTTAAATAATAAATCAAAACGAATGATCATAGTTTAAGCTGATTGAATGAACAAATATATTTATGCGTAATATTTGGATAAAAGATTGAAAATTAATCAAAGGTCGAATCGATTTTAGCTCGGATCAAGCTTGAATCGATAACGATTGAGCCAGTGCCAGCACGAATCGAGATCAGATCGAACTCTCCTCGTTCATTCTCCGGATTGAATTGAAAACTTTCAATTTAATTTTGAGCTGAGGTTGGATCAGCCCGAGATCGAATCGTTAACAGCCCTAGTTGTCTCCTACTTCTATTTATTTTCTATGTAAAAATTCTTGGCTCTTCTTATAGATGCAAGGGGACATGATTCTTACGACTACATAAATCAGATGTTCTTACAGTTGCGTTGTTTTTTAACTATCAGTTTTTTGTGTTTCTTTGAGTACAATTTATTTAACTTGCTACATTGAGTCATGGGTGAGACCTCAATAATTAATCTTGAGAAATTATTGACCGTTTTGAAGTCCAAGAGATCCTCATGAATGACTTAATTTTAGTAACTATCGACCTTCTCAGAGTTAATATCGAAACTGAGTGTTGCGAAACTTCTCTGTTGAAGTAGCATGGTAGTTGCAGAAGTCTTCTTGAAGTAAGCTTGGTGTCCTCATAGAAAGCTAACATGAAGACATCTATGTAATTCCTTTATCGTCGTTTTTATTGATCGTGTTTTGCCACGTGTACGACAAGAAGAGCATTGTGCGTCTTTATCATATGGTGTGCTCATTATTGACAATCAACCCTGTTTTGCTGGGTTACTATGGAAATAGTGGGCCCACATCAGCATTTTACCACGGGTCCATCTCTAGCCCAACTCGAGTTTCAGGTCAAATCTAGTGGGCCACAAAGCCCAACCCAATTAATCATTGTTGGCCCACTACATGAAAAAAGGTTATTTATCTCACGCAGTTTCTTTTCATTTATTACAGACACACAGTGCCCTCCAGTACAGCCATTTTTTCGCTAAATTAAAAATGGATCCTCAGAGATATATTTTTTGTGATTTATATTTATGAATTATTTCATTAATTCATGGACCATTTGATTTAATGTCTACGTTATTCATCAATCATAAATTAAAAGTGTGACTATTGTTGGATTTAATCTAAAAGTAATTCACCTTCAAAACTTTCAGCATTTATATCATAGGACTAGATCTTGATATTTTTTTTTTTTTTTTTTTTTACTTCTACTATTTTACCATTATTGATTTGTTTGTAGGCGATGTGACGTATACATACGTATACATGTCAAATTTCTAGAGATATTTAAATGTCATCTAAATTTATCGTTAAATTAAATAATAAATTTTACAATGACCTTTTAACTTATTAAATTGTCATGGCAATTGTCACTCGTGTTAGACAGTATTCCTATATAATTCTAAATTACTTATTTTAATTTTATTTTCAATGTTGTTCAGAGAGCTCCAAATTTATTAAAACCATTTTAATTAAATATAACCTGATCATTTTATAATGTTTTGTTATTCCCCTAGTTAATATTATAGTTTATGATTACTATTATAGTTTAGGATTTAAGGATTTTAATTATAAACAAAAATTGATATGTTTAACTACGGTGAGAGTTTGACTCAAAGATCTATAGTCTTCAGATATTTGGATCAATATTTAGCTCGAATTCAGCTGTCGTGCTATGAGTTATGGACGAATTGGATCGATATATTTTACTAAATCTTTATTTTTTAAAATATAAATAATATATTTAATTATTTATTATCATTTTTTGTTGCTAATTATTAGTTATGATAAAGATATATGTTATGTGATTTTGTAAGTATAATTAATGTAACATTAAATCTTAACAAAAGGCATTTTTTTTAAAAAAAAAAAAAATTCAATTCTAGTGGGCTTGAGTTGACTTAATTTAAGCTTGAGTTAGCTCAAACTTGAATCAAATTTATGCAAGCTGATCCTTAACCATTTTTAGCTTAAACATGAAAGAAGCGCAGTAAGTGAAAGTAATAACGAAATGTGTAGGGACTTTACTGCAAGTATGTCCTCCGTCAATCTTATAGCGCATCTCGTTTCTCTCTTCCAATCTCCGCTCTTCCGGTGCTCCAAAGAGAGAGAAGACCAGAAGACAGAGCTTGCTTTCTCTCTCTAGAGGGAGGGACATGGCGAGAGAAGAACAAAGGGAGAGAGAAGGGAGCTTAGCTGCAGCCAGGCCGAGGAAGAAGGGGGAGAGCTTCCGGATCTGCTGCCGCCGGCGAGCGAGGAAGCTACGCCTCTCTTTCGGCCGGCGGTGCCGCCTCCTTGCGGCGGAACAGCGGGCAAGGTTCTACATTCTCCGGCGGTGCATCGTCATGCTCGTCTGCTGGAGCGACTCCTGTGATCCTTGAGTACACAAATTAATTAAATAATGCCCGTCCACTTTAAAACCATATATAAATATAAATATTTATATATAATATTTATATATATATATATATGCTCGATGAGATTATCTTTTCTCTATCTTTTTTATATATTTATTTTCCTAGGACTGGTGAAATTTTAAAAATTAAGAGAAACTTCATGCTGGATTGATATGCTGTTAATTTTTAGGGAAATTCAGCTTTGTAGATCCATTAGAAGCCAACATGAAATGTTCACTTAACATTCTAGAATAGCTATACAAGAGTATGTTCTTTGAGTATATACATATATATATATATATATATATATATAGTTGAGTTTTGTTTGTGGGAGTTAGCAGTGTGAGGCCTTGTGAATAGAAATGCAAAAAGAGAAGTAAAAAAGAAGATATATATAAGATTTACGTGAAAAAATCTAAAAAATAAAATGTTGACGCAGTTAATTAGAAGTAGGGAACAGAACTCAAATATTACACAGTTGTTGCGGTCATATGGTCTGTGCCCTGAAATGGCTCCTTAATTTGTTATTTTATAAGTGAAAGATCACGTACAATGATTAGAAGATGAGTGGCACATGAATCGATTGGAATTGAGCACAAGGGTTGCCACATGTATTCTTGGAAGGGGGAATGATTGGATGATAGTTAATTTGGATACAAAAATAAAGCATCTGAATATATAGTCGAAACAAAGAATCATTGGCTCTCCTTAATGTTTGGTTGTGTGACTGATTGTGTCTTCTAACTTGAATGCTATGGGATACCTTTAGACTGAGTGACCATTCTTATTGAAATAGTTATGCTAAATTAAAATAGTCGAAGTGCATTGATCAAGTTATACATCAAGTTACGTTTTGTTAATTAATGGGATATTATCTATATCAAGACATATTCAATTAGATTGGACATATATATATTAGATCGTACCTTATGCCGAGGTAGATACGTAAATAGGCCAAGCCACTAATATCTCAGGTGCATTGTACTAATTAATGTTTTATATTAAGGCATGAAGGATCTTGGTGGACCGAGAGATATTTGATACCTTAAGGCCCGTATGTCAAAATTTGAGTACTATATAGATCTTTAACGAATAATGGTTGTCTTAGGGGTTTGGCCTGCTTGAAACCATATTAAAGTGTACCGGCTAGACTTCGAGAAAATTCCTCCATTGAACATTTTATCATGCTATATATGTGTGTATCCTTATGAAGCAATATTATAGGTTTCTTTTATATTCTATGTTTTTCTCAAAAGCATCCTGCAATATAAAGAGGGAGTAAGTACAATAGGACCTTCATAAAAAAATGTACAAATATTGGGATGCAAAAAATTTGTTACCATGTATAGATGGATTGGATCTCCTGTGATAGAAAGATCGCTAGCCACAATGTGCTCGAACTTGGCATGCGCCATGGAAAATAAATGATAGAAAATAGAAAAGAAAGTGGAAAACAAAGAAAAGAAAGATAGACATAATGATTTTTAATGTGAAGACTCAACTATCATCTCCTCCCAATCCCCCACAAAGTTGGGAAAAATTATAACAACTTTGATACGAGAGACTTGAAAGCTCCACTATCAACATAAATAGTAGTAAAATGGAGGATATTACAATGAAATAGTGCTTTTTGGTTTCTTAATTATTTACATGATGAACTAAGACAATGAATACATAAGATATTACATGAAGCAATGTATATGTCTTTATGAAGTAATTCTTTCTAGTCTTGTAGAAGAACACTACAATAATAAAACTATCAGTGATTAATTTTTAGCGATCGGCTAATTCAGTGGCTAATCAACAACTACCTAGAGAACAATTTCGATCTCTAATGAAAAAAGCAGGATAATTAGCTACCAATTTGCAGCTGATGGAAATGATATTTTAATCGCAAATTGCAGAACGCTCTTGCCAATATTTAGTTTACAACAGTTTGCGGCTATTCTTCAATTTTGCAAATTCCTATTTTATGATATAGTGGAAAATAACGAGGGAGAGACTATGGTTCCTCTCTTATCTGTTTGAGCTCTTTCATTAATGGCATGAGATGTGAAGTGTTGAATCCTTTGGGTGTGATTAGAAGTCCTCATTCCTCATCTTGCATTTTGCTCGTGATAAGAATCGGTACATACTTGTAGCAATAGTTTATGCCTATAAATGATAGATGATTGCTTTTGTCTTTTAGAACTTCCCCATGTTGATGTGTCATATCTTTGTTGTTTTTAATGGTGCCAATAATAATTAGAGGGGCATTAGTATTTTGCATAGTCAGCGATCGTATCAAACTTATTGATGACAATTAGGGAAAGTGTGCACCTGCAATCGTGAGGATGTTGATTATCTGTATGACATGAAACAACTATATGAGTGTGATCATACCAAAATCATGGTATGACAGGGCAATTTTAACTGATTTTTAGCTTGGAAGTCATGACAAGATTTTGCAACTAATCTTGAGTCATGGTTACTTGATAGATCATTTACATATAGACATGCACGAACTACCTTGCCAAATAGTTACAAGGTAGGTATCACAATATAAGTAGAAATAATGGCACGTTATGAATGTTGCTCTCTCTACGCCTTGGGAATTTACTACCTTCTCACGAAATAATGGTTCGACTTGCTCATTTATATACAAAGGGCTTTATTTTGATACATCGTCTCAAGGTTGAGCTAGAATGCCTTTCTATCTCGTAGGAATTTTACAAAGCAGGCCTGCTTTTCCTTACACAATAAGATATCATATATACATACTTAGCTTGTATGAATTCATCTTACAAACGATGGCTCTTGTCGAGTTAATGCTACATGTATGATCCGGATGTAGACGACAATTCTGATGTCAACAGCCAATAATTTGATCTGTTTGCCTGCTCAATATTGCATGATTGTCAAAAGGTTGCTCATGGTGCTAACTATCTTGCTCAACCCATCTTCTGATCATGTGGGATGTTTGGGTTATTTTAGTTAAATCATAATAAAGCACATATTATCATTTATTATACATTGATTTAATTTTTCATATATATATATATATATATATATATATATATATATATATTTTATGTCATGATTTTACTTTATATATACCCTACAATTAATTGGCACCCAAAAATCCATATAATTAATTTTCTAAAATATTTAAATTATATACACATTATAAACTAGAGTCTGAAATGACATGGCAAAATGATCTATATATGCAGCCATAGCACCTGTCCCATCTTGTCTTTATCAAGTATTCCCTGATATAATAAGTTTTTTACTTTGATAATTAGTATAGAACATGATAACCATATATATATATATATATTTGCATATATGAAGCTAAATTATACATTATTAATCAATATAATTTTAGAAAAAATTCCTGACATACAATAATAGATTTAAATAAATAGTGGTTCACAAAGTATGATAAAAATTTATTCATGTGAGATCTCAATTGTTAAGCACCTAATTAATTTAAGTTACACAACCTGTTTCTTAATAGTCCAAATAGAGAGTTTTCATCAACACAATGATATATGATATATATGTAAATGACAATAATATAAATTTAGATGTCTAAATTTTAGGCTACCCATAATAAATGTGATTGGTATTTTTAGGTTTTAAGTTACTTATAAGTCCTCATTAATTATTTCTTCTATTTTCAGGTTTTCTTAGGGAATTTCATTCATTCATGCAATGGGTACTTAAATGCTTGATGAAATGCCACAAAAAATCATAGACTAAATCTTATCAAAAAAAAAAAAAAAATCATAGACTAAAATTTATGGGACTGAAAAAATTTCAGAACCTGTCAGCAATTTACCCATAAAATAAAGCTAGTGCTGTTGGATTGAATCAAAGAAAAGGAAGCATGTTTTCTGCAACCTTTTACAATGTCATCAGTATTAGTTGCCTATTGTGGCAAGAGAGATTCTTCATGCTATTTAATTCCAACAATTGGGAAAGTATGCAAATTCATATATTGACTGGTTTTATTTGAGAAAAACCAAATTAAGAAGAATCATAACTTAGAAGCATATATATATACTTGAACTTTCGACCAATGTTTTAAAAATCAGGACAGTTTTAAAGTTTAATCGAGGTCCAATTGATCGGGATTGGACGGTGATAGTTTAATAAGTTGTTGATGCAAAAAATGCACCACATCAGAGAGAAATGAGATGACAATTTTTACGTGGAAATCCGAGTGTCCGGGGGAAAAACTACAACGTCGTCCAGGAGATTTGAATCCACTAATCGAATCTCCTCTTACAAAGCTTGATCTCTAAATGGAGATCGAATGAGTATAAGAAGGATAGAGAGAGAGGGGCAGCTCAGCCCGAGAGAGAGAGAGAGAGGAAGGAAGGGTTCTTAGAGAGAGCAATCCCTCCATTATTTATAGCTTGAAGAGGAGGGGACATAGTAGGTTTGGTCTGCTACATCTGACACCTACTCCTGCAAAGGACGATTAGGAAGTGGGCTCTCATGCTGTTTTAAATGCTGAGTTGACATAGTAGTACGGAGGGTACGATCTCGTGATATCTTTTTGAGCTGCTATTCGGCAAGGGGCTACTGTTGAGCTGTTGTTCGACAAGGGGTGTTAGAGAAGGTTCTAACATAAGTCAATAAATATTTGTATGTAAAAATAATACTCATGAAAGATAAAATGCGACTTAAGTTTTATTCTTAAAAAATCATATTTGAGAATAAAAAAGTAGAGAAAAACTTAATTAAAAGAGGAAAACATGAAAAACAAAATTGTAAGATACATAATAGACTAATATTTGTCCCACATTGAGAAACATAAATCTTCTTTATATAAGTTTATGTAAATGGAGAGATCAAAATTAAAGTTGGTTGGCTGCTCGACTCAGGTTGCTAGTTTTGCAAGCAAGTGGTTTAACCCAAATTTTGTTCAGCTTAAGACGGTTTTTTATGTCCATTGCGGTTTTGTGTTTCACCCAATTAGTCCTTCATCTTAGATCATGTGATGCATAAATAGATCGTTTTTCTTTCTTAGCTCATGAAATCATATTACGACACTCGAGGGTTTAGCAAAACTCTCCAAAATTTTTCAAAATTTTTCGAGATTCGTAGGAACGGAGTGGACCAGCTTATCGTTACGATTTGACCGTGAATCAGCTTACTATATCAGTCTGATTTTTTCATAAAATTGAAATAATGATTCAATCGAATTGAGCCTGCTAAACATCAATTCGATTGTTGAATCAGATGAATCAGCCGAACAAATCAAATTTCATAACTGCTTATTTACTTTTTTATATTCTCCCAATTTAATCAATTTAATTATTTGTATGATTTGATAATTAACTAAGTCTGGTCTATATTTTTATCATTTAATTGTTAACCTATTAAGTAACAGTTAAAGTATTAATTTTTTCTTTAGAATTTTTATTTATTATTTATTTTTAGACTAACTTTTTTTTTAAAATTATTCATAATATTTATAAAATTATAATATCTATAATATGATTATGAGATTATAATGGTTTAATCAATTGAATTGATTAGACTATAAATTAATCACTTAAAGGTTAAAATTAAATTTAAGAAGATTAAAATTAAATTTGAATAAAAGTATTTTGCTATTAAAAGTTGTGAATAATGTGTAATAAAGTTTGTTATTACATTGGAATATGTAAGAGATGTGATATAAAATTATTTATTATGTTAGAATATGTGAAGAATGCGATATAAGTTAGTTATTATTTTAGTAATATGTGTAGGATGTGAAATAAATTTAATTTTTAATATTAAATTTTATGTGTGATATGATATGCCTGGTTAAAATTAAACCAGGTTAATTTTAAACTCATAGACAAACGGGTAAATGTCAAAAATACCATTATCAATGTATCAAAGCCGTACAATTTATTTGTATTTTACAATTTGTAAACTTACTAATTTAGTATTTAAGATTGTGTTATTATTATTATTATTATTGTTATTGTATATTTCATGCAAGTCATGAATTTGAATTACTTTGTAATGAGCGTCGACAATGGGGCACTTATTTTATGCATGCAAGTTTATGAATTTGAATTCTTTTTAAATGGTGATGACGGAGGAGGAGTAAATGTAAGGCGCGATCGACCTCAGGGATCTAAATGTGAGAAATTCAAAATTTGAGGACCTGGAAGTAATTGGCACTAAAACAGTGGTGGCTTTTTGCCAAAGTGAGTGGGAAAGAAAGCGAAGAACGGGCGGCAGATGTTTTCTCCCATGCCATGCAAACACGTTCGGGGAATCATATCAACCAGATCTCCAATAAATGGGTGGGGCCCACCGGGCCAGCGGGGTCGTCATGTCCCACGTGTGGGTGTCTGACCCACGTGCGAAGAACGTGCTGCACGGCGCGGCCGTATCACGTGCGGGTCCCGATAGCGGGGCCGCTGCAGTGCAGACTGGTCGCTCGCACGCCTGAAGAGAGCCTGCGAGGTTGCGTTATATGATAAATTACAAGCAGGTTCCTATACTTCTGTGTTATCCTTAGACTGGTCCAAATTTATTATCAGAACAAGAGATTGGTTTGATTATAAATTAAATTTATTCTGCAAGATCATATGTTCAATTTTTTTGGGATAATTACCAACGTGACACACAATTTAATTTTATTTATGCCTTACCCATTCATTCTTAGTTAATTACGCTATGCACACTCAAAATAATATAAAATCTTACATACACACATTTTAACTTATTTCTATTATAATGAGTAATCATAATTTTTCAATGACTTAACTATAGTTAGATTACAAAAAATCTGAGTCATTCATCATATTATTTAAAGAATATTTAGATATATTTTGAGTGAAAATCCTAAAACTTTAATGTTTAGGTGGCGGTAAAAGAAGGAGACATGACATCCGCGGCGTGAATTGATTTTAGGATAAATCAGTGCTTTAGTGTAGTATTAAGGAAGAGGAAAATATATATCATTAAGAGAAAATAAAATTTTAATAATTTACTAATAAAATATTTTTTTTTCAAATAAATTTTGATTAAGTTGTCACTCAAATGTGTGAATGTAAGATTTTGTAATATTTTGAGTATGCATAGCGTAATTAATTAAGAATGAATGGGTAAAGCATAAATAAAATTAAATTGTGTGACATATAGGTAATTATCCCTAAATATAAATAAAGAAAGTATTTTAGCCTTTCTTTGCCTTCTCTGTCTCCCTCTATTAAGAGCATTTTAGTTAATTTAAAAATAAAATATTATACACAAGTTTTTATCGTATGATAATTGAAGTTTGACAAAAATAATTAAAAAGGAACCGTATGAAATATTTAAGTTAGGAATTCGTTTCAATATTTTAATGAATTTTAAAAATTCAAATGATATTTTTTTAAAATAATGAATTCATTTAGAACTATCCTTAACTTTTACCCTTTAATTTAAATGATGATCATTTGTATTATCTTATAAATAAACTTTATATAAAATGACATTATTTTTTTTAAACAGTGTAACATTGAACAATTGATTCAACCACAAAACTAGGAGTTAAAATGGATTCTTATTTCAATCCAATTTTAAAACTTTTTGCAACATTTTTGACATACTCGTATAAAATTAGGAATGGCAATGGGGCGGGTTTATAAATATCCATACATGCTCCGCTATATATTATTCATTATCTATACCCGCCTCATATCCGTTTCCGGCCCGCCCCGCCCCAATTCTAATTTTCACAAACTCGTACCTGCTCCGCCCCGTTTTCTCACTAATATTAATGAAAATCGAATTATTTTACTCTATTTGAAACAACAAAAATTATATCTATATGATGAATACTACACTATGAAAATAAAGCCTTACATTTCTTCATTTTCAACATACTCTTTTTATTTGACTCTATATAAATCTATATAAAAATAGATAAAAATATATACATAACAGGATGGGACGGGTATAATTGATTCATACCCGTACCCACCCCATTTCATAATGGGACGAGACGAATTGCAGATCGCGAGTAAAATTTTAGTACCCATACTCATCCCATTAGGGGCTGATCAGGAAAATTTAATCAGATACGGGTACAAATTGCCACCCCTACATAAAATTTTATGCCTCAGTTTTTTTGTTTTGTTTTATATATGACATTTTACATTTTCTTCTTAACATTCAAATAAACTATAAAAAAACATTCAAATAGTTTTCTTAGCAAAAAAAAATAATCAAATATCGTCATAAAAATTCATATAGTTTCGAAAAACCTTTGGTACAATTCTACGAAGCTATTCAGAAAATAAGATATTTCACAAAAATTAATCAAATAATTAACATGCACAAATTAGTTGGTTTGAGGCAACCAACTTCTGAATTTAATTAAAAATAAAAAAGATCACCACGCATTAAATATAAAGACATTTAAATTTCCTCCAATAAAGAGGAATAATCATGTAATAAAAGCTACAGCATAGAACAGCATTAAGTTTATAATAATATATTAGCAAACAGTAAGGAAGACATCAACCGATTCATGTTCTCAAAAAGAGGCATCCAAACAAGTTGTACTCTCGACTCTCTCGATTCAGTTCAACTTAACTGTACAGGTCATCGTCATCAGCAGCGGCAGATGCCACAAACGGGTCAGGACGGGAACCGGTTGCAGCCTCGGAACGGTCTGCAAAACGGAACTCGCTGCCGAATCCCCTCGATTGCTGCAGAGTCTGGGCGAATGCTTGGTACTTGCGGATGTCAGCATCGCTGACGCTCCTCCGAGCATACTTCATCGATTCCTCGAAATGTGCAGCCTCGATCTCAGCAACTTCATCGCCTTCATCTTCCTCCATGGCTTCTGGATTGTCGCGACGCCTCCGCTCCCTCTCCATATCCTGCACAATTAACGAAAAAAACATTTGGATAAGTTTAAGCAAAACCAGCCTTATTGCATTCTAGAGGACTTCAATAGAGCTGTAGAAAGCTTCGTAAGGTATGATCATATATGGCATACATAAATGAGTTTTGCATCACTATAGGAGCAACAGCATGGCTTATAATTCGTAGTGAAATTTTCATGCTCAGTTAGAGCAGCTCCAACGAAAAACTGCTTATTTTACAGACTTGATCAACTTACAAAGTGGCGGTAAATGAAGCATTAAACATGAATCTCTAGAGGGATTAGCGATAATAACATTACGATGATTGTAGCATAAGACAACAATAAGAGTGTAAAGTTAACGACCGGAGAGAGAGAGGAGTATCGGTCGACTTTTTCTGAAAACAAAATAAATAAGAGACATTTACCTGCATGCCACACAAATCTTTTAATATTACACCACACACATTTTCTTCACAAAATTTACACTATGGAGTGTGAAGAAAGTGTGTGATATAATACATGAAGATTTGTGTGGCATGTGTGTAAATATCCCAATAAATAAAGGAGGGTTAATGGAATAAATTTTACGTGTCTTCATCCATGTCGCTAGGGCTAGAAGCTTATTTCATATTGATCCACATTTTTATAATCATTTCATGCACTAAATCGCCTTTGTTCCGTCTTCAAATTTCAATGCTATTAACAACAGACATTACATTGGAGTTGTAATTGCATAGGTGAGCAAAAGCGAAGTGTGAAGACAATATCCTTCATTGAAACCAAAAGATGGTAAGAGCTACTGAAAATGATGGCGCCTTCCAAGTTCTAGTATTGAAGTCATCTCCAGCATGATCTACACCATGGTCCTAAAATGCATCACCATGCTCCGGATATTAGACTCCATCCAGGTATCCACCACCATGCCGACCATCAAGAAGGCCTAACCTTACCGCTGCGTTCCTGATCGCAGGCATCCACCCCTTCGTTCCACAGTGAACAATGAGCCACCTCACTAATATCATCCTCATAGATTGCCATCTCCTTGCCATTTATGGTGGAAAAGGCTAAGCAAGGGAGTTCTACACTCTCACCTAGCCCCATCCACCTACTTGTGAGATTACATAAAGGGCCTCGTCACTTCTGTTACTAAAGATCTTCATTATAGCCGCAATGAAAGTGTTCTTTCACATAAATGATCCTTGCAATGCCGGAAATAAGTGCAAAAATATGCCAGCAATCAACCTGCTAAATAGAAATTGATGTAGAAATTCGAAATCACTAATGAAATCCCATGCAGCCTTATTGAACAAACCACGGGGCTTTCTCGACCATAAGAGCTTCGACTACAACACAGAAAAGCAAAATTGCAGAAAACATTCTTCTAAATATTTCACGTGGAAAAACTATGTACAACTGTGAATATGACAACATACTACTTTCTTTTAAATAAAGCAAAATAATTTTAGGAAAACAAATAGAATTTTGTTTGGGTGGTTTCTTCGGTGACTCATAGAAGAGTTACAATAATCTTCATCTAAAGCACTCTACCTAGATGAAAATGGAGACATCCACGTTCTCCCACTTTGAAAACGACAACAATAAATTTTAAAAACTGGATCACCCGTATTTTAGATCAACACCACTAGACTTGATCGCTCGACAAAACTAATCCTGATGCTCTTCGTAGTGGAATTCAAACTCATTACAACATCAACTATCGCCCTTTTATAACTGAAGAAGGTTCACAATTTCTCAGGATAATTCAAGAATGCCCTTCTTCGACAGTATACATTAGTACCATGTAGTCTCTATCACCATTGTTCTTCACATAAACACAATGATCTTAAGCAAGTTTCAGGTATTCTTATACCACTGTCGAGGAGCTTGCTTCAAATCATACAAGCCCTTCGACTGGAAGATGTGATGCTCTTTCCGTTTCAATTCAAAGCACTAGGGCAGCATCATGTAAATCTCTGCCAAATGCCAATGGAGAAAGGTTTTCACATCTAGCAATTCAACAACGAGATCAAGGCTTGATGCAAGACTTAAGGACAAAGTGGATTGAAGATCTTCACTATCAGCAACAAGATATCTTCGAAGTCGATCCCATGCTTCTGTTCAGAACCCTGCAAGACTACTTTGGCCGTGAATTCTCGGTCTTCAACTTGTAAACCCCACTTACTCCTCAATACTCTTTAGACTTTAGGCAACTTCATCTCATAAGTGTTGCTTATAAAAAGAAAATCCATCTCTTCCTATAGCCCTTCACCATTCATTGGCTTCTTCACCCTTATCCCTTCTTCGAAGTTCTTTAATTCACCAACATTAGCCAAAAGTAACATATTTATTAGTGGAGTACATTGTCAAAGGACACCACATCCTCAACGTTCTCTTTAGAGCTTCTTCATCGAGAATGAAGACACATCCCCAAATACTTCCTCGCCTTCACCTTGGTCATCTCTTCCATAAAGTTTTCTAGCTCACATACATTAGCCAAAGTAACATATTCATTATAGGAGTAGGTAGTCGAAGGACGCCAAGTCCTTGAAGATCTCCTTGGAGCTTCCTCAGTAGACGTCGCCGGAGAAGCTAGATACGGTCATGCAAGGAGGAAGAGGCTTCCAGTGGTTGACACCCATTTCGTTGAAAGCACGCAGATAGAAGATATCGACCGAGCTCCCAGTGTTGACCAGAGTCTGGTGGACATCACATCCCTCGATTTTGGCAATGATCACGATGGGGTCGTCGCGATTACCGCCTCCTTCACGGAGGTCACCTATAGTGAAGGTAATGTTAGGCAAAATCAAGGGGGCTTTGATGGCGCATAACTCTGGGTGCCTCCGGTTAGGTAGGTGTAGTCGAAGCCGAAGATTGACAACACGACTTTCTTTGCGCTAGCCTTCGATGATGCCGGGACCGATGGAGAGGCCATCGAGGGTTCGTCTTGGGGGAACAGTGTCCGCGTCGTCTTCGATGGTAGCTCTTCAACTTTCTTGTAACAGGTGAGGAAGCTTTTCTCTATGTATTCATTAATGAGTGTCCGAAATGAGCGGCACTTGTGTAGGAGGTGGCCGTAACGCTGATGGAACTTACAATACTTCATCGACTCTTCGCCAAGTTGGGGTGGTTGTCGTTCACCGCAGTTCTGGATGAACCCTTTATCCTTAAGAATTGAGAATGTCTTCTCAATGATGTACACCGGCGTCAAAGCGCGAGGAGAATCACCATCAAATTTGCGCTTCCTATTAGAGCAGGGAAATTTTCGAGACCGAAAATTTCTCCTGGGGGTACTCTGCTCCGGCTTCAAGGCGTCGCCCTTCTTATCTTGGGGTGAGGCATCTTCCTTCCTGGTGCTTGCTTTGAGGGCTTTTGCGTCCTCAAGATGGATGTGTTTTTCGACTCGAGCTCTCACCTCCATGAGCGTCTATGGCAAGTCCACGAAGGAGTCATATAGCTCGCCTGGTAGTATGCTATGAACGAAGATCATAGTTGATCTGTCGTCAGTAGTGTCCTTTGTCTCTGCGTTCATCTTCGAGAACCGGTCCACATACTCGCACAGGGATTCACCGAGGTGCTGCTTTATCTGTCAGAGTTCGTGGATTGTTCGGGATGTAGTTTTTGATGTGCTAAACCTAGTACGGAACTGCTCCAAGCTTTGTATGGATCATTGAGAGATTTCGTCGAGCCAGTCCAACGCCAGGCCCGTCAAGGTGTTTCAAAACAGGCAACATTTGAATGCTCTAAAATGGGGTCACCCATTGCTAGGGCATTCTCAAAGCGTTTCACATGCTGCGCTGGGTCGATGAAGCCGTCGTAGTCGTTGACTTTAGGAGCCTTATAACCGCGAGGCGCAGGCGCCGCCATTATGGCAAGTGAGAAGATTGTATTCACCGGAAGAGCCGGAGGGTATACTTCAGGTCGGCTCTCCCCTGCGGTGTGGGTGCTGGCCTCTTCATGGGGCAGTTCGTGGCGCTCGAGTGGTAAGGCCAAAGGGAGAGGTCTCTACTACTGGAGGAAAGCTAGGAGGTTGGCGAGAAAAGCATTCATCGTTTGGAAGAGCGTGGCGACTGCGTGTGTAAGGGTTTGAAGCTGGCGATCGTTTGCAGGGGCGTCGTCCTGAGGTACAGGCACCGCCTGCCGCTCAGTAACTGGCGGGTGGTTCTCGTCATGGGCTTCCTCCATGAGTGGTTGAGGGGATTGGATTCAGTCCCGCGTGAAGGCACCAAACTTGTTGATGCTGAAAATTAATTAAAGGTCAAAGAAGACTTTTTGGGTGGAAACCGACTAAGCGGAAAACCGCAGCGCCATATTGTCAGCGGCTTTCAAGAGCTTCACTAGATTGCTATATTTTTCTTACAAAGAGTTGAGCTGTAAAAAAGGGAAGAAGGAGAGGGAGGAATCCAATCGGCCCATCTCCCTTTTCCTTGTTACAATGGAATTTTATAATTTAAGCTGGTCCCTGAATAGCACTTCAAGTGAATGGCCTCTATCTCTGACTTCATGCTAATGATGATTAATAGGTCAGTGTGTTGTGACCTTGATTGTACAGATTGTACGGAGCGAAAAGGCAAACCATGCTTCTTAAAAGTAGCATGGGGGTCTTGTACTTTGAGCGCGTGGACAGTTCGTCATGGGTACGGGTTCTTTGGCAAAGCCTTTCGTTGGGAGGTGGCTTTCTGACCTTCGTTCGTATCAAATTTCCTTGGCGCTCGTGCCACATAGGCCTCCACACGTACGCTCCAGATGTGCCGACGCGGATCCAGATGCAACAGTGATGCGAGGCAAGGATAAAGCAGGTAAAATAAAAAACAAGTGAGTAGATATACTCAAAATAACTTTACAAGATATAACTTACACGATACAAATAGTATAACTGGAATAGTACATGCCTTATTAAGGAATGATATAAAGTTCATCATCCAAGCAATAAAGAGAATCACAATGAAAGAAACTTAATACAAAAAATGTGTAGTGTATAGAAATATGACATAAGATTACATATAGCAATAAATACAAGTCATTGATGAAAAATCATCACAAAATTATTGAGATGCAGCTATTAAAAATGGGTATCTGACGATTGTTATAAAAAGAAAAACAAGATTGGCAAGCCAAACGGGAAATGTTTGCAATAAGAGCATAAAAACAAAGAGATCAAATAACAACAACAAAAAAACATAATCCCAAACTAGTTGGTTATATGGATTTCTCTTCTCCATTAAATTAAGTAAAACAATATTTTTCACTAGTGTAAGTGAATCAAGATCTCATGTGATGACCATATCACAAGTCATTTCCTTGCTTATGCTCAAATCTCTACTTTTATTTCAATTTTTGCATAGTTTAGTCCCAAGCCTAAAGGAAGTAAACGTGGTGATGTAATGACCATAACTCAAAAGTCATTTTCAATCTTCCCCTTCTCTCTTTAATGTCCACATCTCAAGTTTTATTGTTAATTTTGTAAAGTTCAATCCCAAGCCCCAAGAAAGGAAGAGGATTGTGCAGGTTAACAATAACTATAAACTTTGTTACCATTTACAATGAACTTATCTCATGCAAAGTTTTTTTTTTTTTATGGTAAATCTCATGGAGGGCCGCTGCATCGGCGCCCGGAAGAAGTGATAAGTAAGCAAGGGTCCCCGCATCATGGACGAATACAGATAAAGAAGCTAGTCTAATATACTAAAATTCAAGTAAGTAGAATTAGATTAAGAAATTGGAATATAAGCACCTTGACAGATAAGCTAATGAAGTTAGTAAATATTATGATTTATATAAAGATTAATATTTTGTGCCTGCAGGAAACAAAATGGGTTGGAGAGAGCCAAGAAAATTGATAGCTTAGGTTTTAAATTTTGATACTCTGGTAAGAATAAAAATAAGAATAGTGAGTATAATTCTAGAAAAGAGCATGAAGAATCAAGCAGTGAAAGTCAAGAGAAATAGTAATAGAATTATGATTTTAAAAATTATAATTAATAAAATAATTATTAACATTATAAGTGTGTATGCCCCTCAAATACGTTTGGATGCAAGGATAAAGAAAAAATATTGAAATAATTTCAAAGAGTTAATATAAGAGATACCTCAGGAGAAAAAATCATTTATTAGAGGAGATCTAAATGGACAAGTTGAAAGCATTGGTAAGGAATTTAATAGCATTCATGGTGGATATAATTTTGGAAAGATAAATAAGAAGGGTAAAACTATTTTAGAGTTTTTCTCAACATATGATCTTGTAATTGCTAATATTTTATTCAAAAAAAAAGATGAGCATATTATCCTTATAAGAATGGACCCTCAAGAACTTAGAATGATTATTTTCTTAAAAAAAATAAAATAGTTTATATTGTAAAGATTGTAAAGTCATTTGAAGTGAATGACTGCCCAATATCAATTAATAATTTTAGATTTTGAGATAAAATATTAAAGAAGAAATAATAAGCCGAAATTCTATTCTCAAATTCAATAGTGAAATCTAAATGATGAAAATAAATATATAATTAAGAAGAATATTCTAGAACTTGGGCAGTAGAATATTAACAAGAAAACTGATCTTATATGGCTGACAGTTGCTAACTGCATTCGTAAAGTGGCAAAGAATGTGCTGGGAGAATCCAAAGGAATAATTTCAAATAATAAAGATGCTTGATGGTGGAAAGATAATGTATAAGAAAAAATTAAGATTTGTTATAAAGATTAGTTTAAAAATAAAAATAAAAATAAGTGAGAGAAATATAAAGTGACTTGATGAAAATATAAAAAAATAATTGGCAATGCAAAAAATATGGCTTATGAGGATTTATATAAGAAACTACACACTAAAGAATGAAAAAGACAAATATATAGGATGACCAAGGTAGGAGATAAAAAAATTAAAAACCTAACTTAAATAAAATGTATTAAGGATGGAGACCAAAAAGTACTTTTTATGAAAAAAAATACCAAAAATAGATAAATAAGTTACTTTCAACAGCTTTTCAATGAAGATTGTGAAAATACAATTGATTTTACTGAACTTAACACCACAAAAAAGTAAAAATTACTCTTACATTTAACATATCAGTAAAGCTAAAGTCTAAAAAACTTTAAAGAAGAAGTATAAGAAAATAATAAAATCGGATATCCCAATAGATGTTTGGAAGTGTTTGGAGGATGGAGTTTTTTGACATTATAGATTATTTAATATAATTTTGAAAACTAAAAGAATGTCAAATGAATGAAGAAAAAATATATTAATACTTATTTACAAGAATAAAAATGATATAAAAAATTGTACCAATTATAGATGAATTAAAAAAATGAGTTATACTTTAAAACTCTGGAGATTGTAATCGAACATAGCTTACGCTGTGATACTAAAGTATCAAAAAACATTTTGATTTTATGCTAGGTAGATCTACTATGAAAGTCATTCATTTATTGAGAAATTTAGCAGAGAAGTTTAAAAAAAAAACCTACATTTAATTTTTATTAATTTGAAAAAAATCTATGATAAAATAACAAGAGAAGTACTTTAAAAAATTTAGAAAAAAGAGAGATTTGCACTTTTTATATTCAAATTATTAAAGACATGTATAAAGAAACTTTTACCTGTATTCAGATACAAGAAAGTTTAACTAAAAATTTTCCTATTACAATTAGATTATACCAAGACTCAGCTTTAAATCCATATTAACTGGACATATCCAAGATAAGGTGTCTTGGTGGCACTAAACCTAGCGGTGATATATGATGCTAAATGCTAGTCTGCAAAGAGGAAACATATAAATAAAATAAGTGTTGCAGAAATAAGAATGTTGAGGTGGATGTTTGATATACACGTAATGATAGAATAAGAAATGAGTATATCCGCGAGAAAGTTAGTTTGCACTAAATAAGAATAAACTTAGAGAAAGTCAGCTTAGATGATTTGGACATATAAATTGTATGCTAATTGAAGATCTAGTTAGAAAAATTAAGTTATTAAATTTTACTCACATACAAAGAAGAAGAGACCAAAAAAGACATGTAAGAAACTATAAGAAGTGATCTTACTCACTTAGACCTAGATAAGAATTTGTTAATTAATAAAGCACAATAGAAACAAATGATTCATGTAGCCGACCTCACCTAATGGGATTAAAGCTTGGTTGTTACTGTTGTTAATGGTAAATCTCATGCAAAGTTAGAGAGACCATAAAGCACAAAAAATGACCAATTAACAAACAATCATTAAATGCATGTGGCGACTAAATTATTCATCAAAGATTATGTGGAAAGACTTGCTCTAACCTTTTCAGTCATACCTTCTCAATATTTTCTCTAATGGCATACTTGCAAGCACGCTGACATATCTCTGTAATATCTGCACCACTGAAACCTTGAGTATATTTAGCAAGAGCCCATAAGTCAACATCTTTTGATACAGGAGACTTCCTGAGACAAGCTTTAAATATCTGATTCCGAGAAGCCTCATCAGGTAGAGGAATATAGATCAACTGATCTAGACGACCAGGCCTGAGCAACGCAGGATCTATGATGTCAGGCCTATTTGTAGCACCAATAATAAAAACAGTTTTCTTGGCGGACATCCCATCCATCTCCGTCAAAAGTTGATTCAGTACCCTATCAGCAGCACCCCCAGCATCACCCACACTGCTCCCTCTCTGCATATGATAAAGCAACAAAAAGTACAAGTTATTCAACCAACACAACAAAAAGATTGAATTGGGTAAGAACATAAAATTATTTCTGGACTCATAAAAATTTAGCATAATGAAGTCAGACGTCTCTACTTCAAGCATTGGTGTCTCCATAATTACTTTTATAAGGTCAAACAAAGTCTGTTGTATTGAATCAATGCTACAAAGTTAAATGATTTTCAGTGAGCAGGCATGTAAAAAAGAAGATTATCCATGGCTAAAATTTCAAAAATTGAAAATTTTTGAAAAAAAAAATTAAAAGGAACAATGCAAACCTGAGTGGCAATTGAGTCGAGCTCATCAAAGAAAAGGACACACGGAGCAGACTGTCGAGCTTTATCAAAGATTTCTCTTACATTTGCCTCACTCTCACCAAACCACATGGTAAGCAACTCCGGACCTTTGACACTGATAAAATTGGCTTGGCATTCATTTGCAATGGCCTTAGCGAGCAAGGTCTTACCACAGCCAGGAGGACCGTAGAATAACACTCCTTTTGAAGGAGACATTCCAAATTTCTCAAACTTCTCAGGATGTTCCACTGGATATTGGACAGTCTACAAGAAGATAGGACAATCATTGGTAACCAAGCTGATCTTTTATAAAATCTGAAGGAGCTAATATGTTTTTCATTTTATTCCATGATTACCTCTTGAAGTTCCCTCTTGACATTTTCCAAGCCACCGATATCATCCCAGCTGACATTGGGAACTTCAACCACCTGCACAGGAAGAGACGATGTAGTTTATGGATATTCAGACTGACCAAACCTAAAACACTTGCAAGAGAATACACATAAAGAAGGCTGGGCTGGATTAGAGTTCACATCTTATATTAAATATGCATTATAGATGTTATACATATCTCACATACTATTAATTGAATGTATATGCAATACATATCTATACTATACTTTCTTCCATATACAGTCAACACAACATAGTACACATAAATTACTTTGTATTTACTGTGAAACTCCAAAGTTTGAAAATCAAGTTGATTTCAAGCCAGAAAGAAATGGAGTCTGGTAACTAATCAAGTAAAATTCAAGCAATTACCAAGCTAGTTTCGAGTTCTGAACATCATAACCAAACCTAGTATGAGACTTACTGTTTCACGGAGTGCAGATGGATTGCTGGATCCAAGGGCGGTCTTAAAATGTTCATTCGTGACAGCCATAGAATTAAGCACCTCAGCATCTATGGTTTCATCCTCTAAATCAATCACATCCATTTTTTCCCGAATACATTGAAGTGCAGCTTCAGTGCAAAGTGCAGCTAGATCAGAACCGACATAGCCATGAGTGTCTTTAGCAATCCTTTCCAGATCAACCTGTAAAGGGAAAAAACAACAATATAAAAATAACAAGAGTTTGATTAAATGACTAAAATGATAAAGGTAATCTGAGTATGTAAATTACATCCTCTGATAGCTTCATGTTCTTTGTGTGAATGCGAAGAACTTCAAGACGTCCAACTTCATCTGGCACTCCGATGTCAATTTCCCTGTCAAACCTCCCAAACCTTCTAAGAGCTGGGTCGATGCTATTAGGCCTATTCGTAGCACCAATAACAATTACATGGGCACGGGATTTGAGGCCATCCATTAATGTCAAAAGCTGAGAAACAATACGCCTCTCAACCTCCCCGTGAGTTTTCTCCCGCTTTGGAGCAATAGAATCAATCTCATCTATAAATATAATTGAAGGAGCATTCTTCTCTGCTTCTTCAAAAGCCTTCCTGAGATTGCTCTCGCTCTCTCCAGCTAGTTTTGACATGATCTCAGGGCCATTAATACAAAAGAAAAAGGCTCCAGTCTCATTTGCAACTGCTCTGGCTATCAATGTCTTGCCAGAACCTGGAGGTCCATAGAGTAAGATCCCCTTAGGTGGTTTTACACCAATAGATTTAAACAGCTGAGGGTGTCTAAGAGGAAGCTCCACCAGTTCTCTGATTTGAGCCATCTGTTTTCTGACTCCACCGACATCATCATAGCCCACTTCGTCAAGCCGGTTCTCATCTTCCCTTTTGACCGACTCCCCCTCACAGTAGATCTCAGTGTCAGGCGCTACTACACAATACTCTGGAGGGTCAGTTTCTATGATTTTGAATTCCACACTTCTCATGCCACCTCTAACAAGGAAAAGATCGCCTTTCCTCACAGGACGATAAGCCTCAAGGAAATATGCTGCAAAGAATTGGCAACAGAAATAATGATTCATTACAGAGTAAAGGAAAACAATTTATAAATGCAGGAATAAGAAAAAGAGATGCTCCATATTTGGGTTAAGTCAAGATAAATAAATATCATATGGAACTAGTACAACATAAATAACCAAAAAGTAATTCAATCTACAAGGAATGCTTTCTGCAAAAAGGAATAAAGACATTCAACAGCAATAGCAAATTTCAATGAAACAAAGCATAGCATTCAAAGAGCTATTACAAGAAAACAGCAGTCCTAATTTTTAATATATATATATATATATATATTCCTGTAAGTTCCTTTTTTTTCCATTAGCCTCTAAACATATTGGTAGAGACTCCAATACAACACATAGATGATTCAGTCCATATTGCTTGGAGATATCACATATTCTTGGCCAATTGAAGGTTCTGAGATGAGTTTGGAAGCTTGAAGATTGACCATATTATGGGCTTTATTATGAAGTTTTATTTTGCTTTTAAACATCTTTGGTATTCTACATTTATTTCTTGTTTACAAATTACAATGTTAATCTTGTGAAAATCTACTCATGATAAATAACAAAATTTCAAGTTAAATAAATTGGATTTTGTGAATTGATATCCTAAAAAAGGTTGTGATCCTAAATGAGAATCCCCAACTTTAAACACTGGAACCTGTGTGTTTATTCCCCTTAGATTCACTCAACAAGAGCAATCCCATCATTATTCCCCATCTCTGATTACAAATCTGAAGACCCTCAATTAATTAGCCAAACCCTCAATTAAAGGCCTACCATTCCACATGATTCTTTCACATAAACCCAAGCATGGTAGCTCAGCAGCAACCCTTCAAGCACGACTACAGCTAGTCTTCAAGCATAATGTTAAGTTTCTGATTACCAACTAACCTTAAAGCTTAAGCTTGTAGTTTTATATTTTAACATGCCCCCTCATTGCAAGCTTATTTGCTTCGCAGCATGGAGTTAAGCATAGGTATGTTTTTAACTTTATACTAGAGATAAATGGGAGTCACCAGATTTTGAACTTGAGGCCTCCTGGCACAGACCATGTTAAGCTTATGGTTACCAACAAGTGTAGGTCCAGGCCCAAAACTAATGTTATACTCTTAACACATAAGAAAGGCTATTCAATCAATGCTTACTCTTCTTGAAGAGGATCTCTGATTCAGCTTTATAATTTCATCAGATTCTGAATTATTTTTGAATTGTTAATTTTGGATGGAATTATTTCATTATTTGATTGATCGACTTGTGCTCTAATTTGGTAATCTCATTAAGAGTAATTATGCCTAGAATTTAATTTCGAAGAATCTTATTTAATCTCTATACTCAAATCAAATTAAATTTACATAATTGAGTGTCCTGGTCTAACTACATAGGTTCCAATTTACCAACCATGCAATTCCATTTAAATAAGTTGGTTAAATTAGTGGTACTTTAATTTCCCAATTATCACGCAATTATAACTTGAAAATAAGCACACTGATTGCAATTAATTTGAAAGTAATTCTCCAATCTCTAGATTGCATATTACATACACATTTTGTCCTTCACCACCAATGCTATCTACCATTGCTCTTTTCTTCATGGCATACTGCAAGTTGAATAACATTATCATTTTCAAAAAAACTATCTCCAAGTAAATTACCGTCCATGTCATTTTAGTTCAAATTCTTCTTTCCTATTATTTTTTATTCTTTTGACTTTAATTTTTGGCCGCTAATGTTTCATGTCCTAGTAGAACTTTGGCAAAGATAAGTACATTTAAAAACTTAATGATACCTAGGCAAGCTAGCTTGAAACACATATAAACTCTCATATAAAGCTGTTGATGATCCAATTTCAAGCCGAGTCAGTGTCGACTTGTCATTGGATCGATAAAAATTTAGTTAACTCAAAATCAAATCATGGCTCAAAAGGCTTCGATTTTGAGCCAGCTTTGATAGATTATTAAAAATCTTGAACTGGCTCAAAATTACTTTGAGCAAGCTGACAACTAATTAAAATTTTCATTTATTATTCAAATAACATTATCATAATTATAATGATAATTTCTGTCATGTTTTTTGTTTATTGCTTGATGATTTGCTCTCTCTATATAACTAGAGAGGTTTTCCAAGGACCTCTTCAATTTGCAACAATACGGGACTATTGAATGTCCACATTTTTAAAACCTTTTGAAAAATGCAACACACCATCTCACCAATGAGGATCTAAAGCTGGCTACATGGGAAGCACAAAGAGACCAAACCACTAGGTCTCTGCCATCTACAATACCCTCTCTATATATACATATATACATATATATCTCAATTTCGTGCACGATCAGTCCGATCCTTAATTGGCTCAAAATTAGCTCAAAGAAACACCTAGCAAGAAAAACAGATGGTAAGTCCGCTCAATTCAATCGATTTGATTTCAATATTCGATCCAAATTAACAACCTACTTTCATGATTGGCAAGAATGTATCTTCTCTCTAGTAACTTATAGGGAGTAATTACTAGAACAAACTAGGCCGTATAATAATCTAATCCAAGACAGTAGGCACATACGAATATTTATATAGAACATTTATAAAATAAATAAATAAGAACTCAACATTGAAAGAAACAAAGGCAAATAAATAACTCCATCAAACAAATCAGCATATGACATCAAGGAACCCACCTAGAAACCCATGAAGTGAAGGTTTTTATCAACAGTTAAAGAATAATGAACATATTCAAACAATATGAGTCTAATAAATTAATTTCACATTCATTTAAAACAACTATAGTGCCACATTAATTAATCCTAATTGCTATAGCAACGTGAACAATTGATTCAAATGAGAAAGGTCTCCATATATCCTTCTCCATCCCCTTCAAACCCAGCTTAAATGACATCATTTTGAGGTTCGGAAAAATTGCTACAGCCATCAATTTCTTTAACTCATTGAAACTTTAAAAGTTCAAACATTTGTTTCTTTACCTTCCAAATTATTTTATTGATAATTTTTTTTGATCCTGATCAAAAGTACATTTCCTTTTATGAAAATATTTATTAGAGTTCATATAAGGTAACCTCACCTTATGATATTCTTAAGGCCTTATGATAGTAGTATTTGCATTTTTAAAAGGAATAATAACATTCAATTTCTTTCAGTAGTATTCGTTTTACTTTTTCATCCAATTCTCAACACTCTGCAACCTCAATATTGTGCCACTTAAATAACTTCTAAATCTTCTCCAATCAAAACATGCTACTCAGATTTTTTATGCATAAAATGTTTTTATGTCAACCAACCTTCGCATTGACTTCTCATTCATTTCAACTTCAATCAATTCTTCAATGAACCTCCTAATGTTCTTTTCCTATCAAAATATTTCTCTAAAACCATCTGAAAATCTAAAATTTAACCCCAATTCTGTTTTATCATAGATTTAACCTCAAGTTTTTTCTTTTAGACCTCTAATTTCACTTTAATATTGTGCAAGGTTGATAGCTTCACATGAATATGTCAATCAAAAGCTTTCCACCTATTCATGCTGGCTTCAAACCATTCAAATCTTATAATGCGTCATCAACTCTCTCCAGAATTCAACAGACTTCCTGCAAATAACTTCCTAATAAATAAAAACAACAGTAACATGGTATCTAATATACATACATTAGAAGTGGATGAAAATCTGCAAAAAGGGAAGTTACAAAAGTAAATATAACCCATTAATTAATTAAAATCGAGACAAAAAAACTGAGATTCTATATCAAGAAATAGACATTAACTCCAACTTTTCAAACTGATTATTTATTTATAGCTCCACCAAAAAGTTACATGGCCTGCACAAATAATTTTGATTGTTGAAAGAGTATAACCTTAGCCCTACAATTAGATAGAATAACTCCAAAACAATTTAATAAAATTTAAAAAATGCTATAAGAAATTAACAAACAAACAAATAAAAACAAAAGAATCCACAAAATTGAAAATTGTTATTTATTCATGAACAAATCATCAATCTAATATCAAATGAAAGATGCCAAGTCATCCTTTCATTTGATCTATTGAAAATATTGCCACATGTATTAACAATAAGGTAAGCCACTAATTCTAATCAGCAATTAAGAATACAAGTTTATTCAGAAACAAGTAACTCACGTTTCAAATATGCATCAAAAAGATTCCCAGTGACACCCTCGATGGTATCATCAATAGGAAGTACGTGCACACGCTTTCCATATTTCACATCCTGGCACTGGTGGACTGACACCACGTCACCGAGCCTCACTCTCAGATTTGATCTCACAACTTTGTTCATCCTAATTTTAGGCTCCTCGCAAGTTTCGTCAGCAAGGGCAATACAGATTGTATCCCTCCTTTTCTTGCCCTAAAGCATGATAAAAAGCAGATCAAGCTTAAACGTGAACAAGGAAACAGCAGACGCTAATTATACTCAAGTAGCATGTTCATCACATTTTAAGGAAAAAGTAGGAGCCAGTAAACATGACTCAGCAGGATATGGTAACCTCAAACAGCACAATAAGTTCCAAAGAACTTAATACCAGAAACATGAGAAAGGAAAAACATTTCAATTGCCTGCCTTACTCCACAATAGTGAACTCATAAAACCCAAATATATTACAGCCAGTAGCAAACATGACATAGAAATCAGTCAAACATAACACACAGTTTCCTCCCCTCAACACGATGCCAGAAGAACACCAAAAGCTAGTCAGTCAAGTCCCACCTCTAATTGCTTTGAAGCCCAAATTCCCCAAAGTCCCACACTAAACCCTAATATAGAATCATAAGCCATTCTCCTGGAATCGCTGACACACAAAATAAAAGAATCATTACCTTTAACATGATGGTGTCCCCTCTGAAGAGCTGTAGCTTCTCCATAGTCTCCGGGTGCATGGAGACAACGGAGTTGTCGTCATTGATCGCCTCGTCAACAATCAGCCGGTTTGGAGACTTCTTCCTCTCCAAAATAGCAGTGCTGAAGTCCTTCTTTGCCAATTTCCTGAAATTTCCCCGATCGATAACGGAGGAGCCATAACCGTAGACAAAAGACAAAAATCAACAGACGCAGATTACAGGAGAACAACACAAAAGGAGAAATTTTTAGAATCCTACGGATCGGAAGAGGATGCCTCGGCCTGATTCGCCATCCAATCTAAATCACAGCAGCCGTATACAAGAAAAGATCGACGACCGGCCCCAAGCTTTGGTCGCACCAGGAGGAAGATGATGAGCAGAGAGGCGATAGACGAAATATATATATATCGCAGGGTCCGAGAGACTTTAATGACAATTAACTGCGTCAATCCGACCGTTCATCTTGCTCTGATGAGATGGAGTGATTAACGGTAGTGGACGGCTGGGATGGATGATCTGACTCAGCCAGATTAAATGAATCGTGGCCGTTGATTTGATCTCCGAAAATATCTCCAGGACGAAACCCGGGCGGGGCTGACGTCATTTTAAATTGTATAAATGAAGTAAGCCAAGCAGGCAGAGTCCATCCCGGCGACCGCCGACCACGAACTACCGCCGCCGTCCGCCTGCGCGTCGCCGGGATACACGGGGCTGTTAACGCCTCCATCTACCTGCGTCTCCAACTCCACAGCCGCCTTCTCTCGACATTTAGCTCCAGTAGTGGCTGCCACCACCGAATTGTAGCCAACAGCGGCTGTTGCTTGTTAGCCAAACCACCGGACGACGTAGACTCAAATCCACTGTCTATTTTACTGCTGCTTTATTTGTTGATAAGTTTGCTTCCCTCGCGATTGTTCGATCTATAATTGGAGTGTTCTCGTCACTGTGGACATTTTATAGTGTTTTGTGAGATCCTTTTCCTGTTTCCCGAGATTTGACTACTCCGAGATGGTAGCTTTTAGATATGTTAACACGTGATTTCAGCGCTGCATCACGGCCGTACACGTGGCTCCTAGGTGGCACTAACTTCTTATTTAAATGCTTTTATTCTCGCAGGTCTCAAATCTCGGTTAAACTTCGGCAACGCGGGTTCGGTCAACATCGTCCACGACGATCCAAAATCACCCCCTAGCAACATCAACACGATGTTCCTCGGCTGCACCTGTCGCAGTCGGCGTGGTCTAACCGCGCCGTTTCTAGTACAGAACACTTTTGCCAGACACGCAAACCAAAGACCCGCGTGCTCCAGTCCTCACAGATCCCTTGCCAAGGTCGAAAGGCCATGCTCTCCTTTTCACTACCTCTGGCTCCCCAATGGCCGACAGCAGCCTGGGCTCAGCATTTGTTTACTCTTTTTTCTTCCGAAAAATCAGGACGGGGCTGCACTGTCCGCTGCCTATAAGTACCCTTGAACAGGCTTCAAGGAAAACAAAAAAGAGCAAGAAGAAATATAACAGATCAGAAAGACAAACTAGAAGGAGGACGGGAAGAGCAAAATCTTTCTTCTCTCATCTCTGTATCAAGATCTTAAGATAAAAGAAAGCTCTCTCTCTCTTTCTCCCTCCTTTTTTACTCTTTATATTGATCTTTTCGACCTTCTCTTTCCTTTTTTTAGTGAAATCACCTCTCGCTGATTGTTCGGTGGACGTAGGGGATTCCTTCTCTGAACCACCTTAAACACCTGTGTGCTATTCTGGATACGTATTATTCTCATTTAAGCTTCAGTCAACAGGCTTGACTCACTGCGTGCCGCCATCTCTCGGGACTCTCCATTATTCTCTCTTCTGGGACCCCCTGTTTCCCATGTCAACAAGATACCCCTTCAATATGCGTCATTCTCTTTATAATTTTTGTTAGGATTGCATGTAGGATAGCTAACTGCTGGGTGTCATGATTATTTTCAGATTTTTTTATACATGTTAGTGGTGATTTTCTTTATGTACTGATGCAATTTTAGTTGATTCTTATGTTCATTCTTCTTAGTGCAGTACTTCTTTTGGCTGTGCACCTGTAAACTACCTTTTTGTCATTATTTTAATTGTTATGTTTTGGCAACAAATATCCTTACTTTGGCTTTCTACCTTTTTCGTACAGCAGTATTAAAACTTATTTTTGAGTCCTGGGTGACCCAACTGCATTAGGGCTACCCACATGTATACAAATACCACAATTTATGTGGACCAGCCAAAGAGGGGCTATTCTCATGTGAGACTCAATAAGCTCCCCGTCACATGAGAAATACATCCACTTCAGTTCTCCATTACCAAGACTCATATTTGGTCGCAAGGACCTGTATTTGGAATTACCCACCAAGACTAGTATTTGGTGTTAAGACCAGTACTTGGAGTTCAATCCCAACCAAACCTTCAGCTCTTATAATAGTGAAAGGGGAAACATGGGGCACCTGATATAAAAGTGAATGAACTCCCATTAATCCAAAATTCCAAGCTCAAGTGTAAGGGTCACCCACTTGTATACAAACACCTCATTTTATGTTGACCACCCAACGTGGACTATTTTTATGTGGATCTGACAATATGTGAGTTAGATGAGCTGGGTGAATAGAAAGATCTTGGAACTAAATCAATTACAACTAAAAAGGTTGCATCTGTAGCTATTTATTTTCAAATTGTCGACAGATGTTTCAGTAGAGATGATGAGAAAGATTAAGCTCCTTATATGCAGTTTATTTTTTGCTAATAACATGACTGGTTAATGCAACAAGTTTAAGGGCGTGTTGGATGTTCTGGTTTTCTAGGTATTCTTTTTGAAAATCTTTACTAAAGTAGAAAGTTTGGACAACAGTTCATGGAGTTCTAGCCTACTACTAAAGTCTTTCTTTATCTTGCTTTTCACATTTATCAGTATCTCAACCAGAACTGTATTCCTAAATATTTTTCTGGAGGGAACATATATATACCTGTTCTATGCAGCAAATTGAGTTGCTTTAACCATCTTGTGCCTTAATATTGCTACTTATATCCCTAGACTTTTACTTTCACAATTGACACATATGACAAATCAGATGTATGTCATTTATTTTAGATGCATTTGAACTTATACAATTACTCCTATTGAAAATGATATTTTAATATTGGATAGCTTAATCACTAGTAACATGGTTGTAATAATGTAAAATTATTCTTGGATTATAACCTATAAGCTGAAGCTTTTAGGTTAGATGTTACTGGAATTTAATATAGTATCAGAGCCAAAAATCTCAAGTTCGAACCCTATTGACTGGCAATTAGTTCTAATATGAGATTGAGAAAAAGAGCTATGCTGAATTGAACCCAAGTTGTTGACGTAAAGTTACTGCGTGTGAGGAGGCGCATAAAAGCATGAAGTTATTCCTGGACCATAACCTATAAACTTAAGCTTTTCAGTCAGTTGATAACCAGATATTCAATAGTTAGCCACTGTAATGTCGTGCTTCTTTGCTTCCTATGTTCACATGTCTAACGTATAGGTTCTTTAACCTAAAATTGTTTCTATTATGCATCGTTCTTTCTAGGACTGATCATAAGTGCCTATTGCTTCTTATATCAGGACGGGATGACTCAAGCTACCAGGATGCTTCATTATACAAGCGCTCTGTATCAGCATCAGAATTTGTTTGATTCATTAACATTGCTTTCCCATCTCTCTTATTGGTTGAATAGTTATTCGTCTTATTATTGGAAGTATACAAGACTCCAACAAATGTCAAGTTGCGTGCTTTTTCATTGTGGACATGTATTCTTCTTCTAAGAATCATGCCTTTGCTAGGGATTTTTCTTGTGTTTTTTAATTGCAGCTAAGCTGAAGCATTCCTGCTCTCAGTCAAAATATTCTTTTGAGATCTTACACAATTCTGCAGAACAATGGAGTGTTCAATTTAAGGTAACTGTAGTCATACTGCAACTGAAGCCTTTTATAGCTTGGCTGCATTGAATCCTTTTATAGCTCGCGAATGTTCTTGTTTTTAATCCTGATTGTTCCATGAATAAAAATGGCCACTTTATTCTAAAATGTGATCACATATTTTAGATCTTACTCATTAAGATTGCTGAGAGTTGACTTATATTATGTCAGATTCTAAAAATTAGAGATTACATTTCAAGTACTCACGATTAAGAAAAGGATATTACCAGCCCCAATCATGTCCCAGTATCCCATACGCAGATGCATAATGACTAAAAGCACCTGCATCATATCTTTTATAATGAAGGAGATTATTGTATGATTTTTTTGTTAACCCCTCCCTTTATCAATATAATGACTAACTTCTAAGATTTTATCTGCCACATAGTTTTTAACTTAATACTTCTTTGTATTGTCATAGGATAAGAGATGTGATACATGTGAATCAAATCTAGTTCTTGATGTACAAACTCTTAGAGACTTCCCATGTGAGAAGTTGTATGGAGAAATTGTAGTGGTACGATTTGACTTCTTACTTCTTAAACATTTCGACATTCGTTGTGCCTCAGAAAATAGAGCAGTGTCTACTATCAAATATCTCTACAATGCTGGTGCTAAACTAATTCTTGTGGGCAACTGGGAAACTTGTGGTTCCACCCTTCTTTCTGTGGAGGCTGTTGGGGGTAAGCTTCATGCTTCTTTGTAGGATGTGGCTGCATCCCTTAACACTTTGTCTCACCTCTTTTCATAGGTGTTTGTTGCTATTTATTCTAACAATGTGTTATGATAGTACATACATTTGATTAATCATGATTATCGGATTCTTTTTCAAAGCTTTCACCGTCTCATTTCACGCTAAGAGTTTTAAGTTGTGATATTTATAAGTAATACTTAAGGTCTCTGATGTCAATCTCATGCTTTATTGCTTTTCATTGAGAGTTTAATTGGTCCAAATGGGCAATAGATAAGTATTTCTGACATGTGTTTTTTCTTCATTCACTATGTTACAGACTATTTGTCATCTATCCTCCAAGTTAGAGTTTTACCGGCAAATGGTGTTTTTGGTTGCATGCAATTTAAATCAGAACAGTCACACATGGCCGATATCCTTATTTTCGAAAATTTAACAAATTTTAAGGGAGAACTTGCCAATTGTGCTGTATTCTCCAAGAAACTATCATCTGGAGCCAGTATCTTCGTAAATGATGCCTTTTCTCTCTCACATAAGATTCTTGCCTCAACAGTTGGTGCTACTCGTTTTTGTTATGCCCGTCTTGCTGGCTTTCATTTTGAAGAGGAACTGCTCCAACTGAAGAAGATAAGAGAAATTACTAAACAACCCTATATAGTTATTGTATGTCCTTTGCCTGAGTTTATATTTCCTGTAATTTTTTACTACAAAGTACACCAAAATTAGACTCTTCCTTCACAAGCTTTTATACTCAATTTGAATGTTTTGAAAACAGAAATCAGGCAGAAGCTGGAAGTGTTTAGAAACAGTAATTAGTCCTATTTTACTGGCAACGGGCTATTTTCATAAATTTGTTCTCTTTTCCTTCCATTTATTCTATGCAATTGGCCACATTACTTTCATCTGAATATACATCTAAAATGTTACGGTATATATTTTTTTTTTGAAAGATATTATGGTATGATTTGTTGAAAGAATTCAATTCTGCGTATCTTAGGAACAAAGAAAACTGTTGCTAATTCTCTTATGAAAAGTTTTCCTTATACGACTATAAAAAAATGGAACAAGACCAATAAAGTGATTCAAGTCATTGTTATTTGTATTGTGGTCAAGACATGTTTAAAAAACTACAACAACAATAACAATAACAATAACCAAGTTAAATCCCACTAGGTGGGGCTACATAAATTCTTTGTTTTCATTAAATTCTATCAAATAACAACTCTTCATTTAGCTTCAAGTATGTAAAATCGTTATTTATAGTTTCTTATCATGTATTTTTTAATCTTCATCTTCTTCTTTTTTTACATAGGTAAGATTTTATACCCAATTTTTTTTACTAAAATTTCTATTAGTTTACGATTTATATATCCAAATCATCTAAGCAACTCTCTCTGAGCTTATATTCACTTAACAATGCTCCAACCTTTTCATGATATAATCATTTCTAATCATATTCTTTCATGTATATGCTCTCATCTATTTTAGCATCTTCATTTTTTTTATATTTATTTTATTTATATTTTTACTTATTAAGGATCGTATAATATTTGCTTGTTAATTGTCATCCTATAAAATTTTTTGTTAAGTCTAAGTTAAATTATTCTATCACACAGTACACAAGATGCATTTTTCTATTTTATTTATCTTATTTGAATTTGCAAATAATATTAAATTCTATTTTACAATCATTTTATATAATTAACCTGAAATACCTAAATTGCATACTCTTCAAATAATTTGATTACCAAGTGTAGCATCCTTAATATAAGTTCTATTATTTTGACTAAATTTACACTTTATATATTTTATTTTAGATTTATTAAGACAAAAAAATTTAGACTATATTTGGTTTATGGCTTAAAAGAGCTTAACTAATATTTTATTAATAATTTAAATTTATTACAAATTTCAATAATTTTATTTTACATCTAACACAAATTTTAATATTAAAAATCAAATTGATTTTACATCAATCACAAATTCTAATATTAAAATTAATTTTATTCCACATTTTACACATTTCTTAATATTTAAGTGATTTTATTTCTCATTAAACTTATAAACTAATACATTTTCTCTCTTTTAACCAAAATAATTCTCTTATAAAAAAAAAAACTCTCCAACTAAAGGAGCTCTTAGACTCCAAAGTATTCCTTTATAATTTAAGTTTGTTTTAACTCCATCTTTAGTTTTAGCTATAACAAAAAAATAATTTGCAAAAAGTATATACTAAAGCATTTCTTCTTAAACATGCTTAGTTAAAATTTTCATAACCAAAGCAAACAGATATGCAGTTAAAGCTGAACCTTAGTGTTTTCAACTTTAATAGGGAATCCCGTATTCAAACTCCTCTTATACACGTCTTTAATAACTTGAATGTAAACAAAATAAATTCTTTTTTTCTAAGATTCTCCAAAAAACTTTTTTTGAGAAGTTTATCATAAGTTTTTTTTAAATCAATAAAAACTAAATGCGATTTTTTTCTTTTTCTTAAATTTATCTATTAAATTTCTCAAATAACTTTCATAATAGCTTTACTTAATATAAAACTAAATTAGTTTAGTGATGTCCAAGTATCATAATGTAATTTATATTTGATCATCTTCTCTTAAAATTTTAAAGTATGACTCATTGGTTTAATTTTTTTATAGTTAGTATAATTATGTATATTACTTTTATTTTTATAAATAGATATCAATATACTTTTTTTTCATTCATTTGGTATTTTTTTAATTTTTAAAGTTATATTAAACAGTTTAATGAGCCAAAAAATTCTTTCATTTCTCATAGATTTCCAAACGTTTATTGGAATGTTATATAGTCTTGCTATTTTCCTACACTTTATTTTTTTTAAGTTTCTCAAATTTTAATTTTACTAATACGCTGGATGTAAGAGTAATTTTATTTATTTTTAGATGCTAAATTCATTTAAATTATTTTATGGTAACAATTGTTATTAAAAAAATTTTGAAAATAACTCATATATTTATATAAATATTTTTTACTTAAAAAATACTTTCTAATTCTCATCCTTAATATATTTTACTTGAGTCGTGTTTTTAGTTTTATTATTTTTAATCTTGGTAATGTGTCTTTTTTTTTAATATTTTATTTCTTATATATATCCTCAAAAAGTCACATTCTTTGCATTGCATATTATTTTCTTGAACTTTTGTCAAGTTATTATATATTTTCTCAATTTGTTCGTTTTGCATTTAAACTAGTCTTTGTAATAAGTTTTTCACTTTAATTTTTTCTTTTATATCTTGTTTTGACCATCATGCATCTTTATTATTTGAAGCATTGCTTTTAGATTTTTTAAGCATATCTTTCGTCTTCTTGTAGATGCATTTAGCAACTGTAAGCACAAAAGATCAGTTTCCTCTCTAATATCTCACAACTTAAAGTTTTAGAACTCTTATCTTAAATATGTTTATATTCTCATTTTTTAGATTTCATCATTGAGTCTGATATTCTTTCTGCAGCTCTTGTTCTTAAAATCTAAGATCATTAATCATGTTGGATAGTCAAATTTTCGCTTAGAATAATCTTACAATCTTTATAATATAAGCATTCTCATTTCCTTGTAAAGAAATAATCTCTTGAATACTTATTTTTATAATTAATAATATACTTATTCATTTTCTTGAATAAAGTATTAGTAATTATAAGATCATAAACTAATAAAATTTTAAAATGATTTTACCGTGTTAATCTCTCCATAATCATATTCATCATGAATGCCATTAAATTTCCCAATAACACTTTCAGCATGCTCATTTGGAACTCTTTCGATAAACATTTTTTCTTCTTAAAGTATCCCTTGCATCAATTTTTTTAAATTATTTCAAAGTTTATACTCACATCCAAATCTATTAAGGAGAATACACATTTACGATATTAATATTCATTCCATTAATAATAAATTTTAAATTTATTCTATTCACATTTTTCTTAACTTTTACAATGTGATTCTTCAAACTCTTATTCAAAATTATATCTATCTTATTCATAGTTCTATTCTTACCCAAACACCAGAGCTTAAAGTCTAATCTATCTATTTCTTTGGCTTTCAACCCCACCCCCACCCATTTTGTTTCTTGAAAGCACAAACTATTAATTTTCCTATAAATCATAATATCTACTAACTCTATTAACTTGTTAGTCAAGGTCCTTATATTTCAAGTTTTTAGTCTTATTATAGTGTTTTGAACTGACTTCTTTATTTGCATCTGTCCATGATGTGGAAACTCCCATTCATTTATCACTACACTAAGGTGTCGATGTAACGGCCCTTACACATTATCACTATATTTAGACAATATAGTACATTATATCCGGGGAACATCCTAGCTTTACCCCAATTTCTTAAAGAATTCTTGACATGTTTGTTTGATAAGTTTTATGTTAGCTATTGGTTGTCTAATATAATTTTTTGTATTTCTCATCTGGAAATTGAGACCACAATAGCACATTACATGTTTAAATAACTGGAAAAAAAAATCTTTTCTATACTATAATCATTTAACTTTCTTATAATTATAGCAGCATCTGAACCATTAAATCACTTTGTCGTATCTTTTGCAAACTTGTTATGTGCATATAATGGAGAATTTTTAATATGTCCTCATAATTAATAATTTTACAGATTGGAGGGACTAATATCCAGGAAAAGGCAGATGCTTTACACCTTTTAGCTTCAGTTTGCGATGGCTTGATTTTCGTTGGCATGCTGGCGTTTCAGATAATGGATGCATTAGGATTGCCTGTGTCCTCATTATATGTGAAACGTGATAATACTGGAGACACGTCAAGACTGTTGCAGCTTGTGCGCAGCAGGAACATACCAATATATTTTCCAACTGACCTTCAGTGTATGAATGATGACAATTCAGAATGGTTCAAAATATTTCCTTCGACGAGAATCCCAAATGGTGATCTAAATGTCACTATCATCTATTGGAAATAGACATTATACTGATTTGTTGCTATAGGCAGCTTAATTTTTAATTTGTGCTTATTATGTTACAAAAATCACCGTAACTACAAGATTGGTTTTCTCTTAACCTTTTTTTTCTTATTCATGCTTTGGTAATCTGATATCATGAAATGTTAGAAGCTTAGATAATATAGAATGGAAAATGGGATATTAATTTTGAAATGCTAGTTTTCTGCATTAACTAGCTAATTGTTTGTTATCATATAATGCATGTTTTATTGATCTTAAATATAGTTGGATTTGTTTTTTCATGTAAACTAACTTCATAAACATGGTAATGTGCTGCATGCTTAACTTTAAATTGGATCAAGGCCTGTCTTTCATATTGTAACAGAGAATAAAATATGGTGTTGTATACATAGTTGCTCTAATAAAGTTTTACAAATACAATTGTAACTTATGGATAGGAGTCTGACAAATGAGTCAATTTGAACTCGACTATGCATCCCACATTTATGGTATACTCCATATCAAGCATATGTGGATTTTTCTTGAAGAAGTTACTGTTACATTAAGGAAGCTAGATATGCCTTATGCCTGAAAGTTTGGAATTCGGAGGCTTAAAGTATGACCTTTGCCTTTTTAAGTGCAGCAGAATTGCTGATCATAAAGGATGGTACATCTTGTGGGTAAACATTATAATTCCTAGCATATCCGGCAGACCTGATAAATTGCCTTTTTTTTTTGAAATAGCATAAATTATGTCCTTTGAATTAATTATAATGGCTTTGCAGTAATGTTTATGCCTCACTTCGAAATCCAAGAGAGATCATCGCTTCTTAGTTATCCATGTTTGACAGTCTTCCTGTTTTTAAAAAATTCACATGCATGAACTTGGATCTCTACGCCAGTCCATGATCTTATAACCCAAAACGGAGAAGTCTTATGAGCCATATCAACAGTTACTCTAACTTATGCCTCATAATTCTTTTGTTGATCTGTGAATATGGCAGCCTTCTCCCATATATAAGTTAAGAAAATAATGTATCCTCATCAGCTCTGTTGACATGATCTTTGTTCGTAGGTTGGACACCGATTGATCTTGGGCCATCATCACTGAAGGAGATATACAAGTTTCTACTGAAATGCAAGGTACTGAATGGCTGTCACGGTTGCTTCATAGTCATACCATACGGGAAGATAAAATATAACTTAAAAGACCCTCATATCGAACTCTGTCATTACTTTTTTGGTGCCTTTAGTGGTTGTCCCTAAATGAACTTAGTGTTCCCTTGTTTCTCACTTGAGTGCTATTTGTTCTCCTAATAAAATTGTCTTACATCTTGTATATACATATCTTAATGACCAAAGAAATAGCTTTGATGCTGTGTTATGTTATCGAGAGATACAGAATTAAGATGCCAAAAACCTTGATGCTGATGATAGTAATGAAATGCTGCAGTGCTCGAGTATATATAGCATCAGGAAACCTGATATGCAACTTTTCTACCATTAGTTGATTATCTACTTCAAACATCGTTAAGAAAAATATTTACTTTCATTCATTCAACCAAAAGTCTACATCTCAACAACTTTATGCATGTATATTTTCTATAATTAGCACTATATACTGTCTACCGGATTAATTAATGTATATCTTTATGTAGAAGGTTCTTTGGATTGGTCCTGTCAAATTTGGTTCATCAGGAAAAAATGCCCATGGCGCATATGAGTTGTCTCTGATGCTTGAAAGAATTGGAATGAATGGTTGTGAAATTACTGTTGTGGGGAATGCAAACTCCAAGGCAGTTCTGGAAGCCAATAATTATCTTCCAAAGCTCAAAATGTTTAAAAGTGCATCAGTTGTCTGGGGGTTTCTCAAAGGAAAAACACTTCCAGGTGTTGCAGCTTTAGATAGTGTATGTAAAACAAACTATGCTTTTGTGACAGTGCCTTCAGCTTTTCCTTAGACTCTAGCCTTGTTTGGTTGAAGTATGTTACAGAGATTTTTTTTAAACAAAAAGAGAAAGAAAAACATCTTAATATATGACGTGAAATAAAGTCGTTTTATTATTGAGGATTGTATTGAATGTGAAATAAAGTTAATTTTTTTTATTAACACATGTGTAGGATGTGAAATAAAATTAATTTTTTAAATATAGGTATAATTATGAAATAAAATTAATTTTTAAGATTGAAATTAGTGTAGAATGAGAAATAAAATTGATTTTTAATATTTGAATTTACATATAATGTGAAATAAATATAAACTGTTGATAAAAGTATTTTTAAAAGAGTTTAGGGGTTTCTTGGTCCCCAACCAAATATTCATGTGTATAGCTATCATACACAGTTTGCTATTTATAGTAGATAGTAATAAGTGGGTTTTTGTTTAATTTAACTAGCTGATTTTTATTCATACTATTACAAGATCTTCCCAATTCACTGTGTTTTTTTAGTTTTTCACCTTTTTTTTCCTTTGTATTTTAATTCTATAAGCAGGCTTATCCATGTAACGTTGATTGGTCTACTATTTACAACGATCCAGCTCAGCCTTTAGTTGTGGATATTGGGAGTGGTAATTTTCGCCACCTTTGTTTGTTTCTATCTTGCCTAATTTTAATGTTACATACAATTGCTTCTGATTGATCCATAGTATTATCTTCGAAACATCATGCCTCAACTTGATTTTGCTCCTATTCATGACAGTTTGCCAAAACTGTGTTATGCATGGATTTACTTGAGCATGGTTTGATCCTTAGACAATTGAGATTAGGAGTTTTGTTTTTTTTCTTCTTATGCTTGAAAAATATTGTGCAAGGGTTACTACTTGAGCCTGTCGAAAGAATCATGGTAGGTAGATTGAACTTTGTCTAGAGATACATCAGTTTCCAAAAAAGAGTTTGTGGTGTAGATTCAGGCTCGTGCAGATTTGTCATCCACTATATAAATAATCTTTGTTCCCAGTATAACTTTTTCCTTGCCTCTCTATCTCTCTCTAATGCCATTCCTCTCTCTAATGCCATTCCTCTCTCTAATGCCATTCCTCTCCACATAGTCTTGGAAGTTTAATGTGTGTTTTACTTTTGGAAGTCAGAAGCACACGCCCAGTCAACCCATTGTGTACATCCTCTCGACTTGGCTTTTCCTTGTGGTCAACAAAGACTACTATAATCCAAAACAACATTTTCTTTTCTCAGAAATACAAAATGTTCTTTAGGCCCAAAAATATTGTCTAAGCTTTTATCATGAGTAATTAAAAAGGATGACAGTGGCACTTAGAAAAGGACAGAGAGTTGATAAAATCAAACTTACCAGCCAGAGCTTGCTTATTAGGGGAAAACACCACTTAGTCATATGCACTGTGATTTGCCTAAATTGCAACCAAATACACAGGCAGTAATAAAATAGGATTGATTCACGAAGTAGGGTTGATAAAGCTAAATCCTGAATAGTTCTTTGAAGCTGGGAAACACAAACCTGATGTGAGCTATATGGGATTTCTTTCAGTCTAAAATAAGCTGCTTTGTTTGTGATCATGTTAACAAGTTCGAGGTCTTATTCTTTCCACTGAAAGAAAAAGCCAAGTTGAGGCTCTGATGCGGGATAATATGCAAGATGCAATCATAATTAGAGATCGGTAAATAATTTAATAGATGGACATAAAATTTATCCAGGAATATTGTTGATGATAGTTATGTAATAATTAAGAAATCACAGTTTCGAGAAGTAAATCGATTTCAAAGATTTAGAAACAAGCCCAAATGATATCTAGTAAATTTACCAAATAATTTAGGGTAATTATATCTCAACAAATCAGAGCTAGGGATACACAGTAATAAAGGTATGCTCACAAATAATAATACCCAACAGCAATTCATCACACATTATGATTTCAGGTTCACACGGGCGAGCAAATCAAATAGTCCCAATAACAGATACCACAACAAAATCTCGCAGGATTTTCAAAGTATTCAGTTGATGTTCGGGTTTACCTCGAGGAGAGATTCTGGATCTCAAAGCTGAATTGCAGCAACCTACGGATCACCTGAGGAATAGGCAGTATAGGGGGGTGTGTAGCTGGCAAGAGGCGGGCACGATGCTGTGCTGTCAGGTGGAGGCGGAGGCAAGCTGGGACGAACGGGCGCGGCAGGTCGCCGGCGCACGCCGGTGACAGGTAGGTCGCCTGGAGACGAGGGCGGAGGTGGGCGAGCGGAGNAGCTGGCGGTGGCGACCAGCGGTGGCCGGCGAGCTCGTCGAATGGCGGCGAGGACGGGCAAAGCTGGTCCAGCGAAGGCCGAGCGGCGCGCGACGCCAGCGACAGAGACAGAGCCGGGTCTCTGTTTTGGGAAATTAGGGCTGGAAAATTACATCAAGGGGGGCGGATTTTGGTTAAGTTGAAATCGTGGTTTAAAAGGCAAAAAAAGTTGGGGAAATACCTTAAATTTCTTTAAGATATTTAGGGATTTTCACCCAAGGCGCTAACCTTTCCCTTCACCGGGATATAATACACACAATATTCAAACTCAAAATAATTTCATTCCAGGATTCCAAAAAAAATAACACTAGTACATGCCTTTATATAGGCCTATTACATTTGAAATTCAGAATGCGAAAATAAATGTTGAAATAAATGCGAGAATAAAAAGGATTACAATCATGTCAAATACGAATGTCTAAAAAAATAAGCAAATAAATAAAATCAGCTTAAAAATTAGAATATTTCCATTCAAATCAATAAATTAATTTAAATGGGGATTTCCAATCCACTAATCAGCCACCAATCGTCTCTGCTGCCAAATCTGCAGATATCAATCCTTCATTCAGATCGACGCTACGTGGTGAGATCTCAGACGTCAACTGTAGACCCTGCCTGGAATAAATCGACGGTTCGATGTCGTCATGTCCCCTCCAACTCTCCCTGGGTGCGAAGAACTCGACCCCGTCAACTCCGCTGCAGTACCTCTCAAGCAAGTCCGGGTCAAGCTGCTGCAACTCATCTCTAGTGATCCAAGAATCCTCTGATAATGACAAACCTTTTCCACCTGGCCAAATATCTCTGATATCTGCGATTTCTAATCAAGATTATCTGATCATGAAGAATTTGCTCAATTTGCTCTTTTTTTGTGGAAGACTGTGAAAGTGGACACTCAGGGGTAGGTTCTCTCTCAATGGGGGAAGAAGGCTCAAATGGATCACTGGGTATCGCTGTTGGTTCTTTGTAAGCCACCAGATTTGAAATGTTAAATGTAGTACTGATCCCAAAATTCGATGGTAAATCAATCACATATGCATTTGACCTAAGTTTCTTTAATATTTTAAATGACCTACCCCACGAGCTTGTAGCTTTTTAACGACCCCTAAAGGGGATCGCTCAGGTTAACTCGAATCATCACATAATCACGTTCAGAAAATTCCTGTAATCTTTTATGAGCATCTGCTAATTTTTTATAAGTCTCATTGCTGAGAATTATTCTTTTACTGATCTCTTAATGCAAATACCTGATATACTCAAGCAAATAATTGTGCAGACTCAGAAAGTTTATAATGTAATGATAGGGGAATAAGGTCAGTGGGGGTCTTAGGCTTATAATCATGTATGACATCAACTAGACTCATGCCTATGATATTAAATGTATGCAGACTCGATTTACGACCTTACTAGTGCCTACTGGATAATTAATTTTGATTATAGGCATGTGGAGAATAGGTTAAAGTCACGAGAGACGCGGTTCCTAATAAGTGTCATAAAGTCCTCCAGAAAGTTATCGTAGTGGACGTTCGATATTTTCACACGAGGACTCACCGACTACAGCCTTGCCCCTCTCCTCTTTAGAAAGAGGTGGGCGGCTAACATGAGCAGAAGTCGCAGAAGGCTTGACACCTATAGGGGCTTGCCTAGAAGAAGTATATCCTTCCTGAGTATCAGTACATTGGGGAATAAGAGGCTTTTGAAATTGCTCGTAGTCTTGGGCCATCTGATAGGTCTCTTTGAGTGTAGCAACACGACGTAAATATAGCTCGCGTTGTATATCTTCCCTTAGTCCCGCTCTAAACCTGGATAAGGTCATCGTAGGACTCTCAGCTTCACCACATCGCATCATAAATTCATTAAATTTAGCGATGTACTCGGTCACAGAGTGCGTTCCTTGAGTCAAATGCTGCCATGGATCAAGGAGTCGATCACAATAAGGGGTGGGAACGTACTTTTTCCTCATAATCGCCTTGAATTCGTTTCAGTACTCAGTTGGCTCTAGGCCACGGCGCTGGCGCAAACTCTCAACGTTGCTAATGAAAAGTCCAGCTTGCAAAGTGAGTTTCATTTTAACAAACATGACCTTTCTTTGCTCGCTCATGGTATACTATTGAAAATAGTAGTTCATACCATCCTCCCACTCTAAGTACGCCTTGGGATCTAGAACCCCATCGAAATTAGGAGCTTCCACCTTAATACTATGCAGGTAGTTCTCATCAGGATCACGGGGTTCATAAGCCTGACCAGCAGGCTGGTAGGCAGTCCTCCTAACTTTGGTATCTCCTCTAGGCTGATCGACCATAATTTTTGAAATCTGAGTGCATCGCTCAATCTCAAGGCAGGCGACTCGGTCACTCATCTCACCCAATTTAATTTTCATATCATCCAGACAATCAGTCCTGGTCATGATAGCAGTCAACATAGCCTCTAATTTGGGATCCATGGGAATAGGGGAGCTAGACCTAGTATATTCTAAATCAGACCTAGTGGGCATATGCAAACAGAAATAAATATGCTTAAATGCACCATATTCCAACCATGCTCTGATACCAGATGATGCAGGACAATATGCAAGATGCAATCATAATTAGAGATCGGTAAATAATTTAATAGATGGACATAAAATTTATCCAGGAATATTGTTGATGATAGTTATGTAATAATTAAGAAATCACAGTTTCAAGAAGTAATTTGATTTCAAAGATTTAGAAACAAACCCAAATGATATCTAGTAAATTTACCAAATGATTTAGGGCAACTATATCTCAATAAATCAGAGCTAGGGATACACAGTAATAAAGGTATGCTCACAAATAATAATACACAACAGCAATTTATCACACATTATGATTTCAGGTTCACACGGGCGAGCAAATCAAATAGTTCCAATAACAGATACCACAACAAAATCTCGCAGGATTTTCAAAGTATTCAGTTGATGTTCGGGTTTACCTCAAGGAAAGATTCCGGATCTCAAAGCTGAATTGCAGCAAACCACGGATCGCCTAAGGAATAGGCAGTACAGGGGAGGTGTGTAGCTGGCAGGAGGCGGGCACGATGTTGTGCTGTCAGGTGGAGGCGGAGGCAAGCTGGGACGAACAGGCGCGGCAGGTCGTCGGAGCGCAAGCGGTTAGGATGGGNCGGATCGAGTTGGCGGCGGCGACCAGCAGTGGCCGGCGAGCTCGCCGAACGACGGCGAGGACGGGCAGAGCTGGTCTAGCGAAGGCCGAGCGGCGCACGACGTCGGCGATAGAGACAGAGCCGGGTCTCTGTTTTGCGAAATTAGGGCTGAAAAATTACATCAAGGGGCTTCGATTTTGGTTGAGTTGAAATCGTGGTTTAAAAGGCAAGAAAAGTTGGGAAAATACCTTAAATTTCTTTAAGGTATTTAGGGATTTTCACCGCAGGCCCCAACCTTTCCCTTCACCGGGATATAACACACAATATTCAAACTCAAAATGATTTCATTCCAGGATTCCAAAAAAAATAACACTAGTCCATGCCTTTATATAGGTCTATTACATTTGAAATTCAAAATGCAAAAATAAATGCTGAAATAAATGCGAGAATAAAAAGGATTACAATCATGTCAAATACGAATGTCTAAAAACGGAAGTAAATAAACGAAATTAGCCTAAAAATTTGAATATTCCTATTCAAATTAATAAATTGATTTAAATGGGGATTTTCAATCCACTAATCAGCCACCAATCGTGCCTGCTGTCAGATCTGCAGATATCAATCCTCCATCCAGATCGATGCCACGTAGTGAGATCTCGGACGTCGAGTGTAGACCCTGCCTGGAATAAATCGACGATCCGATATCGTCGTGTCCCCGCCAGGCTCTTTTCTCATGAGCTAAGGATCGGCATCTTGATGCTGAATTTCACAGTGGTTGGAACTTGGTGCAGTGTTTTTTTACTCAATCAAATATTTTTTTCAAATATTTTGAAGATAAAACATGAAAATATTAGATTATATATTTTAACTGGATTATACATAGAAAAATAGGACCATAGTTATTGTAATTTTTAGGCTCTGTTTGGATGGAGTATAAATTATAGTTTGAATAAATCTTTTGATTTTTTCTGAAAAATGTGTATGATATGAAATAAAGTAAATTAGTTATATTAAAAATTGTGTTGAATATGGATTAAAGTTGATTGATTTATTAAAACTTTTATTGGATATGAAATAAAGTCAGTGTTTAATATTAAAATTTATGTAAAATGAGATATAGAATAATATTTTTAAATTTTTTTGAATAAATTAAAGTTTTTGGTCAGAGCTATTTTTCGTGAACCAAACAGGCCATTAGAATCTGGCACATAAAATTCTCTCTCTTCCTCTCTGCCCAGTGTAGGTAGTTATTTATATATTTACAAATATAGAAAGTGTGCCTGCTGATATTTTCTATGCTGAATTTCCTGATGAACTGATGTAAATTTGCTAATTAGTACTGCAGGAAATGGGTTGTTTGCTTTTAGGATGGCTAAAAATTGGAAGCACGCAAATTTTCTTGGGTTAGAGATCAACAATAAGGTACATATTTCCTTATAGTTTATGTTATAATTTTAGTTATAGCATAAACATCTAAAGATCATCAACCCATACAGCTTGTCAAGCGTTGTCTGGATGGTATACGTGTGCACAGTTCAAAAAATATGTAAGCTCTCTCTAAACCTGTTTGTAATGAAATTGTGCACTGTCTATGTCATGGCTTATTCTCTTGATCAACATTATTTCCGACAATACTAATACTGTTTAGTACAACTGTGGTTCTGTAGTTATGAGAAGAGTATAGGTTTTTGCATGTGGCTAGATTTCGTGTCTTTCTTTATGATCCTCTGCTTTTGCAACTTATGGAATATTTGATGATTTTGCTGCATGATCAAGGCTATTTTACTCTATAGTTCTTTGCCACAAAAATCTATTATATTATATACATTTAGCTCTGAAAACTAAGATTTGCATGCAGTGCAAAAGAGATGACCCTAGCATTTATCATCATTATCATTTTCTTCTACTTCGGTAGACTTTTATGTGGTCGGCTTTATGCATCTTTTTGGATAGTTTTTTCTTGAAAAAACCATATCATAATTATTTAACTAATTCAAATATTTTATATGACTTGTAATCATGTTACTTTTTGCTTGACATCTTCTGTGTCATCTTAAATGATATTCTCTCCCCATCATAATGGTATACTCGTCACTTTCCATTATATACATTCCTAGGACACAATTCTATATTTTATAATATTATCTTCAAAGGTGCTATGCCCACATTCTCCTTCATACATCATTTCTTACTATATTTAATAGTCCTTTTGTACGTTCATCTAACTCTTTCATTTCTATGATATTCAATTGTATCTTAGTAATTTCTTTAATCCCATCATTCAGTTTCATATGAGAAAGCTAAGATCCAACACTCAGATCCATATTGTTAGTCATTCTACTTAACTCAATTGTTGTTTATGATTTCTTCATTTATCTCATTGCAGATTTGATGTTTTTCCATTAAAAAAATGCTAAATAAGATTCTAAAATGGATTATCTCCTTTCTTAAACAAACAACAAGATCCAACTATTGATGAACATAATGTCAAGCATGACATGGCTATGTAACATGATGGATGAAGCAATATGAACCAAGTATAAGTATATAGTGGTTATTATCAAAGAGATCCAAAGTTCTCATTTTCTTAGAGTATATTTTAGGGATATTTAAATTTTTTTTTTAGGCAGAGAGAGAAAAAAAATTATTTTAATATTATGATGTGAAATAAAATTATTTTATTATTGAAAATTGTGTTAGATGTAAAATAAAATTATTTTTAATATTAAGAATTGTGTTAGATGTGAAATAAAATTGTTAATGTTTAAATTTGTGTATAATGTTAAATAAATATAAAATATTGATGAGAGTGTTTTTTGGAGAAGTTTTAGGGTTTTTAAAGCCCCAACTAAATAAGGCCAAAGCATATGAAATCCAAATGTTCATAGGCATGCAAAGAGAAACAAAGCTTAGAAAATTCAAATGTTCATAGGTGGTGTTAGAGAATACTAAACCTTGGAAGGTTCAATTAATGGAAAGGTTTCTTTAAGGTGAAGCATTGGATAGCACTATTTGAGAAGTTCTTGCTATTGTCAAAGAAAAAGCAAAAAAGTCATCACAGATTACCTCTTTAGACAAAGAGAAGAAACACCTTTGTAAAAATCCTTGGTAATTTTTTTAACCAAGACAAAACTTGACTACATATTCACAAGAGCAACTATCAAAATGCTCTTCTAGGATCTTTTACTAACTTGAAGATACATTTCTATAAGATTTAAAGTGGAAAACCTAGAGACCCATGGATTACAATTACTACAAGCCTATCAACTAGCTAATAGGAAAAAGAGACCTCTCTGCTTTCTTCTTCTTCTCCACAACAATGACAACAAACCTTTAAAGACCGCAACACCCTTACTTCAGACCTTGACCGTTGACTTAACCTCTTGTCTAGACCTCACTCATGCTCTTTAATTTCATTCTGGCACCCAAAATAGTAACATTAACCACCATGACAATCTCACACCACTATCTTTTCTACAGTGTGAGAAAGGAGTAGTAGTTTTCGGTGTAATCTTCCAAGAATGTCCTGCAAGTCATTGTCAAGTGTTGGCACTCTTTTGGTAGTTTGTTTAATGACTAACGTGGCTCCTGCTCCACAACCATCTTAGGTTTACGGGGCCAATCCACTTAACTTTCTAAGGTTCCCTGGGATTCTAGAAGCACACGTCCTATTCCATGAGGAGAGCTTTTCTTGATAAATATTCAAATGAGCAACTCCTAATCATATGACCTCCATGGAGTTTGATGCCACTCCTCAAAGATTGCTTTTTGTCAAACCGTGATTTGAACATCAAAATTTCCTTTTCATTGTGGCCTATTTTAGCATAGGACCAAACTCCAGCTATGAATCTTCATCTTCATTCGTAGTACGCCCTCGTTCGAGGTTTCCAAACCCCAACTTGAATCTTGAATTTGAATCTTCAATTGATGAACCCAAAGCCCCATATCAAATTTTGTGTTGGAGGTTTCATCTTGATGAAATCTTTGATGAAGCTTTCTCCAATTCGATCTTGTTCAAGAGGCTTTATTCAATGACCTCAGCTTCCTTGCATCCTTTTCCCCAACAATTCTTAAACCTTGGAGCAAGAAAATAACTATTAATTGTGAAGCTTTGATAATTACTGTTCTCGATACAACTAATATGTGAGTGAAGATGCACCATTAAAGTGATATTAACTTTTCATCAAAATTATAGGAAAGAAAGGGACAGGCCAAAAGCAACTTGATTAAATATTACAAAAGCACTAATAAAATAGAATTAACACATATTGCATTAAACAGACCAAACTTGCAAAAAGAATTCATGCTAACCCAAAATAATTGGGATAAAGGTGTTAAAGATGATGATTATTTCTATATACAATTGAAAGCAAAATTGATGAGGGCAAAAAAGATGTGGAGAGGAAGATGGCGAATAAATACATAAAAGAGAAGTTTTGAATTTGAATCAATGCAAGATATGATTTCATGGTCTGTTTCAACTAAAGGCTTAGTGAAGAAATGAAGATCAAAATATCAATCATTTAAGCTTGTCTCAACGTGGGATTGGGAGCCCATGAGCCATTATAGCTTAGGTAATGCCTCCCCTTCCCATTGGGTTCTTCCACCTCCAGGTTGGATTAAGGTGAATTTTGACGGTTCCATTAAATCGAATGGTGCAGTAGGTTTGGGAACAATGGCTAAAGACTTTGCTGGCAACTTCCTTTCAGTAATTAGCATCAAGATGTACACCAATGCAGCTTTAAAGGTGGAGGCGAGATAAGCATGGGAGGTGGCTAGGATCTCAGAGAGATGAGCTAATATAGTAGAGGGCATTTGGCTGGAGTGAGACTCTTCCTTAATCGTAGCTAACATCCTGCAAGCCACCAGAGGAGCTTCCACTCAACACATTTTCGTAGATATTTTTGTTGATTTATACTCCTTTAAGGTATATACAATTACACATTTATAGGTATGCCAATAGAACGATTGATTTTACGATTGATTTTGTTGCCTCACATGCAGTAGATGATGATGTAGTGTGGGAGAAGGGTTTTTCCATCTTACATGATTTTTGCTCAGTCCTTGGTAAGGATTTCGCATTAGGTTGTACTTATTACTTTGTTTCTTTTTTTGAGTAATTTATAAGTCTAGGCAGTTTTCAAAAAAAATGTCAGATTATTTTTCTTTTAGCTCTACAAATGCACTCATTGGAAGAGATACTGATTTGGACCTGAAATCTTGGAAATACTTGATCCTTCTCTATTTTCCTTAAATAAAACTAAAGCTTACCTTAAATGCCTTTTGGCTATTAGAGATGCTTCTTTAGAACCACTTCGATTACTGATTCAAACTGTCTGAATGTTATATGTTTCCTTTGCTCTAGCAAATCTCGTTTCATTTTTCAGTGTTTTAGCTACTTTATTGATTCTAGTTATATTTTTTTATATTCAAGGCACTTCATAGCAACAAATGCAACTTCTACATTTCGGTCTATTGTTGCAAGTTATCCAGGAAAGTTGAGTCTTGTTTCGATACAGGTATATTCCTGTTCCCTTCTTATAATGAAGATCTTTTTGATCCTTGGAAAACCACATCTAGACTACTGCAGCAACGATGTTGCACAATAACAGCATTCATTATTATCCAAGAATTGTCCATCTGTTATTTGATTTGAGGAAAATTAGGAAGAATTGATCAATATATCTTTACAACAAATGGACAGAAATTTCTTTGAGCAACACTTGCCATAAAAGGTTGAATAGTACATGTGCACATTATAACAGTTCTTTGGAGATTTTGCATACATAATACACCTGACTTTATATTTATATGTTAGACACCTAAAACATGAAAATTACATTGACAGCATGCTAAATGCATACAATGTAGTGTATCGGATTATGATTAACATATTATGCTTTCTCAAATATGCAGTGCCCAAATCCGGATTTCAACCATGAAGATCACAGGTGGAGAATGGTTCAAAGAGCACTTGTTGAGGCTATCATAGATCTGCTTGCAACTGACGGAAAGGTTTAACTATATTGATCCTTTTTTGCTTTAAAATAGTTTTGCAGATTTCTATGCCATTCAAAAACATGTAAATTATATGTATTAAATCTACTATTGATGTATATATATGCATGTGCATATGTGCATGTGCATGTTTCATTGGAAAATTTAAGAGAATTACCTACATGTTATAGTAAACTAGTTTATTTACATATTTTTAATTGAAACACATGCTAATTATTTTTTTACACGTGATAAAAATGAATCTAAAATTACTATGACACATTACTGTTAACTGACAGTTATTATGAGACCATGCTTACATTTGATCAATCTTCACCCTTCATTCAAATGTAAAATGATCTCAACGGTTGAACTTAAATGTTTAAATCAAACCTTCTCTCTCGATCACCGTTCTCAACGTCGAAAGCCATCAAAATCTAACGAGACAAAAATCTAGCAAAGTGTCTAAATCTAATGAGAAGATCTAGAACCATTCTCTCTCTCTTTTGCTCTCTCGACAAATAGTTCTGACGAAAGTAGTAGAAAATTGTAGGGTCTAGAGGGAAGATTGAACTTCTAAATCCATTTTGGATGAGGATATGGTCAATTTTAGAACTGGTTGAATCAAATTTGAGATGGTTGAATTTCATGTGGATCTACCAACAAGATCTCCCTAACCGTCATCATAGCAAATAAACACTAGGGATTTGGTGGGTTTGCTCACTGAATCCTCTCTCTCTCCCCCCTTCTCTCATGCCCGTCAAGGACACCTGCCAAGGGAAGCCAGATAGTGAAGGTGCTTGCCGATAGCAAGTGCGTGCACATGGAGGAATTTGTTCAGACCCTTACTACAATGGCAAAATTTGTAAATTAAGTAAAACTTATAACAGAATATTCCTTTTAAATGCTGATAGTAGTTAACTCATGTGTAGATGTAATATTAACCCGGTTATATAGTGTGCAATGAGTAAATCTGGGAAATATGTAAAACAAGGTAGATTAGTGGCATGTATGTAAAGTTCCCAAAATTTAAATTTAATAGCAATATAAATGGCATGTTGGTTACTGTCCGTTGATACCATTTAGGAACTGTAAGTTAATTGTCATAGCTTTATCCTTCTAGTTGAATAAGAAGAATCTCTCACTAGAATCTTGTTATTTAGATATGCCATGAAAACTTACAGATGCAAAGAAATTATAACCCATCTTTAATAGTGCAAATCAGCTAAGTTTAAATTTACATAATATCTACTGACCTAGTGTAATGCGAGTATATTTTTAAGCAAAGGCCAGGATTATGCTGTCTCTTTTTTATTTTCCTCTCGAGAAAATGAATTACTTGTTGCATCTTGCTACGACCAATTAATTGTGTTCTCCTTCAACTGCAGGTATTCTTGCAATCGGACATAGAGAGCGTGACCATGAGAATGAAAGATGAATTTATGAAGCATGCAAAAGGTAAACTTGTTTTAGATCATGGCGAAGGCAGCATGAAGAGATGGCTCCCGGAGAACCCCTTTGGAGTGCCGTCAGATTGGGAGCAGCACGTCTTAGATCGTGGAGATCCAATCTACCGAGTAATGCTCAGGAAAATTTGCGCTAAAATTTGATCACAAGGTGTGATGATCCTTTTAAATTAGATTGAAGATGTTCTATCTATTATTTTGATTGAAATTAAGTTGGTTTTGTAGTAAATGCAGCTTACTTAAATGAAGACTAATGTAGGAAATAGATAATCAAGATAGCCTTGATATTTCAGTTTGACCAATCCTGTAATTAAAACAAAGGTAGTAAAATTGTAGAGCTGCACAATTGCATTGTAAGGATTGCAATTTGTGTTGAATTCTTTGTTTTTCCTTCAAAACGGAGTGAATCCAGTGAAATTTCTTTTCTAATTTCTTGATCTCTCTTTCCCTCTGTGTATTACACTGTTGTTTAACATAATGTTTATCTGTATAATATATTATATTGAACTGAATCTGCATCAAGTTTAAATTACGGTTCACGTTAAATGATAAAATATAAGCAGGCCATGCATTCAGCAGAATTGAGCTCCTGCCAGCCACAGAATCAAATAACTACAGATTAACTTTCAGTTTATAATCGTTCCTTTTTTTCCCAAATCATATCTGAACACTGCAATTTTTTCAAATTCGAATTTGAGACTCAACAGCATTTAAGAAAACTCCTCCATTAGATTTGGGGAACACCATAATCATTTCAAATTTACTCCACCTTAATTGTCATCATCTCCAATTTACATAGTGCATGCTCCATTAAATTAAAAAATCATTTGGTTCCATGCTATCTAAAAAAAAAAAATAAACATTAATATGCATTTCTAACTTCAATTAAGGTAACTATAAAAAAAAAATAAAAAAACTTTCAATTATGGTATCATTTAATTCAATACTGTTCAAATATTTATGTTATTTAAAAGTCTATAATATCTTTAAATTATTTTATATTTATTTCACTATTATTAAAGAAAAAATTGGTCTACTATTATCGTAATATTAGATATTTATATTATTTTTAAATTATTATTTATTTAATTTTAATGCTATTAGAGAGGCATTTAAATATCAGACAATTTAAGTGAACTAAACATCATTTCAGAGTGAATATTACAAATTTTTATAATTTATCTAAACATGTCATGGAATTGAATAATTAATTAATTTTTCCCTAATATAACATCACAAAAATGTTATACCAAATACCACATATATCACCAATATTATTTAACCCATTAAAGATGGGGCTTGTTTGAACCAGAGGTCCCAAGTTTAAATTAATAATAATGTAAATTCCTCATTTGAGGTGAGAAAAATTATAGTGTGGGGCACATAATAATAAAAAATTACATACATGCTATCTTGTATGTAAGCTTTTAAAAAATTAAAACAACAACAACAACAACAACAACAACAACAACAACCAAGCCTCAATCCCACTTGGTGGGAAGCTTAAAGATTAAAAGAAAAAAAAAATCTATTAAATTTAAAATATGTTTTTTAACTTTTGGGGGCTACATGTGTAATGTAAGTTTTTGGTATTTTATATGCAATTAAGTTTGTCATGAACACATATAAAAATCCTAATGGTGTATGTTCTAAGTAAAAATATAAAGTAATCACATCCCATTGAGAAGAATTAAATACCTGAAGTGTTCGTATGTGTCACCAAATGATGCTGCAAGTAGAGTGTCCGGCAGTGGAGGAAGAATATGATATTTGTTTGCATTCATATCATAGCTTAAAGAAGGCTTTTCACAAACCAGAACTTTATTCATAGCAACCATAATACAAACCAACAGCTCCAGCAACTAAATCAACAATTGTGGGATCTGTTTATTTTTGAGCAATTGATCAGGAAGAGTGTTGTCGCTGAGGCAACCTCTTAGCAATCTCCTGGTAAATGATCAGATAAGAAACAAAAAAAAAAAAGAGGTTTTAAGAATAAGTGGAGCATGGTTTTCAGAATCACAGCTAGAAGCAGAGAAATTAGAAAAAGCAGCAGTAAGTGTGAGGTGGCAGCAAACAAGAGAGCATTTTCAGTAGGGATGAATCTATGGATCTGCCATTGATTTGGCATGATATACTTATTTTATTACAAATTGCTAAAAACTCCACCTCTAGCATTATTGTTTAATTCTGCAGAGGCAATCGAAGGATTGCAATATTTTAATGGCCTGTGTAAAACTGTCACTTCTTACAATGAATTTTGCTTATATTAGCTGACCTCAACTAGTTTGAGGTGAAGGCTTTGTCATTATTATTTCTTTCTAAATAATCTGCTTTAAATCTCCTTCCCCTAACATCATTATTTACCCCTTCATTTTCCAAATTAGTACGGCATGTGAATAGAGGCCATGAACTGCCTCACTTAAGGCTGCAAACTGCAGCACGCTTCACATTATAATGTTGAAATATATATTCAATTTGCATAATGCGTATCTGAAATATATACATCAAAGTTCTTGTTTGTGATCTGCTACTAACATGATCAAAACTTTTAGAACATGTAACTCATTCAAAAATTGACGCAAAAAAGTTGTTTAGGGTGCATTTGTTTAGTCTTAAGATTTGTGTGTAATGTGTAAGATGAGATGTATAGGATGTAAAATAAAGAAAGTCTTTAGTTTTAAAAGCCGAGTGAAATATATTTAGTTTTAACTTTGGAATTTGCTTAGGATGTGGCCTATCAGATCAACTTTAATCTGATTAAGGGCATTTTGTTTAGTATTATATTAGTGTTATATCATATAATCTACATGTCATGATATCTAAATATCATCTTTTGAGTGATAATTCTATAATATTTTAGAAGATTATCTATACATATCATTAAAATAAATAATTATTTTCTCTAGATAATATGGCATAATAAGAAGATAGCACTGAACCAAACGGCCCCTAAAGTTAACCTGGGAAGCAAACAAGAGTATTAGCATGTGACCCAACACAGACCATATAGAATGTAATGGATGCCAAGTAAAATTATTAAAAGCTAGACCAGCATGGTGATGAAAAGTTAAAGACACCAACATTAGTCGAACATCAATTGGCAATAGGTTGAAATTCATACCTCAAATAGCTGGTTAATATTGTCAGCAGTCTTCGCAGATGTCTCGATAAAGAACATGCCATTTTTCTCTGCAAATTCCATGGCATCCTTCAAAAGTAAAAAGCAGGTTCTCAGATTTTCTCCATGCAATGGTCGAAATGCAGAAGATAACAAAAATAGTTAATAACATGTGTTTTTAAAGCAGTGTGCATACCTGAGCAGATACTTTTCGATTTTCATGCAGGTCAGCTTTATTGCCTACCAAAGCCATGACAATATCAGGGCTTCCGTGTTTTTGAAGTTCCTGTTAGGAAACAGATGAAAATAGAAATGAAACTAGGTAAGTATTCATTTACTTTTATGGAAAAGCTTATTCATAAAGGGAAAAGGAAAAATTTAAAGTCCCAATTTCAATAAAACAAGGTGAAGTTAAGAATTCAGAGTGCTGTGTGAGAAAAATAAACGAAAAACATATTAGTGCAAGAACATTTTCAAGAGAAAGAAAGAAGTATCTCTGCAGTAGTACGCAGATAATCACAGATGACTTGAGCAGGAGATGAGCCTTCAGCGATTTGGTTAACAACAGTGGCAGGTTCAATTGTTACTTGGGATAATTCTGCTAGAATGCAGTTAAACATGACCAAACGACAATCAAATAAGATTCAAGGCCAAAACAATGTAATCCCTAAGCTATTTGACTCGATTTGATATATTCTAACCTAAAAACTAAATACCTAATTAAGGAAAATGTGCAGTTTGATTGTCCTCTCTAACAATACCAAGAGCGTAATAAAAAAAATCTAAGAGTGCCACTTCAAAAGTAAATTCCAGTATCAACGGACAATTTTGTCAATATCATCATTGTATAACATTTCTAACTAGTGTCAACTTCCAGACTAACTGAACGCAGTAGATATTTAGTAGAGGTAAGCTAAAAAATAGTAAATGGTCTACTTTAACATAATTTCTACAAGAGAGTTCATAGTTTAAAACATTGTCCCAGTTTATCAAGCATATCAAATTGTCTTACATCAATAGTATTATAAAACCAGGAGAGACATAAAATAATGTTTGATCATATTCAAATTGTTTGGAAGATGCAGTAATGCTAATGAAAGTGTACATGAAGTTGTAATGTCTTGCATCAATAGTATTATAAAACCAGGAGAGACAAAAACTAATCTTTGACCATATTCATATTGTTTAAGATGCGGTAATGCTAATGAAAGTGTATATGAAGTACAGAAATTCTAGATAAAAAGAAAATAAAATAATAGTAACAGCAAGATTATCACTACACCTCCGGACCTCCCTGTTGCCTTCCACGAGTAAATGAGAGCACAGAGAGTTAGAGTTCTTTTGGTTGTGACGCAAAAAGAAAGAGCGGGATGAACCCCCTCGCCACAAGCAGCTGGCAATCAGAAACAGTGGTGGAATGTAGCGGGGTGGTGTGATTGGTGGTAGACCTGGAAGCTGGACAGATCTCAGGTAGCAGGAAGCAGCTGGGAGGAAAGCAAAGGATGCAGCAGTGGCTCCTCAAATTCCAGCCGAGAAGAGTGGAGATGCAGGTCTGTTTTGGCCATTTCAGTTCCTACCTAAGAGCTGTTATAGAAGATGAAGATGAGGGTGGGCAATCTAACAGCAAACAAAGCTATGGAGGTGGACCAACAACAGGCGAGCAGTGGAGCCACCCATTGAAGCAGCAGCCTGAACCCGAACAAAGGATTGAAGAAGATGATATTGCAAATGATGATATGTTAGAAGCTGGGAAGACAGCAACATCGAAAGGGAATGTGATCTATATTTCTAGGAGGAAGGCTTACAATAAAAATCCCCGGGGAAGGTTGGCAACAGGTCCATCTTGCCCAGAGATGCAACTACAGGGAAACAACCTAGCAGCCGCAAGCAGCCGTGTTTGATGGAGGAAGATGGAACTTAAATGTAGCAAAACTCACCAAAGCTTAAGTGAAGCAAGAACTGGAATCTAAGCCAAACTGGCGCAACAGGCCCAAGGAATGGTTTCGAATCCCATTGGAATGTGCACTGCTACAAGGAATAGAGCAAATGGTGAGATCAATATTGGTGAGATCAATATTTGCGATATAAATGTGATCCAAGCCGGGTGTGCTCCAGGCCCCAATGCTTAAGGCCACAATAGGGTAGCTATTCTTTAGGACTCTAGGCCAAGTCATAACAATTATACAACAGGCAAAAGCTCCCATGAAAATCCTGAAAGTGTAGAAAACATCCCAACAACTATTTTGTGCAAATGCTAGTGCGTGGAAAGCGTAGAGATGGGACTGGGATCGACATAGGGTAGCTTTATAAAGTCAAAATCTTCTCTAAACACAACCAAAAGTCATCGCTTAATAGATGTTCGTTAAAATACCACAAGTAGCACAAGAGGCAATGATCTATCATGCTCTTGCCTAATAAAGGGGCTAGCAAATTTGATTTTCTATTTTTGTTCAGCATGATGGATATCAAATTATATATTAGGATCTAAATTAGTAATATTAATTAATAAATTATTTTAATTAAGCTCAAAATATTTTCTAAAATATAATAAAATAAATATACAACACCATATTTAGTAAATATTATAGATTTTATACTCAATTCTCAAAAAATTACAAAACTAATGAAGAGCTTCAATTACAAATTACATTTTACACATTCTATTTGCTCCAGTTACACACACCAAAGTTCGATACACACCGAAGTTTGATTTTAACCACGGTTAGAAACTTCATATTGCAATTGTTGATTTAAATGAGATGGAATAAAAAGCATTCAAAACAATGATTATATTTAGCCATTGATTTGAATTAAATATGATCCAAAAGCTAGCAAAAGCTAAAATTAATAATCTTATCTAACATAAATTCACTTCATCGCGAGAGCTAGGGTATCTTAGGCCCTGTTTGGCAATGGGCTAAAAATCATGGCTAAAATTACCCATGGCCAAAATCTAAAATTTATTTTAAAAAAACTTAAAAAATTATTTTATATTTCATCTCACACAAATTCCAACATTAAACAATCACTTTATTGCACATCCAACACAATTCTCAATAAATCAATCAACTTTATTTCACATCATACACAATTTTTAATATAACCAACTTACTTTATTTCACATCATACACATTTTTCAAAAATGGCTAAAAATTCCAACATCTTTTTTTTCTTATTACCAAACAGAGCCTTACATCAGAGATTGACCAGAATATATATACAAAATATTCTATTCCAATCAAAGATACTTACGGAGAGTAATTTAAATTTTTAATAATTTTTATAATTATTGAAAATTGGGTGTAAATTTTGTAATATTTATTAAATATAATATTGTACATGTAATTCTTCCAATATAATAGTATGATAAATAAAATTATTAAATCTTAATTAATTTGAAATAAATTTAAAAGATATTTTTGAAAATTATATGGTGGGGACACAGATCAGCATCTAATCGGATGGCTAGGATGATGTCATGTGCTGAATCAAAATTCAAATTCAAATTAATTAGAGCTATTAGAGATTTCATATTAGCTTTATTTAAATTTGATTTGATTTGATTCAGAGCATATCTGGAAGATTTGAAGACTCGCCAAATATGAAACTAATTCTATTACAATAAAATCAGCTCCAAATATGATCATATGAGTTATTAAAATCAGCACCAAATGTGATCATATGAGTTATTAAAATCAGCACCAAATGTGATCATATGAGTTATTATAACAACAAGATATATAAGTTATCTATGTGCGAGGGATGTGATTGAGTGATGTGGAGAGGAGGGAAAAAGGAGGGAGGAGAAACTTCTTTTTTTTTAAATAAAAGATAACTAGGATGTCTAAGAATTCTCTCATAGTCAATTTTTACTTTTCCTATCTAGTATATCGATCTCTTAACTCGAATTTTGGTGTGTACTCAAGCACAAATTTCAATTATCATTAATAACTCATCCATTACAATGCATGATGATTTCTTTATATAGAAATCCCAAATTAAATCAAACTAATATGATAGTTGGCATTCAGACCAAAACAGTTATATCTAAAGATCTTCAATTAGCATTGGGAAAATGTGGTAACAAATATAGACATGCTATCAGGTTTGATGAAGAAAGCACTACACATTTACCTATCTCTATTTATATAGCATATCTTAGTTTGATTTAATTTGGTACGAGGAAGAAATGTGAGAAGAAAATTACACGGAAGGAATTGAAAACAAAAATTTAAGGAAATAGTATAAGAGTTGCAACATGAGAAAGTACATTCACAGATTCAACTAAGTTAATTACATCAACTGACAAATGGTAGAACACATTGAAATGATTATGAGTCATGAGCATTGTGAGGTTAATAGGTTTGACTTGATGGAATACACCTTTAACCTCCATAGAGTTGCTAATAGGATTGAATCTATGTTGGACAAGTATCGAAACTTGCGGAGAGCACATGAGACTGAGTGGCTAGCTAGCCTGACTTTTACTTAGTGTGTTATTTGGTTCATCAGTTATTTTTGGAGGGCCTTATAGCACTTTTTGGGTACCATGGCTATTGTTACATTGACTTACTACTGACATATGATCAGATTGAGTCATCCAGTGGAAACTAGTATAGTCATGAGTTGAATTTATATGCATTTCTATTTTCTTATATTATCGCATATTAAGAATTCTAGGATTTTTTTTATTTGCATTTCGTACTAGGTTGTTGGATCATTCTGTATTTTTATTATCTATCTATGAAGCACGAGTACGATACGGCGATACGGATACGATACGATACGGATATTACGATACACCAAACTTAAAAAAAGTAGGATACAGATACATCAGGATACGACTGTTATATTTGTGTATAATACGTCATATTCTCATATTTAAGATATAAATTTATGGTAGATCTACTAGCCAGTGCGTATTGCAACTTCTCTCATTCGGATTCCATTGTCATTTGTCACTGATCTTCATCAAATTCGTTAACTTCTAGCTCGCCACACCTACGGTCTCAATTCAACTGCGAGTCATGCAAACCTCAATGAATCCTTTGACCGGGTTCACCAAACCAAACCAACTCAAGCCCACCTGATCGTGGCCCTCCAGCATTGTGGTTGACTCCACTGTTCTCCCATCATCGTGCCTGCGTCTTGTCCACATTGACCCAAGTAGCTTAGCTCGTCATCCCTACCCAAGCGCAAGTCGGCTCGAACAGCTGCATCCCACATGTGATCCTGAACCACACGAGCGGCTCACTCCCATTTGCAGCTCACTCAGCCTTGTTGGAAAATTTCATCTTGATATTTTTTTGGAGAAATTATATTCAGAAATTTAGATATCTTCAACTAAGGTATAAATCTCTCTAAATTAATTTAATCACTAATTTTGATTCAATTGAAATTATATTGTGACAGAATATTCAACTTAGCTCTAATTGCGTAGCCATATATTTATTCAAGTAAAAATTACTGTGAATTTATTTGCAAGGAATTTGACCTTGATTTCTTAAACTTCAAATTTGATCTCTTGAATTATTCAATAAGCCCTAATCTATTCGATAAATTATAATTTATCACTGATGCAATTTAATCTTAATTTTAAAATAATTTTATTTGGAGATTTAAAATTTTATTTATCATATAATAAATATTTTAAAAAAATATTTTAAGTTTAACTGAAATAATTTGCTATCTAATATTGCTAATTGAAATCTTAAAATTTAATTCTATTTTTATTTTATATCAAAATGTAACGTCAAAGTAGAGGGCGATCCACACAACCAAAGGGAGCATGGAGTTCAAGTATAGCAACCCATTGCACTTCTAGGTGTCTGACCATGTAATCACTGTTATGCTTTTGTTAATTTTTTGATAATAGGAATGATGATGAAGATTATGACGGCCAATATCATGTGTGTGCCTAATTCATTCCATGTGTCTGCCATTGAGATCTCTTTCTCCCTTATAGGATATGTCAACTTTTGTGTTTCTAGGTATCCCCACCACCTAGCATGGTATGAAAATAGGCATTATGAGTTGGCGACCGGTTGACATTATCACTGATATTAGGCACAGGCACACTTACATTTTCTTTTACGCCTTTTTATATGGACAAGGTGTGCTTCCCCTTAATAATTTATGTATTCCTTGCACTCATTGTAGTTTAATTTAAAGGCCTAAGCCACAATTATAATAAAGTAGGAAAAATTAATTAGCAAATTGCTGATAGGTCTCTATGGTTTATATATTACTACACTTGGTTTATATATTACTACACTTGGTTTATATCTTTTGAAATCTTTTACTTAGGCTTCTAAAACTGCAGAAACCTAACAGGTCCCTATTTTTCTTTACTTTTAATCTTCTATTTTAAATTTTAGTGACCTAGGCGAAGGATTTCAAAAAATATCAGAGATCTAAGTGAGAGATTTTATAAAATATAAACCAAATTATAATTATGAGTAAATGATAGAGACCTATCAGTAATTTGCTCGAAATCATTTGATGCACTATAAATTCATTAATTATAGGATGAAAATCTGCAGACACTAACAATACAGGCATAGTGACTAACTATGAAGCATCAATACTTTGTGGAGCCTAACGTATCCGTATCGAATACCGATACTCCCCGATACTCCACCGATACGTATCTGATACAAATTCAATACTCGCCCGATACTTGTCCGATACTTTTCGATACTTCTAATTAAAGAAAAAATATTGACACAGTTGGTCTGGCCTACACGATAAAAAATAAAAAATATATTATACATAAAACACAACTCATGCATAGACTCAAATAATAAAATTGAGAGATATACTGAACTCACACAATTGGGATTGTAAAATGCTTGATGCACGATAGTGTTTCGGCAATAGAAAAAGAACTTGGTATTCGCAAGTAACTGTATCATCTAATTTTTCTATCTTAACCATACTATCTTTTTTTTTACTTTAATCAAGTTCATATTATGACAAAGATAGAACTTTGGCCTTTATTATTTTATTTATTTATTTAGTTAAACACTCAGAGATAGGAGAGCATATATCTACTTTAACCAGATTAGTGTATCTGAGTTTATCACAATATCTATATTATTTTCAATTATATGTCATTTGCATCGAGCTAATTAATTTAGGTTGAATTTAAATTAAAACTGAAACTAATTTACTGATGTATATTTAAACTCTCATCTCACTTAGATAATCTGTGATAGGTTGAAAGCAATTAAATAAATTTTAAAATATTATTTTAATTTAAAATTTTTTTAAACTCGATAGTTGTTGAAGGATATTTTTATTTTTTGTAGTTCAATTGTCTATATTATTTTTTAGTGATATTAATCATGTTTAAAAAATATATAATTAATTTGAAAAAAAATTAAAAAATATTTTTAAAAATTATAACAATAAGATGTATAAGTTATTATAATCTACCATGAATTTATATCTTAAATATGAGAATATGACGTATTATATACATATATAACAGCCGTATCCTAACGTATCAGTATCCTACTTTTTTAAATTTGGCATATCGTCGTATCTGTATCGTATCGTATTCGTATCGTCGTATCGTACTCGTGCTTCATAAGTGACTAATTTATCAATGATTTAGCTCAATTAATGATCAATTGATGTAGAAATAATACAATCGCCATATGAAAATACCTCTGCTGAGGACTTTTAGAATGTGAATTCATTCTGGGAAAAAAAGCGATAACATTACCTTAACCCAGTATTGTGCTTTGAGGAATGAATCTGGACTTGTTATGTCATATACAACAACTGCAACAGCTGCACCTCGGTAGTAAAGAGGCGCCAATGCTGCATACCTGCAAATGAGCTTATCATAAATTGTTACCTGAAAAAGTGCCAAATAGATGACCAATCTAATAAGAGTCCAGTATCAAGTATGCCTTTTAATAGATCAAGGATCCACTTTACGTGCACAACATTTGACCCACAGAAAACAACAAGTACATAAGAGAGCTACATGTAGAGTTAATTACTCATAGATTGCTCATGTGCATCCGTATAACTAAACCAATATTGCGCTTCTTCATCAAGATAATGTGACATAACAAGCTGCAGATAATGATTCCTTCAATTACATACCTTTCTTGCCCAGCTGTGTCCCATATTTCAAATTTGACAGTTGTTGAGTCCTGTAAAGCAATTGTTTGTGACAAGAAAGATGCTCCCACAGTTACCTATAACATAAAACATTAAGACAATTATACAAGTACAGGCTAAAGGTCAAGGAAATAAGTTCTGACAATATGAAATAATATACATGAAGTAGCATTATCAGTTATGCTAATTAGGGGTGGCAATTCAGACATGCCCTTTGGAGCTCCACCCACACCCACTCTGAATGGGAAGGGTGTTTTTGAAAAAGCAAAAACCACAGGACGAAGATGGTTTTTTTTATTGAAACATGTGCGAGGCAAGTACAACTTTGGTTAAACCCATCCTAATTACCCCAAGGTATAAAATAAGAAAAGACCATAACTATCTAAACCTAAAACCCACTTTTACTGTCATATTTTCAATCAATGGATGGTGTAGGAGGCACTGGGTTTCTATATTTGATTGGGTAAAATGGGGAGGTTGCCAGTAGAATATTTTTCCCGTGGGGCGGTGTTACCCGAGGCGAGTGATGGGGCAGGTGTGGGGAGATATCTAAGGTGTGGAGCTAGTGTGGATTTAGGCTAACTCACACCACCTCGAATTATTGCCATGCCTAATGATAATACAAACTGTAATTTAACTTATTCTATTTTCTTCAACTTATTAAAACATTTACCTTTGAGGTGGGATCAAACTGACCACGAACAAAACGCAGGACTATGCAGCTTTTACCAACACCCGAATCTCCCAGCAATACCAACTACAAGCCACCAACATTCATAAATAACCAAAAATATCAGAAATTTAATTAAATATGTAAGCAATGGAAGGACTAATGCACTTGCAAGTGATATTAGTACTGCAAGCTGCAATCATGTATCACAGGAAGCAACTAGCAAACGAACTCTTTTTGGCAAACAACCATACACTAATATGTTCAAATCGTGAGTATGAAGCAAAAAAACAAAACTGACAATTTTAACCAATAAAGATAAAGAAGAATAAAAAAGTGTGAATAAAGGGCTCTGGAAACAGGAGCAACCTAAGCATCACAAAGAGTAAAAAAGTTAGTTGTATCATATTCACGTTTGAAGCATGTTTGTGTTATATAAGGGCAAGGAAGTATGGCAACCTTGTGTGGTTTACACATGAATTTCCTGCCCAATCTCAATCGTCCACATGCCATTCAAGTCACCCGGACTTGTCAAACAGGGCCTTCATCTGAAGATTCGGTATCATTCCCGACAATAACCATGCCAGGCAAAGAGATCCACTAATCTCAGGTTCATCCCAGTGATCCCAACGCCTAGTATTACCATCACCCGACGTTACCACCGCTCGATTTTATCACCACCTAGTGTCATCGCCACCTAATGTTCCTTTGGCCTAGTGGTCTATCAACTCGAGGTTCCATCCACCCGAAGTCCTCTGCCAAGACATAGTGGCTACTCCCGACACTTAACCATAGCGGCGATTCCATAAATATGTCAGTTCCTGTGACGTCCCGGCTACCAATACTCGGCGTCCCTTTTACACAATCGAGCTACTAGTAACCGAAACGTCAGACAACATATATAACATGTAGCAAAAAAAATAAATTCACTTGCCGCAATTTTTGATATCTCTCATCAAATCCCGTGATTCTTCTTGTGCAATATCTGCCGCCAAAATGGCAAGAGTCTGTCAATGTAGACTCTATAGGTAAAACAATATCCCAACTATAGCATAACATGAATTCAAAAACAAGTACAAATACCATCAGGAAAGATAAAAATAACCATCAGTGAGCCAAAGGAGCTTCCAATAATTACTTTTACATATATAAATACATGGCATGCCTCATATCAAAATATCTTATCCCAACTATAGCATAACATGAATTCAAAAACAAGTACAAATACCATCAGGAATGATAAAAATAACCATCAGTGAGCCAAAGGAGCTTCCAATAATTACTGTTATATATATAAATACATGGCATGCCTCATATCAAAATATCTTTTACATGCGTAACAGAAATATTATACTAAAACATATGACTGATCAACAGAAATTCTCCACCTTTGTCATATATCACACTGATAAGACAGTACAACATGTGGAATATAAATATCATCAATTCATCATCATATTTTCTTATTTCACTCTACTAACTTAGTTTCATCATATCATAATACTTTTCTGTATAATAATGTGAAACTATCATTCTCATATCCCTTCACCTAGAAGCATGTTAGAAGTTTCTACCACTTGTTTCCCTAGAAGCCTTGTCAGGAACATCTCGTATCAGTGATTCCTTTTTAGGACATCACTCGCCGAACACTCCCCACCCTAGTCGAAATAACTCATTATAGGCAACTTTCCGCCCTCATTAGTTCTAGGTATATAGATTCTTCTGTATCATATCACCTCACAGAACATCAAATCCAACTCGATTCTTTATTCAATAAATAAATCACCTTATTAAACACCAGCATTTCATATTCCCTTAGCATTATATATATATATATATATATATATATATATATATACACATACATATAAATAAACCAACTTTAATTTCGAGGAGAAGAATTATCTACCTACCTTGTTGTTTCACAAATATTAATTTCGAGGAGAAGAATTATCTACCTACCTTGTTGTTTCACAAATATTAATTTCTTCCAATTTTTCTTCGCACACCCATGTACGATAGAGAGAAAGAGAAAGAGAGAGAGAGAGAGCAGCCTTCTTCTTTCCCCTTTTCTTTCCTCTTCCTTCTTCTTTCCCCTTTTCTTTCCTCTTCCTTCTTCTTTCCCCTTTTCTTTCCTTTTCCTTCTTCTTCTCCTCCTCCTCCTCCTCGGCCCAGCAAAGGGCTAGCGGGCAAAAAACAGAGAGCGGGAGGGAGAAAAACAAAGGAAAGGGAGAGAGAGAACTTAAAAAAGAAACGTAGAAGATAGAAAAAGAGAGCCCGACGGTATTAAAGAGAAGGGAAGGCAGTGCTGGCACTAGCAGCTAGCATCTCTATCCCTTTTTAGGAAAAATTGCATTTTGGTCTTCCAGTTTTCATTTCCTTATAAATAGATATAAAAATCCTTACATTTAGGTCAAAAATTATTTATTTTGGGTCCAAATTAGCTTTAGTTTTAAACTCCAAATCAATGCATTTTGGTCCCTCAATTTTCATTTTCTTATAAATAGGTCCCAAATTATTTATTTTGGGTGCAAATCAGCTTTAGTTTTAAACCCCAAATTAATATTCTTGGATGTCACAATTCCAACACTCCTTCACATGCTCCACTCGACTAGAGCCCAGTGAATTCACACTATCACCCTTGGAAAATGTGACATGGTCTTCCACATCTGGTATAGTGCGGGCAATAACAAAAGACAATGGGTACGTTGCAGAACAATTGATGATGGCTGCTAATCAAAATTTAAAGGTGACTGTCTATGAAAGAACCTAAAAAGTCAATTGTCCTATTTTCACAAGGGAATTAAATCTCCTAGACACCTATTTCAAATTAAAAAAAAAAAACTAAAATATGCAGGAAAGAAGGCAAAGAAACTATATTTTGGATTAGGGTTTTTACCTTGGATTTCTAAACTATATGCAAACCAACATGTAAATATAAAGTTTTGTTAAACCTGATTCAAACCCACTCTGTTGCCATCCTTAGCCCTCATGTTCTTGAGACAGAAAGGCACTATGTCATAGCAATGATAAAAGAAATTTTCTCGTCTTTCGGTGCCATCTTGATCAAGTGGTAACCAAAGTGTCCAAGAAGCCCATTATGAAGTATCCAAGGGTACGATCAACAAGGGCATTGATCTGTGATGGAGGGTGAGAGTCTTCAGGACATACCTTGTTGAGTGCACAGAAGTCCACCCACATCTGTCATTTGTCATTAGCTTTCTTAACTAAGACCACGATAACCCACTAATGATATCTGACTCCCCCAACAAAGTCAGTCTTGAGGAATTTGCCAATTTCAGTCTCAACGGTCTGAGCCCGTTTTCCGTCAACTAGGCGCTTCTATTGTTTGATCAACTTTGCATTTTTAGAGACGTTCCGATGGTGCATTATGAGTTTGGCTTAATGCTCAAAGGAATCACAAGCGAACACATTAGAATAATGGGAAAGAAGCTCCATTACTTTGGCTTAATGCTCTCCATCAAAGATGGAAAAGACAGTTATAGGCCCTCTTGGAGCCTCAACATCTCTCCCTTTCTAGAGTCGATCTCATCCACCATAAGTTGATGGGAGATCGAGAAGCACTAGAGTGACTTTTACATCTCCCCAAATGGTGACTACCCCATTAGTGTAAGGAATTTGAGACAGATATGGGCTGAAGATCACCATCCCAAAGGTGCTCAGAGTGATCTGTCCCATAATAGCGTTGTACCTGAACCTTGCCTTAATGATGGAGAACATGACCATTTGCACAACATCATCACTCCCATCTGAAAAGGGCATAGAGGAGAGGATGAGACCGAGGGGTTGGACCCTTTCACTGAAGAAGTCACGAAGGGCACCATCATGGTGAAGGAAGTCTATGTTCTATGGTTCGAAGGCCCATCTATAAGAAAGACGTCTCGAAGAGGATGTCGACAGTGCCCCCAGAGTTAATGAGAACTCATGGGACGTCATAATCGGTGATCTGGGTCGTGACAATGATCGGGTCATCATAAGAGTTGTCATGGTCCGGGTGATTCTCCAGTGAGAAGGTGAGAAAAGGCAAAAGCAAGCAGGGCGATAACACTATGGACCTCGGCTGCCTATGACTGGGTCGAGGGGAAGAAGGAGAAGATGGTGTTGATCATTCAGGAGATTGACCTTCTGCCTGAGTAAGAGGAGTCCTATTGAGCAGCTTTGACTTGGTCCTTCTGTCGTGAGCCAGGCCAGGCTAAGCCTAAAGAAGGAACTCTGAATAAGGAACTCCTACAACTTTCCTACATCTGTAAGTCGATCCAATAGGACCTTCAAAGACCTGCAGTGGTGGACTAATAAAACTGATGAAACTCGCAGTAAACGTTAAGGTCAACTACTTGAGAAGGAGGTGGCCACACACTAACCTAGGGCTATGACCCTCTTGCTATGTTGTAGTGAATACTTCAGTCAGGGGATGATTGAACTAATGGCGTTGATGCTAGTTGCGAAGAATGTAGTCGCGCATCTACTTGAGCTGGTAGGTTTGCTAGTAACCTCCCTTGTCGCCATTCGTCTCCTTCTTGAATAACTTGCTCTTAAGGGTTTCCTCTATGGGGGGACACGTTCAAGGCCTCTCCATCACACAATATCTTCCAGCATGATGAACTTCTTGGAGCATGCCACCAACTTCAGGAAGTTGCACGGTTTGGAGAGCTGAAAGGACTTCGAGAGGATAGTATCCTTTTACAATCCATTGCGAAAAGGATAAAGGAGAACGATAGGGTGGATGTCGTTGGCTTGAACGACGACAACGAAGAAACGGTAGATGTAGGATGACAGTGACTAGTCCGACCACCAAATGAAGTCAAAAAGGATTAAATCAAAGCTAGCCACCCTAGTGCACCCAATGAACCATGCCAGGATCTCCCTCTTGAAGTGTCGGTACGAGTAGACGTGGTGTCATAAGAAGCCGATATACCAATCCTAGGCTAGCCCCCAAAAGGGGTGGGCCTGAGGATAGCAGTGAGTCAACTTGTCCAACTAGACGAATCAGAGGAAGCGTTCAAATAGTTGTATGTCTTCACAAGGGTCAGTGGTACCGTCAAAGGTCCGAATCTTTTACAGCCTAAAATTGGCTTGTATGAAAGAGAATGAGAGGGTATAAGCAAAAGGCTCCACCAGATCCATGGCGTCAATGAGATCGTAGGGGACTAGGTCATCTACCCACTGTGAATGGGCCACCGAAGCATGACCATCAATGTAAAATGGGACTCATCCAGTCCAACTGCCCCATGATCAAAGGGATGGCCCAAGCACCGGCCGTACTGGGTATGAGTATTGCATCAGTATTGTTCGTGTTGGGTTACCTCAAGACCGTACAAATGGTCTTGGGAATCCTCAAATGCGGAGGGAACATCTAAGAAGCGGTGGAAGGTGTCAATCCAGAGTGGCGGCACTTGCATAGTCAAAGGATGCTATAGCCCACGCTAATAAAGTCACGAGGGACCGACGGAGGGACCGACGATTGCCGTGTCTACAACTGACCGTTAGGAGCACTGACCGGAAAGGCCAAAGCTAAAGCTTCCGGCAAGGTATACTCCACCAGAGACACCGCAATTGAGCGACAACAACCGACACTCCAACATTGCTCCGACTGAGGATAGTTGTCACTGAGGAAGAGGAGAAACTATGCCAGCCTAAGCTAGTGAAATAGCAAAGGTCGGTGCTAGAGGCGGCTAGAACAAACCGACTACTGCCTGAGCAGGAAATCTCGGTGCAAGCCAGGCTTGTGGAGGGGATGCCAGAACTACCTGTGAGGGTTGCAGCGACAATAGAGGTTGATGGAGAACCTGAAAGGAGTAAGAGTTCAGCGTTGCCTTTGTTGCCACCAAGGGTGACAATAGTGGTAAAAGCCTCCACCTACTTGGAGAGGTTCGCCAAAGAGGCACGCATCTCCCCCATGTGCAAGTGTGATGCAAAGGAGCTTACTCTAAAATGAGCATGAGTGCTAGAGCCAAAGGCTTCATTAGCGATTAAGGAGAGCATTAAGACTACAAGCTCGACAAACCATGCAACCATGCTGACGGGTATCAATAAAAGCATTAAAGATGTCAACGTATGAAAGTAGAGAGCATTGCTAGCAAGCAACATGCAAATGCCTATACGGGACCGAAGAAAAAGATATTGCGATTTAGAAGATATCGGAAGAAAAGGAATGCAGGAAAGTAAAGCTACAAGTATTCAGGTGATTCGGAGATATCTTCCTACATCCACCAATCAAACCAGTCCAAATTTCACAAAGTCAATAAATCACCCCTATGATGGGTTAATACAAGATGTTGAGGGGATAGAAGAGATACAACAATAGTGGCTCTTTGAGGAGAGAGGATCCAAAAGATCTCTCTTACAAGCTAAGTCCCAGTATTTATAGTCACAGTAGGGGATCCTATGAGAGGCAATGCTTCCACCCATTCGAGCAGCACAAGATGAGCTAGACGCGAGGATAGCCAAGATCACGCCGCATGTAACTTGGATGTTAGCATCAATTGAAAGGACGAACTCGACAATTCGCAGAGCCAAAGGAGCCGATTGGTCGGCACTGTGGAGCAAAGGACATCCTTGGCTCGTACCATTTGCACAATCCATGCCACAGGAGGGCAAGCAAAGATGGCATGGCACCATTGTTGCCTGCTATTTGCCTAGAATAGAGGAGCTAAAGGAGACAAACAAGCGTCACAGCAAGCTGTAGTAGAAGTGGTGGAGACCACACTATCCTGGAATGGCTAGATGGGCCCCACAAGTAATGAGGGAATGGGGACATAGAGCGTCCTTGGAACATATGTTCCTACCAGGTTGAGAAAGTTATAACGGGTGATGGACCATGCCTAGCTTGGTCCGCCCACCGATTCTGGATTGATTTAGCCTAGCCACGATCTGGATGATCTTCGTTGGTGCCACGTGGACAACTGGGATGCTCCTGAATTCTCCTGCATAAACATGACCTTTTGTGCAACGACAGATACGTATAGCTCTAGACTCTATGGTCAATTTTGTAATTTGCCAATAATTTTGGAAATGTCCAATTTATCAAAATTTCAGCATCATAATAAACTATTGTCTCTGCCGGCCACCATAACATAAGTCAGAGATCCTCCGGTAGAGTCGAGCTAGATCCAAGTCATTTTCTAGCAAAGTCAAGTAAGATTAATGTGACCCTTCGGCAAAATCAGACAAGGTTAATCTGGTCCATCACCACAACAGCTTTTCCTATTCAATTGACAAGTCAAGGGATTACAACATTGCTACAAAGCTGCTTGTCTTCATCGTCAAGGACAAATCGACTTAAAGTGATCTTCAATCTTGTTGATCAGTTGCAATTTTGTGTCAAATCAGATTGATTTGATAAAGCCCACCTGCTATCCATTTTCCCCACTTTTTCAATATTTTTGTTGGAACAAACTAAAACCGGCCGGGGATAGGTCATGTTGACTTGGCTCAACCTGACCCCCTTCTTTAACCAGAGAATGAATCCAAGCCATCTACTAGTCTAAAGATATGAGGGAATGGTGGAATTACATTAGGTTCATCATATAGAGAAAGAATACTGAATCAAATAAAAACAAAATCGAAGATCCAATGCTTTTTCTTCTATGAAAACCTCCTGCATTTCAAATGGGAAAGGTTCAAATTCAACACTTCTCTAGTTGCCCATCATCACTTGGAGTGAGAAAAGAGGATCAACAAGTTAATTGAAGCTGAGTGCGACAAAGAAAAAGCTAGTTGTGAAACTTGTTTAATGTAGTTTAGTCTCATCGAAAAAAGTGTTAAGAGGACCACTCTGAGTGCTAGCTCTATTTTGTGGAGACCAAGAAAAGCTTCAGAGCACAACCAAATAGCTTGATGTGTGATTACAAGGGTCTCCAATGTCATCTCTTTCTTTCTACGTGCGGCGTTGCTAATTTGCTACAAAATGTGCAGAAGCCAGCCTATGGCAAGCTTACATGGGGCCACCATTGATCTGGCCAAAAAAAGGCAAAAGGGTACTTTCCCATCGCAACCTTTAAAAGAGATAAAGAGAAAGGAAAGAAAGAGAGCAAGTGACAGAGAAAGAGAGGGATCCCTTTGAATGAATGTTCTGATTCCCCCATAAAAGAACTCTCATCCCATTTTTTCCCTAGTGGGATGACAACCACATTAAAAGAGAGGGTAAACTGAATATTAGGGCCTCCTTATTTCCATTGCATTTAGGTCCAATTGGAGTTAATTCTAAACCTTCTCTATTTAATTGGGCTCGTTTCAAGTTCAATTTCCAACTTTTTTCTCCAAATGTGAATTAAATCTTAACAAATTTTGACAATCTCATTCAGCTGAATTCTCTCAATTGACCAAATCAACTTCAATTAGACCACAATCAAGTAGTCTTAGCTTCCAAATTCCAACTACATTCAACTCCATTGGTAGGTCAATTACATAATCAAAGTTTAGTTATATAGGTGATTTCCCAATTTAATTGATCTTTGGAATCAAATCAACCTATTTTTTTTGTAATATAATTACAAATATTTTTTCTTACTAATTTTAAAACTTTCGATAAATTTTCATGATTCTTGAAAGTTCTCATATTTTCTTATTAATTTTGAAATGTAGCAATGATAAATATATCAAAGTGAGAAAATACCATCGAAATACAATTTCTTAATGGGAATTCTATCTATACTATCAGCCTTGAAAGCTTTCTAGATGGGAATCAGCCTTGAAGCCTGTGCGTCTAGTAACTCATCATTTAACGAAGAATCAATTGAGATAGTAAGTGCATCTAGGAAGTATGCCAGAGTCTATCCTCTGACAGCCTTTTGTGGCACATAAGTGACGAATTAAAGCAGTAATACATCCCATTGAAACAATCCTCCCAACAATGCAAACTGCGTGATTAAAAATTTGATTGAATATACTCTTTGATACGAGCATGATCTTATGCACCACTTGATGATGCTTAGCTTTTACACTACAAATATCAGTGCCAGAGAATGTTTCAATGGAGAAGTAGTTGATGTCTTCCCATATGCGACTACTAATGTTATATAGGGTAATCTCTTTATTCTCTTCATTGTTTTATTCCAAAAATGCGCCTAACGATTTATCGAGGGCAACTATATACAAGATGAGCAACTTCCTACCAATGCTGTCAATAGTATTTTTCAGATATTACTTTTTAATTTCAAAAGCTTCCTAACACGTGTCGTCTCAAACAAACGAAAGATCCTTTTTCATTAGTCTTGGGACGGGTTAACCCTTTCCTAATAAATTGGAGATGAATCCCCATATACATGTAAGATGCCCTTTGAGTCCTCTCAGTTGTCTCAAGCTTTTTCTAGGAGGCATCTTTATGATAGTTTTGATTTTAAAAATGTGCAATAGATCAAGTCAGACACAATTGATTGAAGACAATTTAAAGATCATCAAAATGATCAAGTCAGCTTTTGCTTTTGATAACTAGATTATCAACATAGCACTTGAAATTTGCATGTATCCAGTCATCTAAGATCTTTGTCCTTTCTTTTTATATGTTGCTCCAGTGTTCTTTAACACAAATGGCATCACTATGTAATAGATGCTGATCGATGTCCAAAATATAGTGTGTTTCTTATCTTCATATACCATTTTGATTAGTAATATCCAGAGAACCTGTTCATGAATAAAAACATGTCACAAGTCGATGTAATATCAATCATGAGTTCAGTTATGCGGAGAGAATAGCATTCTTTGAGCAGGCATAGTTTAGATCCTAAAGGAGGTGGCTCTCTATACCTGGCTCAAACAACTAAAGTATACACAAAAAAGGAAATTCATATCATGATGCCCATATATTTGTGAGCCAATATAGAAGTAGCAAGACTACATGGCCGCCACTTTGGAAAAAAACAATTTCTCCACAACTGAATATCATAAAGAAAAAATTTGATTAGCAGGTCTAAGGTCATTGCAACAATCCTAGACTAACGTTTTAGCTTAGTATTGAATTTACAAAAAGTATAGTTTAAGCTAACGTAAAATAAGCAGGCTATTGGATTTACAAAAAATAGCAACAAGCCAAGAAATCCAATGTACCAAAGAAACCTTGATATAGAGAACTAGACATAAAATAATACACTAACCCTTAAAGCACTTGATGATAAAAACAACATAACCATGATCAGAAGGATGCAAAGAAATCAAACACCTACCATAGAAGTAAAGAATAAACAAGGAAAGTTGACCAACATACCTTGACACGAATATTTTTTGGGTCGTTAGCCACAGTTTGCTCACCATTAAGACTGCCTGATCGTCCTACATTTTTACCTGATCACGGAAAAAGAAAATACTTTATTTTTCAACAATGAACTATAAGATACCACTATAGTAAATATATAGCATGACCAAAGCACCTCATAAAAATGAACTAAGCCAAGATAGACATATAAGCATGAAATAAATAACATCAAAATTAAGTAGAGGAGAAAATAACAAATAGGTCTAGTCATAAGACTATTTTAAGAAATGATGAAATGAACAAATAGAATGGGACATTTACATATCTGTCATACAAATCTTGCTATATTACATTATACACTCTCTTTATAAAATTTAAACTATAGGAATTATGCATGGTGTAACATAAAAAACTGTGTGACGTGTGTAAAAATCCCAAATGGAATTCATAATTACTTCAACATAACTAAAAATTTAGCTATATTAAAAAGTATGAAGCACCGATATTTCGTGAGGTTTAACGTATCCATATTGTACCATATTATATACCAATACTCCCTAATACTCCATCGATATATATCTGATACATCACGTGACATATTAATTTTTATTTATATTTTTTATAAATTCAATACTTTCTGATATTTCTAATTAGAGAAAAAATGTTAGAACAGTAGGTCTGACCTACACGATAAAAAATAAAAATAAAAAAATTATACATAAAATACAACTGATGCATAGAATCAAGGGATATTTACACACAAGCCACATAAATCTTCATGTATTATATCACACACTTTCTTCACACTCCATAGTGTAAATTTTGTGAAGAAAATGTGTGTGGTGTAATATTAAAAAATTTGTGTGGCATGCAGGTAAATGTCCCTAGAATCAAATATTAAAATTGGAAAAGTGACACATTGGACTCACGCAATTGGAACTGCAATGAGCTTCACGTATACTAGTATTTCAATAGTAGAAAAAATGTGGTACCAATAAACAGCTGCACAACTAAATTAATAAGATATACAGACCTGATTAAAGTAAATACATGCTCTTCTCTCAACAGCAAATTGTGCATGTGCAGTTGAACCATTAGAATTAAATCTAATGGACTTCGATTAAAACCCTTATTTAATAAATTCGTTGCTTCATTATACCCTAACATCCCCAACTGCACACTTCAACCACTCTAGCGCTAAATATGCCCTAACCGCCTAAATCCCTCTTCCCTAGCGGATCCATAACTGCCCCTTAGTCCCTCTCTCCCAATGCCCTAACCAAGCCCTAGCTTTTAACATACTACTTCCTCTACTGACCTTCGCTTCATTTGACATAACATTCCCTTGCCAAAAGAGAACTGCATTCTATGTTGCTTTTGTTGCCACAAGCATTCATTGTTGCAACCTTGAAGCCGCGCATTCGCTGCAAGCAAACCCATTTTCCACCACCTTAATTTTTCTAGCCCTAGCTTGCACATACGCTACCGCACCACCTATTAAAATTCCGCATTGTCCACTTACTACTAGGTCTATTAATTTCTTCAACCCCTGTTATCTTTCTCCCTCCAACTCAATCTCTCAAGATTCAATCACATCTAAAAAGCACAGGCTGTCGGCGAACCCTATCATCTCAATCTCATTCACACCTCGCCGACCACAATCAAAGGCATTGCTATCCACTAACAAAATCTTAACAAGGTTAGCTTTCTTCCTTCTCACTCATTGTTGTAATCAAGGTTTGTTGACAACTGCAATTTATAACACAAGGATATTGAATCCATATTATATTGCATTATACGATTCGTGTGTTTTTGAAATTCTAAATAAATCCATCTTGTAGCCATCCTTTTCAAAGATTAATTGCAATGAAACTTTAATAATTTTTTACTGCTATTTATTACATTAATATTTGACATATTACAGTATTGAAATTGAATCTCTTATTCATCTTCTATTTCTCATTAATGAAGTATGATTTAGTTAATCTGTGGTATTCTTTTTCTCAATTAATTTGTAGTAATCATATTCTTATCTCTTTTATAATTATTCTTATTATTCTAGGCTTGGGTCTACTTCCTATTTCAAAGATTAATAATCAATTATCAGCAAACTAATCATGTTATCAAATGCAGAGTTTAAAATATATTACATTTTATATAGATGATTTTGTTTGTTAACTTAATTTCATATGAAAACCCTTTTATTTGAGTTTTTTTTTATGATCCCTTTTATTTGTGTTCCTTCACTAAATAATGAACATCAATTATTGAGACTTGGTTTAATATACGCATCTTCTTTCTATCAAATTCTAATATAACCAACCGCAACCATGTCAATAGCTCACAAAAAATCTAATCAATTTCTCTCCACATTTACTTACATTCATCCACATTATTCTTTCTCATCTCTGATGTTGTATTATTTATCTTCAAATTTCTTCTCAGATATTATGTCATTTAAATAGCTAGGCTTATAGCATTTTTGTAGCAAAGGTAATTCTTTCCCATGTAAGGGAAAATAAGTGTACAATATTACAAAATTATAGTAGGGATGAAAAGTTACTACGAGACAAAAATACATTTTTCTTTAGCTAGCATTTTCTAGTATTACAACACAAACTGACCATCTTTAATCTATTTCTTCAGCCTTATTAAGAGGCAATGATATATATATATATATTTTGAATATTATTAGATCATCCCATGAATCCTTGCCGGGTCCCAAGTCCCGGATGAGAAACGCGGAGGGTTGCGTTAGGCAGTCGACAGCCAGCGTAAAACTTGTCGAATCAATCATGACATGAATCCTTTAGAAAATTACGTTAAAGCTAGGGCGTTCCCTGGAAGCGACGCGCTGTATTGCCTGAATACAGTGAAAAATGAGCAAGGGCCGCTGCATCGGCGCCCGGGTGTAGTGAAAAATGAACAAGGGTCCCCACATCATGGACGGATGCGGGTAAAGAAGCTAGTCCATCATAGTAGAACTCAAGTAAGTAGGATTAGATTAGGAACTTGGAATATAGGCAGCCTGACGGGCAAGCTAATGGAGTTGGTGGATATTATGATTCATAGAAAGATTAATATTTTGTGCCTGCAGGAAACAAAATGGGTTGGAGAGAAAGCTAAGGAAATTGATGGCCTAGGTTTTAAACTTTGGTACTCTGGTAAGAATAAAAATAAGAATGGAGTGGGTATAATTCTGGATAAGAGCTTGAAGGATCATGTAGTGAAAGTTAAGAGAAATTGTGATAGAATTATGGCTTTAAAAATTATAATCAATGGAATGATTATTAACATTGTAAGTGTGTATGCTCCCCAAGTTGGCTTAGATGCGAGCACAAAGGAAAAATTTTGG
>JAEMOT010004222.1:303248-331126 GCA_019297695.1 Apostasia ramifera | reverse complement strand
AGTGAGCGCTTTAGATACCTTGGATCAATTATACAAAATGATGGCGAAATAGATAATGACGTTATTAGCAGGATTCAAGCAGGCTGGGTAAAATGGAGAAATGCTTCTGGTGTGTTATGCGATAGAAAAATTCCATCCAAAATTAAGGGTAAATTTTATAAAACTGTAATAAGACCAGCGATGATATATGGTGCTGAATGCTGGCCTGCAAAGAAGAAACATACAAATAAAATAAATGTTGCAGAAATGAGAATGTTAAGATGGATGTGTGGATATACACGAAAGGATAGAATGAGAAATGAGTATATCCGAAAGAAAGTTGGTGTTGCACCAATTGAGGATAAACTTAGAGAAAGTCGGCTTCGATGGTTTGGACATCTAAATCGTAGGCCAATTGAAGCTCCAGTTAGAAAAATTGAGTTATTGAATTTTGCCCATGTACAAAGAGGAAGAGGGAGACCAAAGAAAATATGGCAAGAAACTATAAGGAGTGATCTTAATTACTTAAAGTTAGATAAGAATTTGGTAACTGATAGAGCGCAATGGAAACAAATGATTCATGTAGCCGACCCATGTTAACAGAATGGTCGACGTGAAAGAAAAATTTAATACTCTTTAGATCACACTCAATAAATTATTGGTCATACAGCGATGTGGGCAAACAAGTCAATGATATTCTAGTATTGTTGCAGTAAAAATGACATTAACAAACTTCCATTGTTTTAGTTTTCCTAAATTTGATCTCACTTTTTAAATATTTTATAACTTTTTTTTTTATTTGAGCATTAGGAGCTTGCAAACAATGAAGATGAAGATTGAAAATTTGAAATATATTTAGTATTGAAATTCTATCATTTGTATTTCACGTTAAGTTTATCATTTTTTTTACGTACTCTCATTGTGGTTGGATTGGATAGTTGTCTCCCATAATATATTAGTTTTCTAACTCATCATTTGACATTAGCTTTTTAGCATAATATTTTAAGAGATAGTCTAAAAGTGTTATTGCTAAAATTCTACAGTAAAATTATTAAGGGATAATTACATACATGACGACTAAATCTAGTTATTTTATATATGACACTTAAATCGTTAATATTACACATTGGCCACTTAAATTATATTAAAATTACATTCAATATATACTCATGCCACAAAATTTTGATATGTACGTAACAAAGATTGTAATTTTCATATGATTTTAGCGGCTAATATGTAATACAAAAGATTTAAGTGTCAAATATTTAAAATATTCAGATTTTAGTGACATGTAATTGCTAATTAGATGGGATCTCAAATTAATTGCTTTTTAAGTTTTTAGTTCAAAATGAGATAATAAAAGGCATTTGCAGCACTAAGCAAAGACAACAGTTTAGGAACCGTTGTAAGGACTTTGTGCAGTGGGTTAAACTGTTGTAGCAGCCTATAAAAACCATTGTCATTGATCTTATTCTTTGTAGTGTGCAATGCCATTCATCATCTTGAGATAATAATTGCAAAATCTACATAGTACATTGGTAAAGCACTTACAAAAGTTTCCACTATTTGATTCCTCCTTTTGAAATACTAGTGACTAACAAAGAAAACAAAAAAAACTATATATAAATATACTCAGTTTGATGTAAGGCATCAAAAAAATCCTCAAGCCACGTACAAGAATGTTTCAGTTATTTCAATAAGCATCTCAATGTAGTTGTCAATCTATTCACAGCTAAAACGATGCATTAATCCTAGTCATCCATGTGCTAGTCTTGCCAATGGAAAATTTGACAAAGTCATACACCTTCTCTCGTATTTGATGGGTCTGGCCTCAAGCAATACTTCAAGTCCGACATATTTGGCCTTGATCAATCCAGCTAAGACCAAAGGCATCCCCAATGTACGCAGCAATGCCCCAACATAAAATTACCTTGGTAGGAGATACTCTAACATGTCTGCTCTGGTTCAACATGTCCTAACACTCAACCCACTTAGAAATAACTTAGAATGCCCAAGTCTCTTGGATGTTCACCACTAATGCCTCGACCTTCATTTGCACAAATATTCACTACAAGCACAGGGTCATTCAATCATCTCAGCACCATGCAAATACACCAATCCCTCTACAAACAAAAATTGCACAAAAAAAGTCGCACCAAAAATCCAAGTCTCCAAAGATGACCCCTCATCCCTTATATCTTTACTGCAAGGGCCTTTCTTTGATTAAAGTAGGAGAAAGAATCATATATTTAGCTGTTTGCATGTTAAAAAGAAAAGCAAAAAACTGGTACAAAGGGAAATCTCAACCACTACATAAGCCACGACAAAAGTTTTGCCCCCATATTACAACGCTAAACTAGAACCTCCCAACTACTCCCTTTAAGGCCCTATAGGCAAACCCACCTCGGCTTTCTTCTACCTCACCCAAGACACTAAGGCAATAGTTCCCCACGGATGAAAAGAATAGAAGAGTTTAGGCTGTTAAAAAGCACAAGTCCCCACTTCCCTACTAGGATTTGGCTTTCCCTTATATACGTGCACATTGCATTAGCCCTAAAAATATAAGTCACAAAAAAGTGGTTTGCTTTACGGAATAAAAAGCGGTGGCAAGGGTGCTTGTGGGCTCCCCTCATTTCAAAAATAATCAAGCCATCAACTAACTCAATCTCCTATAATCTCTACGGGGACCTTTTCGGGTGAGGTACATCCAAGCCTCCGGGTGGCAAATGGTTAAGGTTTTCAAGTAAATCTCACATTCTCTCCTTCTCCTTCCCCCTCTCGTGTTCTCCTTCAACAAGTGGCGATCTCCGTTGTGTGAGATCAATCCACCCTAATAAACAATAAACAATTAGGTTTCTGCGATAACTTGGGCAACAAAACAAGCCTCCAAGGCTTCACGACAAGAAGCTAACGATGAGAATCAACGATGTTCAACCCAACCTAACAAACTATAAATACCACAATCAGCTCGCACTATAGCTTGACGAACAGTGCACACTAAACTGCAGTAGAAGCAATAATCCCTTACCATAATAGATTAGTAGAAAAAATGACATCCAAGAATGTCAAAGTGATTGTTTTACAACACCACGCAATCAGAACAATCGCTCTTACCCAGATTTAAACATCTGTAAAGCATGCATAGAGTCATCTCAGACCAAATAACAAAATTCATAAAGCAACTACCATGGAAATCTCAAAGATAATCTCAGCAAGTCCGGAGATACAAAAGAAAAACCAAGGAGACCGAGAGGCTAGAGAAGGAATAGGGGGTGAAGAAGACCTGGAAAAGATGAAGCGCAACCCATCAGCAGAAGGAAGGGACGGCTACCGCCGTTGTCCCAATCCCGCCGGAGAAACAAGGCGGAGAGCCAGAGCACGCGAGAGGCTAGAGCTTCACACGATAGGGATAGAGAGAGAGCCGAGTCTTTTGAATGGGTAGCAAACTGGGCCGATCTACAGCGGCCTGGGCCCATTTATATAACATAAAACCTCATAACTATAAAAAATAAAAGGGATAATTAACTGCATGCCACATCATTTCATTTTTTTTATTCATTACCCATTCATTCTTAATTAATTACGATATGCACACTCAAAATATTATAAAATCTTATATACACACACTTAAGTTAAAATTTAGTCAAAATCTATTTGAAAAAAAAATATTTCGTTAGTAAATCATTAAAATTATATTTTTATCTTTAATAGTACATATTTGCTTTCTTCCTCGATGTCACACTAAAGCGTTGATCTGTCCTAAAATCAATTCACGTCGCGGATGCCACAACCTAAACGTCAAAGTTTTAAGATTTTCACTCAAAATATATTTAAATATCCATAAAATAATATAATGAATGGTTCAGATTTTTTGTAACATAACTATAATTATGTTATTGGAAAATTATAATTGCTCATTATAATGAAAACAAGTGAAACTGTGTGTATGTAAGATTTTATAATATTTTGAGTGTGCATAGCATAATTAACTAAGAATATATGGGTAACGCATAAATAAAGCCAAATGCTGTGACACGTAGGTAATTATCTCAAAATAAAAATATAAAATGTATAATAAAGTCCATAATGATGATGAAAATATTGCCTCGATTGCAAAAACAATTTAGGGGCATTTACATGAAAGTCACCAAAAATTTTGAATATCATATTCATACATATTTTTTCATAATTTAAATATTATAGAGAGGTTAGCATATAGTTAATATTCAAAATTTTGAGTAATATGAAGGTAAATATCTCAAATTTTTTAATATTACACACTTTTTCAAATAAAAGAGCAATTCCAGAAGTTATTTAGCAATAAATTAAAGTAGTGGTTCAAGACTTAATATGATGCATAAAAGAATTTATATTTTATGAACTATGACAGTATTAATGTTGTAAGAAATTAACATATGAGACTAAAAATAAGATAAATAAAAGAACCAAATTATAATTTTTTAGGACCTAAAATATTAGAAAAATTAGAAAATAAAATTATAATTCTATTTTAAGAAATTCGAACCTAAAATCAAAAGTCAAAAATGAGGAGGTCAAATTATAATTTCTCATAGTGTAAGACCAAAATTAAGAGATATTGGAGGATAGAATTGCAATTTATGTTCTAAGAAATTCATAGCTAAGACTGATACTAAATGAAATCAAGAGCCAAAATTATAATTGCTCAGGATCAAAAAAAAAAAAAAAATTGGAAGTTCAAATTACTTTTTTTTATTGTCATTATATTAAATTAAAACCTAAGACTAAGACAGATATTAATAAGTTGACTAAATTATAATTTTGTGGCACTTAAGAAAAAAATTAAAAAAAAAATAGAAACTAAATTATAATTAAAATTATAAATAATTATTAGTTAATTAAGATAGAGAAATTTTATTATAATTTTTCATCAATAGTTATCCACAGCCTCTCTTTCTTTTATGTGCTTATAGACGGCTCCACTATAAAATATACATTAGAATTTAAAAAATTTCATCTTAATAAATCAAATAGTAAATATATGAAGTGTAAATTTAGTCAAAAAAAATATTTATAGTAGAAAAGATGATAATTAATAATCAAGTTATTAAAAAAAATGAGTGACTTGGATATTTTGGATCAATTATACAGAATAACGGTGAAATAAATTATGATATTATTAATAGAATCCAAAAATGATGAATAAAGTGTAAGAATATATATTCACTCTGATTTAAAGATAAATTTTATAAAATAATTGTAAGACCAATGATGTTATATAGTACTGAATGTCGACCTACAGAGAAGAAGCATATAAATAAGATAAGTTTTACAAAAATAAAGATACTAAGATAAATAACTAAGTATATGCAAAAGGATAAAATAAAAAATAATTATATCTTTAAGAAAGTTGGGGTAATTCCAATTAAAGATAAGCTAAAAGAGGGTGAGCTTAGATGATTTAGACTTTGTGGCATGAGTTTATATTAAATGTAATTTTAATATAATTTTAGTGACTAATGTGTAATATTAACGTATTAAGTGTCATATATAAAATAACTAGATTTAGTTGTCATGTATGTAATTATCCCTTAATAATTTTAGAAAGAGAACTGTAGAATTTTAGTAATAACACTTTTAGACTATCTCTTAAAATATTATGCTAAAAAGCTAATATCAAATGATGAGTTAGAAAACTAATATATTATGGGAGACAACTATCCAATCCAACCACAATGAGAGTACGTAAAAAAAATAATAAACTTAACGTGAAATACAAATGATAGAATTTCAATACTAAATATATTTCAAATTTTCAATCTTCATCTTCATTGTTTGCAAGCTCCTAATGCTCAAATAAAAAAAAAATTATAAAATATTTAAAAAGTGAGATCAAATTTAGGAAAACTAAAACAATGGAAGTTTGTTAATGTCATTTTTACTGCAACAATACTAGAATATCATCGTTATATGGCCAATAATTTATTGAGTGTGATCTAAAGAGTATTAAATTTTTCTTTCACGTCGACCATTCTGTTAACATGAGATGATCTAATAATATTCAAAAAAATAAATACATATATATATATCATTGCCTCTTAATAAGGCTGAAGAAATAGACCAAAGATGATCAGTTTGTGTTACAATACTAGAAAATGCTAGCTAAAGAAAAATGTATTTTTTTCACGTAGTAACTTTTCATCTCTATCATAATTCTGTAATATTGTACACTAGTTTTCCCTTACATGAGAAAGAATTACCTTTGCTACAAGAATGCTATAAGCCTAGCTATTTAAATGACATAATATCTGAGAAGAAATTTGAAGATAAATAAAACAACATCAGAGATGAGAAAGAATAATGTGGAAGAAAGTAAGTAAATGTGGAGAGAAATTGATTAGATTTTTTGTGAGCTATTGACATGGTTGTAGTTGATTATATTAGAATTTGATAGAAAGAAGATGCGTATATTAAACCAAGTCTCAATAATTGATGTTCATTATTTAGTGAAAGGAACACAAGTAAAAGGGTTTTCATATGAAATTAAGTTAACAAACAAAATCATCTATATAAAATGTAATATATTTTATAAATAAATAGTTTATATGTTATATATTCTATATGACATACAGGTTGTACTCCTAAAGTATAAGTCATTTGCTTTACACGAGCGTTTTGAAATTACCATTACAATAACATTGCAGAATAAGTGCATCTAAAAACTTTGGCCAAGAGTAAAAACGAGTAAATCATACTAGTAAGATAAAATATTGGCTAAGAGGTTATAATCAATGAGTTGTGTTGGCTATACAAAAAAAATATTAAATTGTATGGTCCTTATGACATACAAATATCGAAATTCTTGTTGTGAGGATCAAGGTTCATGTTTCGACGAAATTGATCAATTTCATCAATTTTATTTCAAATTTTGGTCAAGATCGATCTAAAATTCACTTGTTTTATTCGACCGAAATACTTATTTTTTATACATAAGTTCTTAAAACTTGGTTGTTTGATTCAAAAAGTTAAAGATTATGATATGTATTAAGTCAAAATTATCAAAAATGAAGCTAAAAGGCAAAGTCAACTCACGAGCTCCCGAATTCTCCTCTCCACTCCAATCTTCTGATTTTGGAATTAGAATTCTCTAACTAAACTTCTAACTATGCGAAGCAATTCACGAGAGGCCCATTTTACTTCAAACTAATCAGCACGAAAGAGCTCTCTACAGACGCCATCTTCTCACAGAAGAATTTATCGAAGAAGTGTTTTCTTTCTCAACTTCTTACAGTCTTTATATAAGTTCTCAAATTTTCTACTAGACTTTCGAGATACATCTTAGAAACCTTTATTGTACACTTTTAAACCCTTTTCTTTTATCATACATCGATGTTTTATTTGTTTCCCGTTTGTAATCTACGTCAATGGGTCACCGATCGATGATCATCATAATAGAGATCAAGCTGTCCATCTAGAGAAATTTTTGCGTGCACCGATGTACGGTGCACAAGCCAATTAGCGCACGACACATCAGCACGCATGACCCACTTTCATCCGTGTCGTGTGTTAATTAGGCTTGTGCATCATGCACCGGTGCACGCAAAAATTTTGCGTCCATCTGAGCTATTTCAACATGGGAACAACATTATCTTTTTGTCATTAATCAACACATTATATATGTGCCACATGCCAAGAAAAAGAGGAACAAAGACATCATGATCCAATAAGCCCAAGCGGAATCAAGAGAGCTACCCTAATCAACAAGCATAAGGAATGGCAAGAGCTACGGAGACCACCGGCGTCTTGGCCGGAGAAGATGATCTCCACTGCCTAATTTTTGTTCGCAACTGCATATCCGGCATCGTGGATATCATGGTCCTCTACTGCGCCGTCAAGCTCCAGATCTTCGACGCCATCTACCGCCACGGAGGCCGGCCGGTCTCCCTCCCGGAGCTCGCCGCCGCTCTGCCGGGGAAAGTCGTCCGCCAGCCCATCCTCTTACGGGTGATGCGCTACCTGACTCACATGCGGCTAATTAACGGTGGATGTAACGAAGCAGGGGAGTTCTACACCCTCACTCCGGCGGCCTCGTCCTACCTGAGAGTGGAGTCGGAAAAGAGCTTGGTCCCTCTCCTCAAGCTCAACATGGAAGGGGGGTTGACGGAGTTGTTGTGCGCACTCGACGCCTGCGTTACCGGTGAAAGGGGGTCGGACATGCCGGTGGTCGAACTGCCGGAAAGGGAGAGTTTTTATGCCATGGCGTCGAAGGATTTGGCCTTAGGAAAGATGTTCGACGACGCGATGACGGCGATGGTGCGGCGGACCGCGGAGGCGGTGGTGGAGGGGTGTCCGGCGGTGTTTGAGGGGCTGAAGACGATGGTGGACGTCGGCGGCGGGGAGGGGGTGGTGGCCGCTGCCATAGCGAGGGCGTTTCCGGCGATGAGGTGCGTCGTGCTGGAGCTGGCACACGTGGTGGAGAAAGCGCCGGCGAGAGAGGGGGTGGAGTTCGTCGCCGGGGACATGTTTGTCTCGTTACCCCAAGCTGACGCTCTGCTCTTTACAGTAAGTTATGTTTGACTACCTCGGCTAAAATCAAAATAAAAATAATACGAATTTAAAAAAAATATAAATAAATAAATTTTTTAAATTATTTTACATAAATTTTGATATAAAAATAGTATTTTACTTTATATATTCAATAATTTTAAATAAAATATTAACTTTATTTCACATACTAAATTAAAATATTTTAATCAAATATTTTGATCTAAAATATAAAATAAAATTATTATTTTTATTAAGATCATGTATAGTTATTTTAAAGTATTTTTTTTAAATTCTCATATATATCTTTCATGACTTATAAATATTGTACTATAAAAAAACTTATAAATATTGCAAACATGCAAAAAAAAAACTTAAATATTGCAAATGTAGAATTTTGTGATACCATTAATTCTGTTTTTCTCTACCATCTTAATTTTTTTTAAAAAAAACCATCTTAAAGTTTATGTACCTTATCAAGTATAATTGCAACGATAAATTCTATCAAAAATAATAATTGCAAGGATAAATGCATAGCAGAACAATCAGGGCAGTAAATGAGTCGAGTTGAACTGAGTTGGGTCGTATTTGTTGGTTCGTCCTTGTGTTTCAGTATTTGGATGTTTAGGCAATTAACTTAAGTAAAAGTACTAATAAACTTTTAAGAATAATTATATGTTGACTCATTTATATTTCATGCCTTGAGGTATGAAAGTAATATAATTTTGGTCCTCTTCTGAGAATCTCATCATTTTTACTATTTTATCGATTAAAAACATAAAATTAAATCTTTTTGACCATGATCAATACACATTTCTATTTTTACTGATCTTTAAAAATTTCAAAAAAATCTAAAATTTAATTTCTCTCTTTTTCTTTCTCTACACTAAAAATATTAAAATAAAAAATATATAATAATAATATTTCAAAATTATATTTTAAAAAAATCAAAAAGTTGGCAAATTAGAATAAGTTTTTAGAATACTAGTAAAAAATTAGCAATTAGATCTTAATTGAGATCAAAACTGTAAAATTTTTAAAATATTTGGGACTCAAATTAAAATTTTTAAAATATTGTGATTAATTTGCAATATTTAGAGGCTCGGATGCAATTTTTCTTTTTTTTTTAATTTGTAAATATAAAAAATACATGTGTAGGAACCATATAAATATAATTTAAGAACAAAATTTAAAATTTAACTGGTGCGACGTGCTGGAGCAGGGACCAAGCACTTTTCCGACTCCACTCTCAGGTAGGACGAGGCGGCCGGAGTGAGGGTGTAGAACTCCCCTGCTTCGTTACATCTACCGTTAATTAGCCGCATGTGAGTCAGGTAGCGCATCACCCGCCGGAGGATGGGCTGGCGGATGAAATTCCCCGGCAGAGCGGCGGCGAGCTCCGGGAGGGAGACCGGCCGGCCTCCGTGGCGGTAGATGGCGTCGAAAATCTGGAGCTTGACGGCGCAGTAGAGGACCATGGTATCCACCATGCCGGATATGCAGTTGCGAACAAAAATTAGGCAGTGGAGATCATCTTCTCCGGCCAAGACGCCGGTGGTCTCCGTAGCTCTCGCCATTCCTTATGCTTGTTGATTAGGCTAGCTCTCTTGATTCCGCTTGGGCTTATTGGATCATGATGTCTTTGTTCCTCTTTTTCTAGGCATGTGGCACATATATAATGTGTTGATTAATGACAAAAAGGTAATGTTGTTCCCATGTTTAAATAGCTCAGATGGACGAGAAATTTTTGCGTGCATCAGTGCACAGTGCACAAGCCCAATTAACACACGACATGTGGATGAAAGTGGGTCATGCGTGCTGATGTGTCGTGCGCTAATTGGCTTGTGCACCGTGCACGCAAAAATTTCTCCAGATGGACAGCTTGATCTCTATTATGATGATCATCGATCGGTGACCCGTTGACGTAGATTACAAACGGGAAACAAATAAAACATCGATGTATGATAAAAGAAAAAGGGTTTAAAAGTGTACGATAAAGGTTTCTAAGATGTATCTCGAAAGTCTAGGAGAAAATTTGAGAACTTATGTAAAGACTGTAAGAAGTTGAGAAATAAACACTTCTTCAATAAATTCTTCTGTGAGAAGATGGCGTCTGTAGAGAGCTCTTTCGTGCTGATTAGTTTGAAGTAAAAAATGGGCCTCTCGCGAATTACTTAGCGTAGTTAGAAGTTTAGTTTGAGAATTCTAATTCCAAAATTAGAAGATTGTAGTGGAGAGGAGAATCCGGGTGCTCATGAGTTGACTTTGCCTTTTAGCTTCATTTTGGATAATTTTGACTTAATACATGTCATTATCTTTAACTTTTTGAATGAAACAACCAAGTTTTAAGAACTTATGTATAAAAAATGAGTATTTCGGTCGAATAAAACAAGTGAATTTTAGATCAATCTTGACCAAAATTGAAACAAAATTGATGAAATTGTTCAATTTCGTCGAAACATGAACCTTGATCCTCACAACGTATAATAGTAAGTCGTATTATCTATTCCAAACAAGAATATCGATATCTGTATGTCATAAGGACCATACAATTTAATATTTTTTTGTATAGCCAACACAACTCATTGATTATAACCTCTTAGCAATATTTTATCTGACTAGTATGATTTACTCGTTTTTACTCTTGGCCAAAGTTTTTAGATGCACTTATTCTGCAATGTTATTGTAATGGTAATTTCAAAATGCTCGTGTAAAACAAATGACTTATACTTTAGGAGTACAACCTGTACGTCATATGGAATATATAACAAATAAACTATTTATTTACAAAATATATTACATTTTATATAGATGATTTTGTTTGTTAACTTAATTTCATATGAAAACCCTTTTATTTGTGTTTTTTTTTATCGTCCCTTTTATTTGTGTTCCTTTCACTAAATAATGAACATCAATTATTGAGACTTGGTTTAATATACGCATCTTATTTCTATCAAATTCTAATATAATCAACTACAACCATGTCAATAGCTCACAAAAAATCTAATCAATTTCTCTCCACATTTACTTACATTCTTCCACATTATTCTTTCTCAACTTTGATGTTGTATTATTTCTCTTCAAATTTCTTCTCAGATATTATGTCATTTAAATAGCTAGGCTTATAGCATTTTTGTAGCAAAGGTAATTCTTTTTCATGTAAGGGAAAATTAGTGTACAATATTACAGAATTATGATAGGGATGAAAAGTTACTATGTGAAAAAAATACATTTTTCTTTAGCTAGCATTTTCTAGTATTGTAACACAAACTGACCATCTTTAATCTATTTCTTCAGCCTTATTAAGAGGCAATGATATATATATATATATATATATATATATATATATATATATATATTGAATATTATTAGATCATCCCATGTTAACAGAATGGTCAACATGAAAGAAAAAATTAATACTCTTTAGATCACACTCAATAAATTATTGGCCATACATCGATGATATTCTAGTATTGTTGCAGTAAAAATGACATTAACAAACTTCCATTGTTTTAGTTTTCCTAAATTTGATCTCACTTTTTAAATATTTTATAACTTTATTTTTATTTGAGCATTAGGAGCCTGCAAACAATGAAGATGAAGATTGAAAATTTAAAATATATTTAGTATTGAAATTCTATCATTTATATTTCACGTTAAGTTTATTATTTTTTTTACAGACTCTCATTGTGGTTGGATTGGATAGTTGTCTCCCATAATATATTAGTTTTCTAACTCATCATTTGACATTAGCTTTTTAGCATAATATTTTAAGAGAGTCTAAAAGTGTTATTGCTAAAATTCTACAGTAAAATTATTAAGGGATAATTACATACATGACGACTAAATCTAGTTATTTTATATATGACACTTAAATCGTTAATATTACACATTGGCCACTAAAATTATATTAAAATTACATTCAATATAAATTCATGCCACAAAATTTTGATATGTATGTAACAAAGATTGTAATTTTTATATGATTTTTGCGGCCAATATGTAATACAAAAGATTTAAGTGTCAATATTTAAAATATTCAGATTTCAGTGACATGTAATTGCTAATTAGATGGCATCTCAAATGAGATAGTGACATGTAATTGCTAATTTTTGTAACTTTTCATCAATAGTTATCCACAGCCTCTCTTTCTTTTATGTGCTTATAGACGGCTCCACTATAACATATACATTAGAATTTAAAAAAATTCATCTTAATACATCAAATATTAAATATATGAAGTGTAAATTTAATCAAAAAAATATTTATAGTAGAAAGATGATAATTAATAATCAAGTTATTAAAAAAAGTGAGTGGCTTGGATATTTTGGATCAATTATACAGAATAACGGTGAAATAAATTGCGATATTATTAACAGAATCCAGAAATGATGAATAAAGTGGAAGAATATATCTAACGTACAGTATAATAGAAAAATTTCACTCTGATTTAAAGATAAATTTTATAAAATAATTGTAAGACCAATGATGTTATATAGTACTGAATGCCGACCTACAGAGCAGAAGCATATAAATAAGATAAGTTTTACAAAAATAAAAATACTAAAATAAATAACTAAGTATATGCAAAAGAATAAAATAAAAAATAATTATATCTTTAAGAAAGTTGGGGCAATTTCAATTAAAGATAAGTTAAAAGAGGGTGAAGTTAGATGATTTAGAAATATAAATCGTAGGCCAATAAATCTCCAATAAGAAAACTCAGATTATTGAATTTTGCTCATGTAAAAAGAAAAATAAGAAAGCCAAAAAAAAATCTGGTAAAAAATTATGAAGAGTAATAACTCATATAATCGATCATATCTTGTGTGATAAAGGCTTTTTTATTGTTGCATATATATATATATATATAATATTTTATTATTATAATTTTAAGCACACTCAAGTGGAAGGCATGTTAGCTCAAGGCTGAACTGATCAAAAAGGCATAAAAACAAAACATTATAGCTTGCTTTGAATTGATTTAGAGAACGTTTAGTTCAATGTTATCATAACGTTATGTTATGTTATCTAGAGAAAGCAACTGTTTGGTTTAATGACATATATAAATAATCTTCTATAAGATGAGATCTAGATGTCATGACATCTAAATTACATAACATAGCATCAAGATAACAACGAACCAAACGCCCCCTTAGATTACATCTAAAATTCTATTCAGACTACAATCAATATCTTCAGTTTTCAAGCGAGAATAATCGATCACCTTTGGAGCGGGATTTTAAAATTCAGTTTCAGTTTTAATTTTAGTCACAAAATGAAAGTTTCGATTTTTATAGGCTTGGTAGTTTCATCATTAGCAGTTTTAGTATTTTCTTATAAATTTATATATTCAAATTTAAATTTATTAATAATAATTATCAAATATTATTTTTTAGAGAAAGATGAGTTCCAGCAGTTTTAGCTGAGTTTTGTCAATTTTGATTGAGTTTCAGTAATTTCAATTAAAACTCGACTAAAATTATCAAAACTAGTTTTTTCAAATTGATTTTCACTGAAATTAATTTAAAACTCGACAATTTCGATTCTGATTAATTTTTGGCCGAGTTTTAAACCCTTGCTTTGGAGATGGCGGAGGCCCCAACTGAAGTAGAAGTTAGGTTTAGTTGGGCAAAGCACGTTAGGGTTTTGGGGAATTATGAAGCCTCGTTTGGTTGGAGCTACTTTTTTTGCCAAACACAAATTTCAACTATAAAAATCAATTTTATTTCACATTTAATGCAAATACGAATATTAGAATTTAAAGTATTTCACATTTTACATACTTTCTAATATTAAAATAAATTTCTCTCTCATTAAACTTAAAAAATAAAATATTTTTTTTCTCTTGTTCAAAAAAAAAGCTCGAACCAAACGAAATACTTACTGCCCAATCCTTGTAATTAAATTCACAATTCATTTTATTTCATCCCCTTAAATATTTATTAGATTCTAGAACAGATAATGAAATGCAAATGATAGAAAAACTTCTTCGTTCACAACATATATAAATCACGAATAACTGCCGAGTTATAGAGTCGGTCTTATTAATTTTGAGTAAACATCTGAATTATCATAACAGTGTTCATGCATATTAGAGACTTGCTTCGATGAGGTGCTCCAAAGCCATGAGAGGAGTAAAGCTGCAGTTGTTGAAGTTGGCTTTAGACAGTAAGTTTCTCCACTCATTTTTAGTCCTCTCTTTTCCCTCGAAACGCACCATCATCTTTATGTCTTGAGCTAGCTTGACTTTTTCTAAGATCTGATCATCTTCAAAGTCGGAAATCACTATGTCAATTATGATCACTTTTCCGTTATTTTTACTAACAACTTCCTTGCATAGTTTTAGTATTTCGAGAACCTTCTCGTCGCTCCAGTTATGCAGAATTCGCTTCCATCCGTCGAGTAATTACAACAAGTGCAAAAATACATATGAGAGATCAGTCAAATCGTAAATAATGAGATAGCCATGTGATACAAATAATAAAATGAAAGTCAGAGATCTTTACTAATAAAAAGTCAGTAACTATGAAGCACCAATTAAATTTTTAATTTTGTTCATAAATTATATTTATATGGTTCCCAAATATGTATTTTTTTATTTACAAATTAAAAAAAAAGATAAATTGCATCTGAGCCTCAAGATATTGCAAATTAATCATAATGTTTTAAAAATTTTAATTTGAGTCCCAAATGTTTTAGAAATTTTACAGTTTTGATCTCAATTAAGATCTAATTGCTAATTTTTTACTAGTATTCTGAAAAATTATTCTAATTTGTCAACTTTATGATTTTTTTAGAATATAATTTTGAAATATAATTAATATATATTTTTTATTTTTATATTTTTAATGCAGAGAAAGAAAAAGAGAAATTAAATTTTAGATTTTTTTGAAATTTTTAAAGATCAGTGAAAATAGAGATGTGTATTGATCATTCAAAATATGAATGATTCAAATTGGTCAAAAAGATTTAATTTTATGTTTTTAATTGAAAAAATAGTAAAAATGATGAGATTCTCAAAAGAAGAACAAAATTATGGTATTTTCATACCTCAAGGCATGAAATATGAATGAATCAACATACAATTATTCTTAAAAATTTATTAGTACTTTTACTTAAGTTAATTGCTCAAATATCCAAATACTAAAACACAAGGACGAACCAACAAATATGACACAACTCAGTTCAACTCGGCTCATTTACTGCCCTAATTGTTTTGCTATGCATTTATCCTTGCAATTATTTTTTTTTTTTGATAGAATTTATTGTTGCAATTATACTTGAAAAGGTACATAAACTTTAAGATGGTTTTTAAAAAAAAAAATAAGATGGTAGAAAAAAACAGAATTAATGGTATCACAAAATTCTACATTTGCAATATTTAAGGTTTTTTTTTTTGCATGTTTGCAATATTAATAAGTTTTTTTATAGTTCAATATTTATAAGTTATGAAAGGTATATAACTATATATGAGAATTTAAAAAAAAAATACTTAAAAAAACCTATATATGATCTTAATAAAAATAATAATTTTATTTCACATTTTAGATGAAAATATTTGATTAAAATATTTTAGTTTAGTTTGTGAAATAAAATTGATATTTTTATTAAAAATTATTAAATATATAAAATAAAATAATATTTTTTATATAAAATTTTGTTTAAAATAATTTAAAAAAATTATTTATTTATTTATTTTTAAAATCATATTATTTTGATTTTGATTTTAGTCTTCGCCCAAATAGTCAAACATAACTTACTGTGAAGAGCAGAGCGTCAGCTTGGGGTAACGAGACAAACATGTCCCCGGCGACGAACTCCACCCCCTCTTTCGCCGGCGCTTTCTCCACCACGTGTGCCTGCTCCAGCACGACGCACCTCATCGCCGGAAACGCCCTCGCTATCGCAGCGGCCACCACCCCCTCCCCGCCGCCGACGTCCACCATCGTCTTCAGCCCCTCAAACACCGCCGGACACCCCTCCACCACCGCCTCCGCGGTCCGCCGCACCATCGCCGTCATCGCGTCGTCGAACATCTTTCCTAAGGCCAAATCCTTCGACGCCATGGCATAAAAACTCTCCCTTTCCAGCAGTTCGACCGCCGGCATGTCCGACCCCCTTTCACCGGTAACGCAGGCGTCGAGTGCGCACAACAACTCCATCAACCCCCCTTCCATGTTGAGCTTGAGGAGAGGGACCAAGCTCTTCTCCGATTCCACTCTCAGGTAGGACGAGGCCGCCGGAGTGAGGGTGTAGAACTCCCCTGCTTCGTTACATCCACCGTTAATTAGGCGCATGTGAGTCAGGTAGCGCATCACCCGCCGGAGGATGGGCTGGCGGACGACTTTCCCCGGCAGAGCGGCGGCAAGCTCAGGGAGGGAGACCGGCCGGCCTCCGTGGCGGTAGATGGCGTCGAAGATCTGGAGCTTGACGGCGCAGTAGAGGACCATGGTATCCACCATGCCGGATATGCAGTTGCGAACAAAAATTAGGCAGTGGAGATCATCTTCTCCGGCCAAGACGCCGGTGGTCTCCGTAGCTCTCGCCATTCCTTATGCTTGTTGATTAGGCTAGCTCTCTTGATTCCGCTTGGGCTTATTGGATCATGATGTCTTTGTTCCTCTTTTTCTAGGCATGTGGCACATATATAATGTGTTGATTAATGACAGAAAGGTAATGTTGTTCCCATGTTGAAATAGCTCAGATGGACAGCTTGATCTCTATTATGATGATCATCAATCGGTGATCCATTGACGTAGATTATAAACGGAAAACAAATAAAACATCGATGTATGATAAATGAAAAAGGGTTTAAAAGTGTACCATAAAGGTTTCTAAGATGTATCTCGAAAGTCTACTAGAAAATTTGAGAACCTATATAGAGACTGTAAGAAGTTGAGAAAGAAACACTTCTTCGATAAATTCTTCTGTGAGAAGATGGCGTCTGTAGAGAGCTCTTTCGTGCTGATTAGTTTGAAGTAAAATGGGCCTCTCGCGAATTGCTTAGCGTAGTTAGAAGTTTAGTTAGAGAAACCTAATTCCAAAATCAAAAGATTGGAGTGGAGAGGAGAATCCGGGAGCTCGTGAGTTGACTTTGCCTTTTAGCTTCATTTTTGATATTTTGACTTAATACATGCCATTATCTTTAACTTTTTGAATCAAACAACCAATTTTTAAGAACTTATGTATAAAAAATGAGTATTTCGGTCGAATAAAACAAGTGAATTTTAGATTAATCTTGACCAAAATTGATGAAATTGATCAATTTCGTTGAAACATGAACCTTGATCCTCACAACGTATAATAGTAAGTCGTATTATCTATTCCAAACAAGAATTTCGATATTTGTATGTCATAAGAACCATACAATTTAATATTTTTTTGTATAGCCAACACAACTCATTGATTATAATCTCTTAGCCAATATTTTGTCTGACTAGTATGATTTACTCGTTTTTACTCTTGGCCAAAGTTTTTAGATGCACTTATTCTGCACTTTTATTGTAATGGTAATTTCAAAATGCTTGTGTAAAGCAAATGACTTATACTTTAGGAGTACAACCTGTACGTCATATGGAATATATAACATATGAATTATTTATTTACAAAATTTAATTTTAATAAAATTAAAATTAAAATTAAATTAAGCTATTTTTATTGAAATTTATAAATGATGTAAAATTAGTTATTATTTTAAAAAATATGAAAAATATGAGATAAGTAAATTATTATTTTAGTATGAGTATAGAATTTGAAGTAAATTTAATTTTTAATTATATAAATGATGTGAAATATAATTAATTTTTAATATTAAATTTTATGTGTGATGTGATATATTAGTTAATTTTGAATTAATTAAATAAATTACAGATTTTTTTGATAAATCATGTTAATCGCATGACTTATAAAATAATAAATTATATAGCTTTCACAACTTAGAAAATAAATATGACATTTTTAAATAATATTATAATTAATTACAAAAATGCTATTACATGCTGACATTTAGATGTCACCCAAAATTGGGCGACATCTCAAGATAACATCATCAATTTATCATTAAATGTCAATAACTTTCAACTAAACAAAAATAATTTGGATAGCATTGATATTTTTTAATATCATAACATTGAACCAAACAAATGTCCATTGATGAACAACAATGATATTTAGATAACCTGACATCTAAATGACATTGACATTGAGATAACACTGAACCAAACGCCCCTAAATCAAATTTGATTTGGAATGATATATACGCATTTGTATTATCAACAATGCCAAAAAAAAAATTACATTTTTAAATTTAAAGTAGAGGTAATTTCACTTAGACCGCTGAGGTTTGCTTGCTTGAACACAAAGGTCCATAAATATCAAAATATATCATTTAGTTTCACAATAATTACTATATAGTTCAGCAGGGTCGTAGCTATTTTTAAAAAGCTTCCAATTATGCCCAAAATAATATTTTCCATTTAAAATACTGTTATTTCATCAAAAAATTAAATAAATTTAAAATAAAATATTTAGTTAATTATAATTTTACCCCTTGCCCAAGGCGTCCGCGCGACTAGCAGCGTACGGCAGTGGGCGTCCGCGCACATGCGTCTAGCTCACAAGCAAGACACGCACAAACGTTCGTGCACAGGTCGCGACAACGTGCGACCTCGAGCCCAGAAGCCCTGCGCGGGGGTGTCCGGTTATTTTTGTGTCCAAATAATCAAACCTTTGGGCTTAAATAGAATTACCCCATAATAATATTTATATTTATATTTTAAAAATTTTAATATCAAAATAATTTTCTGATTTTTATAATTAAANTTGATTTTAATTAATTTTAGGGCAAATTACGTCCAGGTCCCTGAATTTAACAATTAATATCACATAGGTCTACATTTTTTAAATTATAATATCGTCATCCTGAGTTTTAATAAAATATCAAATGGGTTATTTTTTATTTTTTTATAATTAAAATCTTTTAAAATTATTTTTTTTTTTGAAATTCGGCCGTAGCCTTTAATACTATAACAGTAAAAAGATACATCAAGTATAAAAGGTTCGATCCTCATTGAGGATCACACAAAAATCGAGTGGGAGGGACATGCCCCTACGCCACTCTGTGTCATCGAAACAAGAAAAGAAAGCTACAAAGTCTGCCGCTTTATTAGCGGCTCTATAAACATGAGATATCCTATATGCCTTGAAGGCACAAAAAAGCTCAGCAATCTGGGCCATGGTCTTGTCGGAGGGTGTCCTCTAGCTGTCCGGTGAAGGTCCGCAATAGTGATGGCAGAGTCGCCCTCTATCCAAATTCCGTCCGCCGTATTCGCCCACTCTTGAGCGGCTGTCATCGCGATAAGTGCTCCCGTCGCTTCTGCTGTAGTAGTGGCATGAGTGTAGGCTTAAAATTATCGTTTTACCTCTGCCTCGCGGCGTGTCCGCCGGCGCCGCGCAGCCCGCTCGCATTCGCCGGATCGGGAGGAGAGAGAGAGAGAGGCGGCCTCTCTCACTCCTCCGATCCCGCGCACGCCCGCAGACTGGCGCGCGACTTTAAAAAATTTTAAAACGGTAATTTAAAAAAAAAAATTAATTATAAAAAATTAAAAAAGGACCCATTTGATATTTATTAAAACTCAGAGATTTCAATGATATAATTCTAAAAATATGAACTTGTGCGATATTAAGCGTTAAACTCGGAGGCTTGAGGATAATTTGCCCTTGATTTTAATTATTAAAATATTTTAAAATTTGATACTTTGTGGGTGTAAACTGTAAAAAATTGCTGTAGTTTGACTCCTCTTTCTAAAATTTTACTTTTTTTGCTATGATTTTCTCATAAAAAAATATAAAATTTAATTATTTTTTTAATTAATTTAAACCCTCTTAACATTTTAAAAGGCTTTCATACTACTCTTGTCTCTATCTTTACTTTTTTTTTTAAATTTAACAAATTTATAAATTTAATTTTTCACATCGATTATTTTATACAATCTAAAAATTTAAAACTAAAAATATTAAAATTAATATTTCAAATATATATTTTAAAACTCAAAAAAAAATAAAAAATTTACTAATTATGCCGAACTAAACTACGTTCTATAATTTCAGAAAACCAAATTAAAGTTTTAACAAAATTAATCATTTTGCAATATTCTTCGTACCTCAAGAACCGTATGCCATTTTTTCAAAAAAATTATTATAACATAAATTATAATTAGCAATAAATAATTTGTTACAATCTGTCTCCTCTTTGTTTAAAACCATTCTCGCTAATTTCTCTCCTCTTACCGGCTCTTTCAACCTTCAACTCAACTCAATTTGATTTTTCGCTTCTCAATAGTCGAGTACATCACTGAGAAGCTCAACAAACACAAGCTCACACAAAATTTGCGTGCGATTAATCTTATAAAGTTTCATTTGAGTAGTCGAAAAAAGTGAAGCTCACTCACTTTATTCGAAAATGTTTCACCTGTCAATCCAATTATCCTAAATAATTATATTTTTTTAAGTTTAATTTAAATTTTACACATTATAGTCACCCTTTTAAATATTCAATATTTAAATATATTTAGACTATATTTATACTTATTTTATTTTGGAACATTTACGTAGTGGACACAAAAATTAGGCTAATTTACAGATTTTATCATAAATCTCAAAATATGACAGATATCACATCTAAAACAGCTATTTTTTCTTTTTTCACATCCTGCAGTAAATTCTATCAGAAGATTTAACTATAATTAAAGCTCAACAAAATCTCAGCCATTGATTGCATTATATAACCATCGACCTTCATGTTAGGGCATCGCAGAGTTGCAATGGTTCCGACGACAACGTATTCGCGAGTATCACTCAGATATTTGCATCTTTTTCTTACGCAGGCATCGCGAGCGGGCATCAGATATTTTTGAAGCCGACGACGACAGACCTCTGAAGCTGCAGGTGAGGTAATTTCATATCCATCATTATCCTCTGAGTGATGCTCGTGTGAATACGCGGCTGCTGGAACCAATGCAACTCCGCGATGCCCTAACATGAAGGTCGATAGTTAAACGATGAGATCAATGACTGAGATTTTGTTGAGATTTAATTATAGTTAAATCTTCTGATAGAATTTACTATAGGATGTAAAAAATGAAAAAATAGCTGTTTTAGATGTGATATTTGTAATATTTTGAGATTTATGATAAAATTTATAAATTAGCCTAATTTTTGTATTCATCATGTAAATGTCTTTTTTATTTTACATATTTATGCAGTTCATTTAAAAAATGTAGACATTATTGTTATCACAATAGGTTGAGTATATAAATATGCCAATTGTTACAGTATGCTTAAAAATTGACCAAAAATAATGGATTTGAATATTAACCCATGAATACCGTGGCAAATAAGATATTCAATGTGTATGAAATGATTTCATCACTAGGATTTAATAATGAAGTAAAATAAATAATTATATTTAAGTGCAGTGCTTTCCTTATAAAGCTTTGGCACAATGATCAAAATCAGAATCAAAATAATATTTAATTTAAAAAATAAAATAATAATAATAAATAATTTTTTTTAATCATTTTATACAAATTTTAATATAAAAAAATATTATTTTCCTTCACATACATAATAATTTTTAATAAAAAATTAATTTTATTTTACATCCTAGATCAAAATACTCGATTCGAATATTTTGATCTAGGATGAGAAATAAAGTAGATATTTTTATTAAAAATTATTGAGTACGTGAAGTACAATAATATTTTTTTTATATTAGAACTTGTGTAGAATAATTAAAAAAATTATTTATTTATTATTATTATTATTATTTTTAAACTAGTACTATTTTGGTGCTGATTTTGGTCCTCGCACCAAACAGTGCCCAGTTTCTCCTGGAGCTGTTATCGATTCGATTTCGAGCCGAGTTCGGTTCGTTCACATTTCAATTGACTTCGAGCCAATTTTGATTCATTTTCGAGCTGGCTCAAAAATGAATAGAAATCTTTTTTTTTTAGCCGATCTCGAGCTAGGTAAGCTGGACTTGATCTGGGACGAGATCGGCTCGGTTTATTATATATATTATAATATATAATATATTTTAATTTGAGCCGATTTCGAGTTGGATCGAGCCGAGCGTACCTCGGCTCGAAATCATTACTGAGTTGAATTTTTGGCTCGTTAGTTAGCTGATTTAAATCGACTAAATTTCAATTCAATCCAAAATTCATTCAATTTTTGATCTGCGATTCATATTAACACTGTTAGTTTCACCTCACCTTTATAATAACGTATACAAATTGGAAAAGATAAATTACAATATAATTGTAAAATACCAATTTACCTTTGACACGAGGACTAAATCAATACCAAAATAATATTAATTTAAAAAATAATAATAATAATAATAATAATAAATATTTTTTAATCATTCTACGCAAATTCTAATATAAAAATAATTATTTTACTTCACATACTCAATAATTTTTAATAATAAAATTAACTTTATTTTACATTCTAGATCAAAATACTTGATTCGAATATTTTGGTCTAGGATGTGAAATAAAATATATATTTTTATTAAAAATTATTAAGTATGTAAAATAAATAATATTTTTTATATTAGAATTTGTGTAGAATGATTAAAAATATTTATTTATTATTATTATTATTATTTTTTAAATTAATATCATTTTTGTTCTTATTTGGTCCTTCCGCCAGGGCTTAAACCTACTAAATAAATCAATATTACATTTATAACCCTACTGCATGACTTTAAATTTTATCAAATAAATACTTCATAATAAATTAGTTGATTATAAATTGATAAGAAAATAGGCATTGGCACAATAGAAATCAACTCCCTATTATGGATATATTCCTATATAAATCAAATTATCTCAAAAATTAATTTCTAAGTGCTTAGTTGTTTTAAATCACAATTTCTCAAAATAAAAATCTATTTTTTTGTTTATTGAGAATGACTCTAAAGAGATATAAAGTTGCATCCATTTATACCCATTTAATTATTTTTGTACTAAAATGATTCTCATTAATTAATGTAATTTAATATTACTTACGGGGTACTTCGTTCAATGCTATCAACACGATACATAATTTTATTTGAAAAATTAATTATTTAGTTAACTTGTTAATTAAATAATATTATAAAAAATTTTACTTGCTAATTTAGAAAGATATTTAGTTGCAAATAATAACAATAATTACATAATAATAAAAAAATGATCAAGTGAGAAAGAAAGGAGTTAGCAAAAATAAAATCAAGAAAAACTAAAATTATTAAAAAGAAAGTGTGCAATTGAACCGAGTTTTACTTTAAAATACAATAACAATAACATCAATACCCATTATTTAGTCTTATAAGTGTTTTTTTTCGTGGCAAAAATAACTGATTAAGTGCACGTCAATGTTTGAACAAATCAAGGCAACTCTTAGTCTTCAACCCTCCATTCCAAAACTTATCGTGAAACTCGGCAAAACGGAAGCTCTTAAATAGTCGTGGGTGCTCATTGTCAACCAACTCCTCCGGTGACTCCACCACTGCTTCCATCGCTGGCAAGAAGAACATCGGCACTGATATCCTCTCTAACTCATTGTTCACCACCGCTCGGTGCAGCGCACTCTGATATCTGTATAAATGAAGAAAAATGTGTAAACATCATCTCTATTTCTAACAAGTATCTAAATTATATAATATTTTTCTTTTGAGTTTCTTTATCAAATAAAAGATTCATGTAAAATATAAATCTAATTTTTATGTAAAAAATATTATATATTTCAAAACTTTGTTAGAAAGTAATTCAAATTTATAAACTATTAAAAAAGAATTCAAATTTATGAACTTTCATTCAAAATTAGGCATAGGTATAATATTTTATAAGATCTAAACATTATATATAATAAATTTTATATCAACTTATAAATTTCAATTGCAAATTTATGTGTAGATCTTCAATGCTTTTGCAGACATTTTGTGGTATTATTAATAAATTAAGATTTATACTTAAATTTAAAATTTTATAACCCAGATGTCTAAAATTCTTAGTAAATTTACATACATCATGCATAAAATAACATTATTTTTTATTAAATATTCAAAATATTAATATTATTTTAAAAATATTAATATTATCTTCTCCACGCTATAATCTTTATGAAATAATAATTCTGAAACTTTAAATTATGTAATTGAGATATCATAATTTTTTTCAATTATAAAAAATTATATTAGCATTATATATTAAATTACTAAAATTATATTACTAATATTTTTATAATTTTGAATTATATTTAGCTTGTATTACTTATTAATAAAATATTTATGAAAAAAAATTATGATCGACGATTAATTTAATTATAATTGATGGATAATTTAATCATTATTAAATAGTGTTTTGGGCATACTTATAATTATATTATTTTAATAGATTTTTAATAAGTAAATAATGTAAGTTTATGTGTTATGTATGTAAATTCTCAAATTTGTTTTTATTTTTTGTAAATTTATTTCAAATTATTGCTTTAGATTGAGCAATTACCGGCCATTGCTAATCGCCTCCACCTGGTCGCCGACGTTCACCACAAGCTCGCCGGCGGCAGGCTCCACCGCCGCCCACCTCCCGTCCCTCATCCGAACTTGCAATCCCGGGACCCCGTCCGGCAGAAGGACGGTGATGACGGTGAAGTCTTTGTGCTCTGGCAAGCCGCAGGTGAGCTCCGGCTCCGGGCAGCGCGGGTAGTAGTTCACCGCCATGGCCTGATCCAGCGGGCCGAGGGCCCTCTCCATGAAGGTTTTCTGGAGGCCGAGGCTCTCGGAGATGGCGCCGAGGAGGAGGTGAGCGAGACTCCGCACGCCGGCGGCGTACTTGGAGGCTGCCGGCCGGAAAGAAGGGGGGTTGGGAGGCCACTGGGGAAGGACGTCGTCGATGGGGTGGCATGGGAGGCGGAGGTAGTCCCTCCAGCAGCGGACTTCTTCGGCGGCGGGGTTGAAGCTGGTGGAGAGGCGGGGATGGGGGGGGGGGTCGTGGGGGTGGGTTCCCCGCCGGTCGGAAGGCGATAGCCGGAAGAACTCCCGGGAGACGTTTAGCATGTTGGCCATGACCTCTTCTGAGATTCCATGATTTTTTACCTGGAGAAAAATTATCAAAATTAGATTTTTTTTTTTCGGATATATACAATCAAAATTAGATTTTGAATTTATTTCAAAAAAAAAAAGATTTTGAATCAATTTCTAAATTGAATATATAGTTTCCATAAAAATAAATAATTTGAATATGTATGAATCTTACTCGTGAGGATTGCAAAAATACCAAAAATTAAAAATCATTCTAAACTTATTTATATTTTATTTAATTCAAATTTAACACAATTTTTATACGACTTAAAGACAACTAACTCAAAATAAAATCAATTTATAATTGACTAAATATCTATATAACGGTATATATACGAGCTTTTAATAAGTATACTAAAATAATTTATGCACATAAATATATTATATATAAAATAAATATTTAAATAAAAATAAAGTTAAAAATAAAACTTGATGTAGTTCTAAAATCAACAAAAAAATCAAATAGATTTATGCAACTTGACTGAAACTCAAAATTTTTAATTTAAGTCGAGACAAACTCATTATCAGTCCTACTCATATATATATATATATATATATATATATATATATAATTAGGTAAATATCGCTTTCAAAAAAAAGGTTAAATATCATTGGAAATTTTGAAATTAGATCCTATGTATTCCATATGAATTTATTGCTACTGATCTATTTTTATGTAGGTCAACAAATTTAAATTTTTTCAAATAAGTCCCTATAATATTCAATATTCTCACATGGGTTATTATTAAGTAATTAAATTTATGAATTCGTCTAAATAAGAATCCAATCACACTAATATTACTTCAAAATTAATATATATATATATATATGTATGTCAAGGAATTTAACCAGCTCAAAGTCAAAGATATTAATGACACTGAAGATTAAATAATTTTCATTTTGAAGGAATGACTGAAAATTATCCAAATTTGAAAATAGTTTGATCATCACTTAAATAAAATCCATTAACAAACCAAAAGAAAATCTAAAAAAACCTTTAACTAGAAATAAAATCAATATATAAAAATATCTTTAATTTGATTAGACTCCTACTTCACACATATTAATGAATTAATATTTTTTTTCTAACTATACAATGTTTTGTATTTCACTATCCGGCCGTTTATTTGAAAGTTAAAAATTAACTTGATTTAATTTTAATCTAGCACATCACATCACACATTAAATTTAGTATTAAAAATTAAATTTATTTCATATTCTACACACATTACCAAAATAATAACTAATTTATATTACATTCCTCACATATTCCAATATAATAACTAACTTTATATCACATCTTTCACATATCTCAATATAATAACTAATTTTATTTCACATCATTCACAACTTTTAATAAAAAAATATCTTTATTCAAATTTAATTTTAATTTTTTTAAATTAAATTTTATAAACAAACAAGCCCCAATTAGAGTTAATTAAAATTCAAATAGTTTTTTTTTTTTAAAAAAGATATAATAACATGAAATGTTCGAACTTTTTCTTTTAGACAGTGACATATTCAAACCTAATGATACTTGATTGCGAAAACTTTATATACACACATACATATATATATATTATTGTAACAAATTAATAGGTATTTGGAGCAAGGTTTTAAAAATTGACTAAAACGGTCGTATTTCATTAATTTCAAATTAGTTTCCGTAGAAATTGATTCGAAAAAGCTATCGAATTTCAATTTTGATAAAACTCGATAATTGCAATAGTTTCTGTCAAGTTATGGCTGAAACTGCTGAAACTGCTGAAACTGCTGAAATTTAACCGAAACTCGGCCGCCAAACTGCCAAAACTCATGTAACTTCAAAAAATAATATTCAATAATTATCATTAATAAATTTAATTTTAATTGATAAAATTTAAATAATTCATTGAAAAAATGTCGAAACTACTAAAACTAATATCTTCGTCTTGTAACTGAAATCGAGTTTTAAACTTTAATTTAAAGTTAATTGGATATATATATATATATATATATATATATATTTGAGAAAATTGGATAAATATTTGCGTCGATGAAAATTCTCAAATTTATGGACTCCTCTCAATGAGGGGCCATGACCTAACCATCCAAATTTAGACCGCCGAAATTTAAAGATCTATAACATCGATCCAATGAAATTCCGTGATTTGATTCCGTTTAATATCATTCTATTACGTTCCTAATTTTATAATTTTGTTATTAGGATTAATCTGTTTCAATTTATTTTCACGAATATTTGCTA
>JAEMOT010004222.1:275119-291242 GCA_019297695.1 Apostasia ramifera | reverse complement strand
AAGTTTCTCCACTCATTTTTAGTCCTCTCTTTTCCCTCGAAACGCACCATCATCTTTACGTCTAGAGCTAGCTTGACTTTTTCTTCATCTTCAAAGTCGAAAATTACTATGTCAACTATGATCACTTTTCCGTTATTTTTACTAACAACCTCCTTGCATAGTTTTAGTATTTCGAGAACCTTCTCGTCACTCCAATTATGCAGAATTCGCTTCCATCCGTCGAGTAATTGCAACAAGTACAAAAATACATATGAGAGATCAGTGAAAATTAGTGAAGACATAATTTAGTTGAATCAAATCATAAATAATAGCCAAGTGATACAAATAATAAAATGCTGGTCAGAGATCTTTACTAATAAAAAATCAGTAACTATGAAGCACCAATTAAATTTTAAATTTTGTTTATAAATTATATTTATATAATTCCCACACATGTATTTTTTATATTTACAAATTAAAAAAAAAAAGTAAATTGCATCCGAGCCTCTAAATATTGCAAATTAATCACAATATTTTAAAATTTTTAATTTGAGTCCGAAATGTTTTAGAAATTTTACAGTTTGCATTTCAATTAAGATCTAATTGCTAGTTTTTTACTAGTATTCTGGAAAATTATTCTAATTTGCCAACTTTATGATTTTTTATAATATAATTTTAAAATATTATTAATATATATTTTTTATTTTTATATTTTTAGTGAAAAAAGAAAAAAAGAGAAATTAAATTTTATATTTTTTTGAAATTTTTAAAGATCAGTGAAAATAGAGATGTGTATTGATCATGGTCAAAAAGATTTAATTTTATGTTTTTAATCGATAAAATAGTAAAAATGATGAGATTCTCAGAAGAAGACTAAAATTATAGTACTTTCATAACTCAAGGCATGAAATATAAATGAGCCAACATACAATTATTCTTAAAAGTATATTAGCACTTTTACATAAGTTAATTGCTCAAACATCCAAATACTAAAACACAGGGACGAACCAACAAATACGACCCAACTCAGTTCAACTCGGCTCATTTACTGCCCTAATTGTTCTACTATGCATTTATCCTTGCAATTTTTTTTTTGATAGAATTTATCGTTGCAATTATACTTGATAAGGTACATAAACTTTAAGATGATTTTTTAAAAAAAAATTAAGATGGTCCAGGAAAACAGAATTAATGGTATCACAAAATTCTACATTTGCAATATTTAAGTTTTTTTTTTTTTTTTTTTGCATGTTTGCAATATTTATAAGTTTTTTTATAGTACAATATTTATAAGTTATGAAAGGTATATAACTATATATGAGAATTAAAAAAAAAAGTTTAAAAAAAACTATATATTATCTTAATAAAAATAATAATTTTATTTTACATTCTAGATCAAAATATTCGATTAAAATATTTTAGTCTAATATGTGAAATAAAGTTGATATTTTTATTAAAAATTATTAAAAATATATAAAATAAAATAATATTTTTTATATTAAAATTTAAGTAAAATAATTTAATTTTTTTTTTTAAAATTCGTATTATTTTGATTTTGATTTTAGAATATATATTTTAAAATTAAAATTTTTAAAAGTTAGTTGAAATATATATTTTAACATTACTTCTAAAACAAGCATACTCTTGTTTCCTTCAAGGAACGTGTGCATCTTGAAATTTGTAACTCTTTTTCATTTTAATCTTTCACAATTTTTCAATTTCTTTATAGAGCACAATTTCAATGAGTTGACTGAACCCAAAAATAAATGTTGCCTTATGCAAAACCTCCTATGTCATAGGGACTCAAATGCAATTATCCTTTTAGTTGTTTGTTTGATAGGTTAATTATAATTTAGTTTAAATTTTATTCCAATCTTAGGTGATTCCTTTCGAGCTAGGGGTTTATGGAGCCTCACATTCCACCAAAGAAGAGAAGATGCAGTATTCATGACTTGTGCTTTGTTTATATTTGGAGACTCGGAATAGCAAAGTCAACCAATGAGATCTCGGATTCGCTTCTTCACTCAATTCTTCTAGTTTTGGAATTAGGACTCTCCAGCTAAACACGAGAGTTCTATTTTATTTTAATGTAATTAGAATACAAAAGATTTCCCAACAGAAGTCACTATTGCACAAAACAACTCGTCGAAGAAGTATGTTTCATCTTTAACTTCTTGCAACTTCTATACACGCCCTCGAATTTTCCATTGTACATATCGTAGAAACCTTGATCATGATTTGTTCAAATTTTTCGAGCTGACTTCAAATTAATTCAAAAATAGAATGAGTTTTGAGGGAGTTCTAAGTTTCAGATATTTTTAAGACCTTCATGATTTGGCTTGTTTAGGCTAAATATAAAATTATCCCCTTTTATCAAAAAAAAAAAAAACTATTTATCAAAAATAATAAAATAACTTAAAGGTTATGTTTTTCTTTGCCGCTGTGCCAATAAAGTCAAAAATTCAACAAACTAATTAATTGAAAAAATCACCTCCTCATCTTCCTAGAAAATTCTATATATTATAAGAAATATTTTAAATTAATTTGTATATAGAAAATGTTGCTGAATATCTTAATTTCTTTGGTATATAATTTTATCACACTTGTTTATGTTGTTGGATATTATTTGTCCATGCTAATTAAGAAAATTAGGGCAACAATAAGTTTGAAATAAAACAAATTAAGTTTAAATTAATTTGACATATGAATAATGAGGGGAAGTATGAAGATCATGAGAAATAAAAATGAATCAAATTAAAAGATAATATTGAAGTTAGAGCATATGAGGATGAAAGAACAAACAAGATAATATTAAAAAATAAATAAAAATAAAAAAATATTTACCTACATGTCATATCATTTAGTTTTATTTATGCATTATGCATCTATTATTAGTTAATTACGCTATGCACACTCAAAATAATATAAAATATTACATACACATACTTTCACTTGTTTTCATTATAATGAGTAATCATAATTTTTCAATAACCTGATTATAGTTAGGTTACAAAAAATCTGAGTTGTTCATTATATTATTTTAAAGATATTTAAATATATTTTAAGTAAAAATCCTAAACCTTGATGTTTAGGTGGTGGTAAGGGAAAGAGACATCCGCGGCGTGAATTGATTTTATGACAGATCAGCTCTTTAGTGTGGCATTGAGGAAGAAAAAAATATGTACTATTAAAAGTAAAAATATAATTTTAATGATTTACTAACGAAATATTTTTTTCAAATAGATTTTAACTGAGTTTTAACTCAAGTGTGTGTATATAAACTTTATAATATTCTGAGTGTGCATAACATAATTAACTGAGAATAGATGGATAATGCATAAATAAAAGTGTGGCATGTACGTAAATATCCCAAAAAAAAAGAAAAATAGTGAATACATATCACAGCAACCAGAGGGGTAAAAATAACAATACATGCCCATGAACGTTTACTTATTTACATATTAGTCCCAAAATTTGCCTAATTATATTTTAGTTCAAAGGTTCAAAACTTATACAATTTGGCCACCCATATTAGCTTTTATTTAACTTCATAGAGCTCCAAAGGAGCCAAATACCTATGCCCTGACCTACCCAATGCATATGTGGCAGGCTCTCATTGGACGTCAAAAAATGTAGTCCTAAAAATGATCAATATGCAGTGAATATAGTTTTAATCTATTATTAATTCATTTGATAATTTAATGGATGAAGTCTAAATCTACCTTATTGGATTGGGTATTAATTATATCTTGGCTGTGTAGCAAGAAACCTTTTATTTAGATCTTTAACTTTTTAAAAAAGTTTCATTAAGATCCTATAAAATCTAATTTACTCTCTCTTCTCACCTTTAATTATCTCATCAAGCACACAAGGTGCCACCCGCTATCAACACATGTAACTAAGTACAAGCACATGTAGTTTGCATGCATAGGGATGCATGATTTTGTCGTTGGCACATACAGCCTCGTGCAATCATTGCGCAAGGGCCACAAGGACTATGTGGGGGCACACAGCCGACGCGCGAACCCTTCAACCCTCTCGCGGGTCTACGAGTCACGTGATAGCACAGCTGTCAGCTCCGCGCGTCAGCTGCCATTCTACACTTGAGACTTAAAGAGAAAGATTTTTAAAGATTTTACGGACCTACATGCAATTAACCCAAAAATAATACTTAAAAGGATGGAGGAAGATGCGGCAAATCACAAACTGCACGGCTCTCTCTCCTTCAGCAATCAGCAGAGGATTTCGCCATGGCTGCTCCGCCGTCACCAAATTTTCATCTCCTCTCCGACGTCGCTTCTCAGCTCACCTCCGTCCCCTCCCAATACGTCCGGCGACTCTCCGACCGCCCCGACCTCGCCGCCGTCACGACCCCCGGCGCAGCCATTCCGGTGATAGATCTCGCCAGCGCCGATGGCCCCGACCGCCACGAAGTAGTCGCCGCCGTTGGCATGGCCTGCCAAACTGCTGGCTTTTTCCTGGTGAGCAGCGTTTTTCAGCTAAAAACTTAAAAATATGTACTCGATACGATGTTCATCGACTCGAAATACATCAAATTTTACGTCCGATTTTAAGTTAATTCAAACTCATCCCAAATATCTTCTTTTTTTTTTCTTTCTCGTATTCGATCCATTCAAAATTGAGCGTATAGATGAAGCAATCGATCAAATAAGATTACGAACAAAAAGATGAGACAAATTACAAACTTTATTCAATCTGTTTGAATCGGTTCAATTCAGTTCTTTTATAACTAACTGTTCTCGACATTTGCAAGCCTTCATGATTATGCAAATACTCTTTACATTGCATCTGATGTTAGAAGTATGATATTGATTAGGACACAAAGTCGGTTAATTCGATATTGATTCGGTTTCAGCAAATATTCGTGAAAATAAATTGAAACAGATTAATCCTAATAACAAAATTATAAAATTAGGAACGTAATAGAATGATATTAAACGGAATCAAATCACGGAATTTCATTGTATCGATGGTATCTTTATATTTCGACGGTCTAAAATTGGATGGTTAGGTCCTGGCCCCTCATTCAGCGGAGTCCATAAATTTGAGAATTTTCATAGACGCAAATATTTATCCAATTTTCTCATATATATATATATATATATATCCAATTAACTTTAAATTAAAGTTTAAAACTTGATTTCAGTTACAAGATTAAGATATTAGTTTTAGTAGTTTCGATAATTTCAATTTTTTCAATGAATTATTTAAATTTTAACAATTAAAAATTTAATTTATTAATGATAATTATTGAATATTATTTTTTGAAGTTACACGAGTTTTGGCAGCTTGGCGGCCGAGTTTCGGCTGAATTTCAGCAGTTTCAGCCATAATTCGACATAAACTATTGAAATTATCGAGTTTCATTAAAATTGAAACTTAATAGCTTTTTCGAATCAGTTTCCGCTTAAACTAATTTGAAATTAATGAAACACGGCCGTTTTTGTCAATTTTTATAGCCTTACTCATATATATGTATGTATATAGGCTTGAATATGTCACTGTCAAAAAACAAAGTTCGAACATTTCATGTTATTATTTTTTTTAAAAAAAATACTATTTGAATTTTAATTAACTCCAATTGGACCTGTTTGTTTATAAAATTTAATTTAAAAAATTAAAATTAAATTTAAATAAATATATTTTTTATTAAAAATTGTGAATAATGTGAAATAAAATTAGTTATTATATTGAAATATGTGATATAAGTCTATTTATTTATAAGGTTAAATTTAACAAGGTTAAAATTAAACTTGGATAGAGATATTTTTTTATTAAAAGTTGTGAATGATGTGAAGTAAAGTTAGTTATTATGTAGGGGTGTGTGAGGGGTGTGATATAAAGTTAGTTATTATGTTGGGATATGTGAGGGATGTGATATAAGTTAGTTATTATTTTAGTAATGTGTGTAAGATGTGAAATAAAGTTAATTTTTAATATTAAATTTTATGTGTGATGTGATATGCCAGATTAAAATTAAATTAGGTTAATTTTAAACCGACAAACAAACGGGGATAGATAAAGTTAGTTGTTATATTGGAACGTGTGAGGAATGTAATATAAGTTAGTTATTATTTTGATAATGTGTGTAGAATATGAAATAAAGTTAATTTTTAATATTAAATTTTATGTGTGATGTGATATGCTAGATTAAAATTAAACCAAGTTAATTTTTAACTTTCAAATAAATGAACCTGATAGTGAAATACAAAACATTGTATAGTTAGAAAAAAAAATTAATTCATTAATATGTGTGAAGTAGGAGTCTAATCATATTAAAGATATTTTTATATATTGATTTTATTTCTAGTTAAAGGTATTTTTAGTTTTTCTTTTGGTTTGTTAATGGATTTTATTTAAGTGTCATTAATATCTTTGACTTTGAGCTGGTTAAATTCCTTGACATACATATATATATATATATATTAATTTTGAAGTAATATTAGTGTGATTGGATTCTTATTTCAGATGAATTCATAAATTTAATTGAAATTTTACTTAATAATATAACCCATGTGAGAATATTGAATAATATAGGGACTTATTTGAAAAAATTTTAAATTTGTTGACCTACATAAAATAGATCAGTAGCAATAAATTCATATGGAATACATGCGATCTAATTTCAAAATTTCCAATGATATTTAACCTTTTTTTTTGAAAGTGATATTTGCCCTAATTATATTTATGTATATAATGTCACGAGTGAGTAGGGCTGAGTCGAGTTTGTGCAAATTTGTCTCGACTTAAACTAAAAAAATTTGAGTTTCAATCAAGTTGCATAAATCTATTTGATTTTTTTTTTTGTTGATTTTCAAACTAAATCAAGTTTTATTTTTAACTTTATTTTTATTTAGATATTTATTTTATATGTAATATATTTATGTACATAAATTATTTTAGTATACTTATCAAAAGCTCGTATATATACCGTTATATAGATATTTAGTCAATTATAAATTGATTTTATTTTGAGTAATTTGCCTCTAAGTCATATAAAAATTATGTTATATTTGAATTAAGTAAAATATAAATACGTTGAGAATGATTTTTAATTTTCGGTATTTTTCCTACCCTTACGAGTAAGATTCATACTCCACACTCGTATATTCAAATTATTTATTTTTATGGAAACTATATATTCAATTTAGAAATTGATTCAAAATCTTTTTTTTTTTTGAAATAAATTCAAAATCTAATTTTTATTGTATATATTCGGAAAAAAAATAATCTAATTTTGATAATTTTTCTCCAGGTAAAAAATCATGGAATCTCAGAAGAGATCATGGCCAACATGCTCAACGTCTCCCGGGAGTTCTTCCGGCTATCGCCTTCCGACCGGAGGGTAACCTACTCCGACGACCCCGCCACCAATCCCTGCCTCTCCACCAGCTTCAACCCCGCCGCCGAAGAAGTCCGCTGCTGGAGGGACTACCTCCGCCTCCCATGCCACCCCCTCGACGACGTCCTTCCCCAGTGGCCTCCCAACCCCCCTTCTTTCCGGCCGGCAGCCGCCGAGTACGCCGCCGGCGTGCGGAGTCTCGCCCACCTCCTCCTCGGCGCCATCTCCGAGAGCCTCGGCCTGGAGAAAACCTTCATGGAGAGGGCCCTCGGCCCGCTGGATCAGGCCATGGCGGTGAACTACTACCCGCGCTGCCCGGAGCCGGAGCTCACCTGCGGCTTGCCGGAGCACAAAGACTTCACCGTCATCACCGTCCTTCTGCCGGACGGGGTCCCGGGATTGCAGGTTCGGATGAGGGACGGAAGGTGGGCGGCGGTGGAGCCTGCCGCCGGCGAGCTTGTGGTGAACGTCGGCGACGAGGTGGAGGCGATTAGCAATGGCCGGTAATTGCTCAATCTAAAGCAATAATTTGAAATAAATTTACAAAAAATAAAAACAAATTTGAGAATTTACATACATAACACAAAAACTTACATTATTTACTTATTAAAAATCTATTAAAATAATATAATTATAAGTATGCCCAAAACACTATTTAATAATGATTAAATTACCCATCAATTATAGTTAAATTAATCGTCGATCATGATTTATTTTCATAAATATTTTATTAATAAATAATACAAGCTGAATATAATTCAAAATTATAAAAATATTAGTAATATAATTTTAGTAATTTAATATATAATGCTAATATAATTTTTATAATTGAAAAAAATTATGATATCTCAATTACATAATTTAGAATTTCAGGATTATTATTTCATAGAGATTATAGTATTGAGCAGGTGATATTAATATTTTAAATATTTAATAGAAAATAATGTTGTTTTATGTGTGTTGTATGTAAATTTATTAAGAATTTTAGACATTTGGGTTATAAAATTTAAAATTTAAGTATAAATCTTAATTTATTAGTAATACTACTAAATGTCTGCAAAAGCATTGAAGATCTACACATAAATTTGAAATTGTAATTTATAAATAGATATAAAATTTATTATATATAATGTTTAGATCTTATAAAATATTATTCCTATGCCTAATTTTGAATGAAAGTTCATAAATTTGAATTCTTTTTTAATAGATTAAAGAACTCTAATTCATGATAATTTATAAATTTGATTACTTTCTAACAAAGTTTTGAGATATATAATATTTTTTACATAAAAATTAGACTTATATTTTACATGAATCTTTTATTTGGTAAAGAAACTCAAATGAAAAATATTATATAATTTAGATACTTGTTAGAAACAGAGATGATGTTTACACATTTTTCTTCATTTATACAGATATCAGAGTGCGCTGCACCGAGCAGTGGTGAACAATGAGCTAGAGAGGATATCAGTGCCGATGTTCTTCTTGCCAGCGATGGAAGCAGTGGTGGAGTCACCGGAGGAGTTGGTTGACAATGAGCACCCACGACTATTTAAGAGCTTCTGTTTTGTCGAGTTTCACGAGAAGTTTTGGAATGGAGGGTTGAAGACTAAGAGTTGCCTTGATTTGTTCAAACATTGACGTGCACTTAATCAGTTATTTTTGCCACGAAAAAAACACATATAAGACTAAATAATGGGTATTGATGTTATTGTTATTGTATTTTCAAGTAAAACTCTGTTCAATTGCACACTTTCTTTTTAATATTTTTAGTTTTTCTTGATTTTATTTTTGCTAACTCCTTTCTTCTCACTTGATCATTTTTTTATTATTATGTAATTGTTGTTATTATTTGTAACTAAATATCTTTCTAAATTAGCAAGTAAAATTTTTTATAATATTATTTAATTAACAAGTTAACTAAATAATTAATTTTTCAAATAAAATTATGTACCATGTTGATAGCATTGAACTAAGTACCCGTAAGTAATATTAAATTACATTAATTAATGAGAATCATTTTAGTACAAAAATAACTAAATGGGTATAAATGGATGCAACTTTATATCTCTTTAGAGTCATTCTCAATAAACAAAAAAATAGATTTTTATTTTGAGAAATTGTGATTTAAAACAACTAAGCACTTAGAAATTAATTTTTGAGATAATTTGATTTATATAGGAATATATCCATAATAGGGAGTTGATTTCTATTGTGCCAATGCCTATTTTCTTATCAATTTATAATCAACTAATTTATTATGAAGTATTTATTTGATAAAATTTAAAGTCGTGCAGTAGGGTTATAAATGTAATATTGATTTATTTAGTAGGTTTAAGCCCTATTTGGCGGGAGGACCAAATAAGAACAAAAATAATATTAATTTAAAAAATAACAATAATAATAATAAATAAATATTTTTAATCATTCTACACAAATTCTAATATAAAAAATATTATTTATTTTACATACTTAATAATTTTTAATAAAAAATATACTTTATTTTACATTCTAGATCAAAATATTCGAATCGAGTATTTTGGTCTAGAATGTAAAATAAAGTTAATTTTGTTATTGAAAATTATTAAGTATGTGAAGTAAAATAATTATTTTTTATATTAAAATTTATGTAGAATAATTAAAAAAAATTATTTATTATTATTATTTTATTTTTTAAATTAAATATTATTTTGATTCTGATTTTAATTATCGTGCCAAACAATGCTTTATAAGGAAAGCACTGCACTTAAATATAATTATTTATTTTACTTCATTATTAAATCCTAGTGATGAAATCATATCATACACATTGAATATCTTATTTGCCACGGCATTCGTGGGTTAATATTCAAATCCATTATTTTTGGTCAATTTTTAAGCATACTGTAACAATTAGCATATTTATATACTCAACCTATTGTGATAACAATAATGTCTACATTTTTTAAATGAACTGCATAAATATGTAAAATAAAATAAGTATAAACATAGTCTAAATATATTTAAATATTGAATTTTAAAAGGGTGACTATAATGTGTAAAATTTGAATTAAACTTAAGAAAAAAAGTATAATTATTTTGATCGCACGCAAATTTTGTGTGAGCTTGTGTTTGTTGAGCTTCTCAGTGATGTACTCGTTTATTGAGAAGTGAAAAATTAAATTAATTTGAGTCGAAGGTTGAAAGAGCCGGTAAGAGGAGAGAAATTAGAGAGAATAGTTTTAAACAAAGAGGAGATGATTGTAACAAATTAATTATTGTTAATTACAATTTTTGTTATAATAATTTTTTGAAAAAAATGGTATACAGCTCTTGAGGTACGGAGAATATTGCAAAATGATTAATTTTGTTGAAATTTTAATTTAGTTTTCTGAAATTATAAAAGCACCGTAGTTTAGTTCGGCATAATTATTAAATTTTTTACTTTTTTTTAGTTTTAAAATATATATTTGAAATATTAATTTTAATATTTTTAATTTTAAATGTTTAGTTAAATTTATAAATTTGTTAAATTTAAAGAAAAAGTAAAGATAGAGTAGTATGAAAGCCTTTAAAAATTTTAAGTGGGAAATTAATTAAAAAATAATTAAATTTTATATTTTTTTATGAGAAAATCATAGCAAAAAAAGTAAAATTTTAGAAAGAGGAGTAAAACTACAGCACTTTTTACAGTTTACACCCACAAGTATCAAATTTCAAAATGTTTTAATAATTAAAATCAAGGGAAAAGTACCCTCAGATCTCTGAGTTTAACGCTTAATCGTATAAATTTATATTTTTAAAATTATAACATCAAAGTCTTTGAATTTTAATAAATTATTAAATGAGTTTTTTTTATCTTTTTATAATTAAAGTTTTTTTAAATTACAGTTTTAAAATTTTTTAAAGTCGCGCGGCCAATCCGCCGGACTGGCCACGCAGCTTGCGCGCGTGCGCGGGTCGGAGGAGTGAGAGAGGCCGCCTCTCTCTCTCTCCTCTCGATCCGGCAAACGAGCGCGGGCCATGCGGCTCCGGCGGACACGCCGTGAGGCTGGGGTAAAACATTAAATTTAAAAAATTTTAATTATAAAAAAATAAAAAATGAGTCATTTGATATTTTATTAAAACTCAGGATGACAATATTATAATTTAAAAAACGTAGACCTACNTTCTTTTTCACCGCTAGCATAAAGATAAAGTGAGAGGAAAGTATGATTAGAATTTCTAAAAAAATTTAATTATAAAAATCAGAAAATTATTTTGATATTAAAATTTTTAAAATATAAATATAAATATTATTATGGGGTAATTCTATTTAAGCCCAAAGTTTGATTATTTGGACACAAAAATAACCGGACACCCCCGCGCAGGGCTTCTGGGCTCGAGGTCGCACGTTGTCGCGACCTGTGCACGGACGTTTGTGCGTGTCTTGCTTGTGAGCTAGACGTATGTGCGCGGACGCCCACTGCCGTACGCTGCTGGTCGCGCGGACGCCTTGGGCAAGGGGTAAAATTATAATTAACTAAATATTTTATTTTAAATTTATTTAATTTTTTGATGAAATAACAGTATTTTAAATGGAAAATATTATTTTGGGCATAATTGGAAGTTTTTTAAAAATAGCTACGACCCTGCTGAACTATATAGTAATTATTGTGAAACTAAATGATATATTTTGATATTTATGGACCTTTGTGTTCAAGCAAGCAAACCTCAGCGGTCTAAGTGAAATTACCTTTACTTTAAATTTAAAAATGTAATTTTTTTTTTGGCATTGTTGATAATACAAATGCGTATATATCATTCCAAATCAAATTTGATTTAGGGGCGTTTGGTTCAGTGTTATCTCAATGTCAATGTCATTTAGATGTCAGGTTATCTAAATATCATTGTTGTTCATCAATGGACATTTGTTTGGTTCAATGTTATGATACTAAAAAATATCAATGCTATCCAAATTATTTTTGTTTAGTTGAAAGTTATTGACATTTAATGATAAATTGATGATGTTATCTTGAGATATCGCCCGATTTTGGGTGACATCTAAATGTCAGTATGTAATGACATTTTTGTAATTAATTATAATATTATTTAAAGATGTCATATTTATTTTCTAAGTTGTGAAAGCTATATAATTTATTATTTTATAAGTCATGCGATTAACATGATTTATCAAAAAAATCTGTAATTTATTTAATTAATTCAAAATTAATTAATATATCACATCACACATAAAATTTAATATTAAAAATTAATTATATTTCACATCATTTATATAATTAAAAATTAAATTTATTTCAAATTCTATACTCATACTAAAATAATAATTTACTTATCTCATATTTTTCATATTCTTTAATATAATAACTAATTTTACATCATTTATAAATTTTAATAAAAAATATCTTAATTTAATTTTAATTTTAATTTTATTAAATTTTGTAAATAAATAGTTCATATGTTATATATTCCATATGACGTATAGGTTGTACTCCTAAAGTATAAGTCATTTGCTTTACACGAGTATTTTGAAATTACCATTACAATAAAAGTGCAAAATAAGTGCATCTAAAAACTTTGGCCAAGAGTAAAAACGAGTAAATCATACTAGTCAGATAAAATATTGGCTAAAAGGTTATAATCAATGAGTTGTGTTGGCTATATAAAAAAATATTAAATTGTATGGTCCTTATGACATACAAATATCGAAATTCTTATTTGGAATAGATAATACGACTTACTATTATACGTTGTGAGGATCAAGGTTCATGTTTCGACGAAATTGAACAATTTCATCAATTTTGTTTCAATTTTGATCAAGATCGATCTAAAATTCACTTGTTTTATTCGACCGAAATACTCATTTTTTATACATAACTTCTTAAAACTTGGTTGTTTGATTCAAAAAGTTAAAGATAATGACATGTATTAAGTCAAAATTATCAAAAATGAAGCTAAAAGTCAAAGTCAATTCACGAGCTCCCGAATTCTCCTCTCCACTCCAATTTTCTGATTTTGGAATTAGAATTCTCTAACTAAACTTCAAACTACGCTAAGCAATCCGCGAGAGGCCCATTTTACTTCAAACTAATCAGCACGAAAGAGCTCTCTACAGACGCCATCTTCTAACAGAAGAATTTATCGAAGAAGTGTTTCTTTCTCAACTTCTTACAGTCTCTATATAAGTTCTCAAATTTTCTACTAGACTTTCGAGATACATCTTAGAAATGTTTATCGTACACTTTTAAATCCTTTTTCTTTTATCATATATCGATATTTTATTTGTTTCCCGTTTGTAATCTACGTCAATGGGTCATCGATCGATGATCATCATAATAGAGATCAAGCTGTTCATCTGAGCTATTTCAACGTGGAAACAACATTACCTTTTTGTCATTAATCAACACATTATGTATGTGCCACGTGCCTAGAAAAAGAGGAACAAAGACATCATGATCCAAAATTTAGCCCAAGCGGAATCAAGAGAGCTAGCCTAATCAACAAGCATAAGGAATGGCGAGAGCTACGGAGACCACCGGCGTCTTGGCCGGAGAAGATGATCTCCACTGCCTAATTTTTGTTCGCAACTGCATATCCGGCATGGTGGATACCATGGTCCTCTACTGCGCCGTCAAGCTCCAGATCTTCGACGCCATCTACCGCCACGGAGGCCGGCCGGTCTCCCTCCCTGAGCTTGCCGCCGCTCTGCCGGGGAAAGTCGTCCGCCAGCCCATCCTCCGGCGGGTGATGCGCTACCTGACTCACATGCGGCTAATTAACGGTGGATGTAACGAAGAAGGGGAGTTCTACACCCTCACTCCGGCGGCCTCGTCCTACCTGAGAGTGGAGTCGGAGAAGAGCTTGGTCCCTCTCCTCAAGCTCAACATGGAAGGGGGGTTGACGGAGTTGTTGTGCGCACTCGACGCCTGCGTTACCGGTGAAAGGGGGGCGGACATGCCGGCGGTCGATCTGCCGGAAAGGGAGAGTTTTTATTCCATGGCGTCGAAGGATTTGGCCTTAGGAAAGATGTTCGACGACGCGATGACGGCGATGGTGCGGCGGACCGCGGAGGCGGTGGTGGAGGGGTGTCCGGCGGTGTTTGAGGAGCTGAAGACGATGGTGGACGTCGGCAGCGGGGAGGGGGTGGTGGCCGCTGCAATAGCGAGGGCGTTTCCGGCGATGAGGTGCGTCGTGCTGGAGCAGGCACACGTGGTGGAGAAAGCGCCGGCGAGAGAGGGGGTGGAGTTCGTCGCCGGGGACATGTTTGTCTCGTTACAACAAACTGACGCTCTGCTCTTTACAGTAAGTTATGTTTGACTATTTAGGCCAAGACTAAAATCAAAATTAAAATAATACTAATTTAAAAAAATAAATAAATAAATTTTAATATAAAAAAAATTATTTTATACAAATTTTAATATAAAAAATATTATTTTATTTTATATATTCAATAATTTTTAATAAAAATATCAATTTTATTTTTAGACTAAAATTTTAATTAGATATTTTAATCTAAAATGTGAAATAAAATTATTATTTTTATTAAGATCATATATAGTTATTTTAAGTATTTTTTTTTTAAATTCTCATATATAGTTATATACCTTTCATAACTTATAAATATTGTACTTAAAAAAAACTTATAAATATTGCAAACATGCAAAAAAAAAAGAACTTAAATATTGCAAATGTAGAATTTTGTGATACCATAAATTCTGTTTAAAAATCATCTTAAAGTTTATGTACATTATCAAGTATAATTGCAATGATAAATTCTATCAAAAAAAATAATTGCAAGGATAAATGCATAGCAGAACAATTACGGCAGTAAATGAGCCGAGTTGAACTGAGTTGGGTCGTATTTGTTGGTTCGTCCTTGTGTTTTAGTATTTGGATGTTTGGGCAATTAACTTAAGTAAAAGTACTAATAAATTTTTAAGAATAATTGTATGTTGGCTTATTTATATTTCATGCCTTGAGGTATGAAAGTATTATAATTTTGGTCCTCTTCTGAGAATCTCATCATTTTTACTATTTTATCAATTAAAAACATTAAATTAAATCTCTTTGACCATGATCAATACACATCTCTATTTTCACTAATCTTTAAAAATTTCAAAATAATTTAAAATTTAATTTCTCTCTTTTTCTTTTTTTCACTAAAAATATAAAAATAAAAAATATATATTAATAATATTTTAAAATTATATTCTAAAAAATCATAAAGTTGGCAAATTGAAATAATTTTTCAGAATACTAGTAAAAAATTAGCAATTAGATCTTAATTGAGACCAAAACTGTAAAATTTCTAAAACATTTGGGACTCAAATTAAAAATTTTAAAATATTGTGATTAATTTGCAATATCTAGAGGCTCGGATGCAATTTAACTTTTTTTTTAATTTGTAAATATAAAAAATACATGTGTGGGAACTATATAGATATAATTTATGAACAAAATTTAAAATTTAATTGGTGCTTAATTACCGATTTTTATTAGTAAAGATCTCTCACTTTCATTTTATTATTTGTATCACATGACTATCTCATTATTTATGATTTGATTCAACTAAATTATGTCTTCATTAATTATCACTGATCTCTCATATGTATTTTTATACTTGTTGCAATTACTCGACGGATGGAAGTGAATTCTGCATAATTGGAGTGACGAGAAGGTTCTCGAAATACTAAAACTATGCAAGGAAGTTGTTAGTAAAAATAACGGAAAAGTGATCATAGTTGACATAGTGATTTCCGACTTTGAAGATGATCAGATTTTAGAAAAAGTCAAGCTAGCTCA
>JAEMOT010004222.1:249579-272978 GCA_019297695.1 Apostasia ramifera | reverse complement strand
ATATATATATATATATATAAGATAAAATAGAACTTAAATATATATATAAAAGATAAAATAGAACTTAAATGTGATTTTATTTTACAAATAATTACAAGTGATACTAAATTACTATTATTATAATTAATCTAACTCAAATACTCCTAATAGCAGCAGATTATAATAACGAGGTACTTGGCTTGACACAAATGAAATAAAATTGGCTGACGATAATTTACAAATAAAAAATTGTATGTTTATTTTAACGGCGATTAACATGAATAGTATTCATATAATAATTAAAATTACATAGCGACACCGGCATAAATAAACTAAATGGTGATAAATATGTAAATAAAATCTTACATTAGGTATTAATAATGAATTTAATAGAAAACAGAAAAACTAATAGACTTAAATTGAAATCTTGTATTAATAATACTTACTGGAATTTATATTTGTCACCTCTATAGAAATTATTTTCACAAATGATATTCTATAAGTTAAATATTTATAAATGGTATTTTTAGTTTAAATGTAAATTTACAAACAATAACTTTACGCTAACTTTTGTTTACCATTAGTTGGGTTAAAGGAACAAAGATCTTAAAATGGACAAAAAATTAAATAAAATAGATTTAGAAATATTATAAATGGAGAATTTATAATCTAGCCTTTAAATAAAAGACTAAAGATAATCTTAAATACATGTGTTAATTCTAATTGGGTTAAATAGAAAAAATTAGCATGGAAGTGCTGCCAGTAAATTTATATTTAAAATTGAAGAAGCTCTAGCTCAAAAGAGTTTCAAGTGCATGGAACAAAAGTATCGTTCAATCGATGAATGCTTACTCGTATACTGAATGATACACTTATTTATTGAATGATATCTTTGTTTAATCTTATTCAAGCTTAAACAATGAGCTAGCATAAATTCATCAATTCATTCGTGCAAGCTGATCATGGAATTTATGGGCGTGCTTCTATTAGGTGCTTCAAAGCCATCAGACGACTGAAAGTGCAATTAGTGAACTCAGCTTTAGATAGTAAGCTCCTCCACTCTTTCTCTGTTCTCTGTTTCCCACCCAAATAAGCCATCATTGCTATATCTCGATAGCACTTCACTCTTTGTAGATCCTTTTTGTCTCCAAATTCATTGATCACCATATCGATTATTAACACCTTTTCATTAATATCATCAATGACTTGTCTGCACCTCTTTAATGTCTCTATGACCTTGTCGTCTTTCTAGTTATGATCTCATATTTCGTTAATGTCAACATAACATAATATTTAGTTACATTTTACTTAATATACGATCTCATATTAAATTTGAAAATCACACGATCAAAATTTCTGGAAATAAAAAAATAGGCTCCACCCAAAAAAAATCATGAGTGAAGAATTTTTTTTTAAAAAAAAAAAAGAAAAAAAAAACCAGAAAAACATAAATATGTATGTTATTTTATCTAAAGGGTTATGCATGAAGGATAACATGATCTCCTAAATTCTTGCAAATGTTAATTATCTAAAGGTTCATGCATGAAGAATAAGTAAAGCGTATAAAATGGATTATTTATATGTTTTTTATTTCATCCACGTGAGTTTTATGATATTTATGAATAATATTTAGTAAAAATTATATACATGATACTAAAACTTAATTATTTTATATTTTTAGTATTCAAATTTTTTTAACATTATATATTAACCATAAAATCATAAAATAATTATAACTCATATACAACTTATCAAATCTACAAATATTATAATTATACAAGTTATATACTCAAATCATCGAAAAAAGGTATTTAGCAGAATTTATTGCGGTTATATTTGTTTAAACTTATATGAACTCATCCTTATTTATTTTATTTTTATATTTCTTTCACTAATTTTATTTGTCATATTTTAAGAAAACTTTTACAATTTTATCATAGACTTCTTCAAGCTAAACTCTCCTTTGTTTTAAACCTTTTCATAATTGTATTAATAACATATATAAAAAGTACCTTGTTTTGCCAAATTTTTATCTACTATTTCTTGGAAAATTTCGTAAATATTTGTATAATTCTATGAACTCTAATGTTATATTATATTGTAAAATGTTTTATTTTAAAATCTCATTTGGTTCGAACTTTTTTTTAAAATTAAAAAAAAATTATTTTTTAAATTTAATGAGAGAGAAATTTATATAACTATTAGAAAGTGTGTAAAATGTGAAATACTTTTAATTCTAATATTCGTATTTGTATTGGATGTGAAATAAAGTTGATTTTTATAGTTGAAATTTGTGTTGGATAAAAAGCTCACCTTGAATCAAATGAGGTCTAAGAGGCATTTAGTTTAATATTATTTTAATATTATATTATTTTATTTAAAAAAATAATTATTCAGTTTATTGACATCAATAAATAATTTTTTAAAAAATTATATAATTATTACTCAAAAAGTGATATTGCACTAATATAATATTAAAACTCAAACTCACGTTTAAAGGTTTAGTAAAAATTTAGATTTGAAGTAGTAAATACTTTATTAATCATTTACTTATATTATTCAAAAAAAAATTTATTTCTTTATGTTAGTAATTATTCAATAAAAACAGTTAAATAATTAAATATGATGGTAAATCAGAACTTACAGTAAAGAGCAGAGCGTCAGCTTGGGGCAAGGAGACGAACATGTCGCCGGCGACAAACTCCACCCCGTCCCTCTCCGGCGCCTTCTCCACCACGTGGGGAAGATCCAGGACGACGCACTTTACAGACGGAAATGCCCTCGCTATCGCCGCCTGTAACATCCCGAAAATTTAAATTTTTATGTGTATTACAAATTAAAATTATATATACAAATTTAGGTGATAAATGATATTTACGGTATTTTGGCATAGAAAATATAGAAGAAATTTTGGGTGAAATCATTGATTTATTTGATCTCCAAAAATGACATAGAAAGAGTGATAAAAAAAATATTGAATCTAGAAATAATTTTTGTACGATCTAGTATTTATTTGAAAATATTAAGATAAATATTAGAAAATTCTTTTCTCGATTTAAATTTGAATTTATTTAATATCTCATAATTTATTTGGATATTTATTGATTTAAAATTCTTATGAAGATATTTATCAAAATTTGGAGATAATTAAAGGATATGGTTATAGGTCAAAGGATGATTTGTTATTATTATTTAAAATTTGAATTTATGAGATTTAATTATCCCTTAATTTTAGCCTTGAAAGAAATACTAGGTTTACCCTTAGAATGAGTTATTAGAGGAAATAATATTTCTCTCCTCTCATACATCGATTCATTCCTCTCTTGATTCGTAACCGCCGGCCCTAGCCCCCCTCTTTGGCCGAAAATGAGAGGGAGAGAGAGAGAAAATGAAATGAGAGAGGAGAGGGAGAGAAAGGAGAAGAAAGAATTAGAGATCCGAGGCATCACAATATTTCTCCATCGAATCGGCAACTATCCAAGAAGGATTTCAAAGATTCGGATGAAAAGGCGAGAAGAATAGGAGCAGAAAAAGAGATATTTTCATGATTCCTTGAGGTAGGAGATTTCTCTAACTATTAGGGCTTAAATTAATCAAAGATAAGAATTCGCATAATTTGATTTATAATAATTTGACAAGAATTGAATAAATTTATTATTTAATTATTTATAAAATTTTATTTTATTGCATTGTTGATATTTTCTTCATGTTTATAACTGTAAATTTCGTTTATGGGCTTAATTATTTTATTAGAGAAGTTTGTTTAGATATACACATGATTGTATATTGCTGGAAGTTTTTTATTTCGGATTTGAGCTTTGTAGCAAAAGTTTAGGATATCAAATAATCTCGGATTTTGATCAAATTTGGTGGTGAGTTAGATCTTGAAGTTACCTATAACTATTGTGAATGAAATTTTGATTAATTCTTAATACAAAATATAATTTCGATGTTATTAGTAAAATCTGACAGAAATTTAGATTTTCTGACCAAGTTTAGTTCATAGAGAATTTGGTGTACCAAATGAATTCGGATTGATATGAAATTTTATATGAAGATAGAGGACACATTATACTACAACTTTTATATAAAAAGCTTCATTTAAAAAGTTCATTTTGGATGAGATTTTATTAGAGGAACTTGGCATAAAAATCTATATTTGAAAGAGTTTATTATCACATGTAAATTAAATTGAGAATTCTTAGGTTAAATGATTGCTATTAAATGTGAATTTAGAGATTATTAGATTATTTGATTATTTATCATATTTATATAGTACTCTTATTAATTAGCCTAGAAATATATATTTTATTATTAGAAGTCTAAACAATTGAGTTACTTTGGCAGTGATATTAGTTATTATATTTAGAAGAATTGGACTTACGAAATCGATATCAAATGCTATGAGATATTGAGGATTGATGATTTAATTAATTTTTGATAATTTGGAGTTTAAAACTTAAGCTAAATAAATTTATTGATAGATGATTTGAATCGAATAGTGATGATATTTTTATAACCATGGAGTATAAATGTGAAATTTAGAATTGATCATGATTCAATTTGATTTATTTTAATATGAGACTTAAATGTAAATTATAGTTATATTATTAGCTCTAATCATACTCTTATCAAACTTTGATTAAGATTTCACAAATTATATATGAAGAGTTAATGATCTTTACTAATTTTGATTAAAATATTTTTGAAGATATCATAATTATTTTTATTGGTGATTATTGGATTACTATAGAAATTCGATTCAATAGGAGAGATAACTTAAAATTAAATTATCGAGGTTATGAGATACAAGGTGGATTGTTAAAGTTTAATAATGTATAGTGCATATAATTTATTATTAAGTAATTGCTGACTGTTTATTTCTTCAATGAAGAGATAAATATATAATATAATGATATGCCTATTTTTCTTGACTGTGACACCTACGGGAGGACAAGTGTATGAATTTATCGTCACATTCAATGTGAATATATTGACTTGTGTTTGCGACACCTACGGGAGGACAAGTGTACGGATTTTGTAACATCCCGGTAAAATTTAGATTTCGATTTTTGATTAATTTAATTTATTATGATGAAATTAATTTTTATTCATGAGATTAATTATTTAAAATTAAATATATGAAATGTTAAATGTTTGTTATGCGATTCAAAATTCAAAATGGCTGAAATTAATATTTAATTTAATTAAATCAGGTTATTTAAAATTCAAATCAAATGAATTTAATTACACATTAAATATCCATAACTACCTCCTTAAATTAAGGTTAAGAAAAATTACAGAAATACCCCCAAATTATTATTTAGGGAAAGAAATAGAGTTTCTCGCCCTAAAACACCGATTCAACTCTTCCCCTTCTATAACCGCCGCCGGCCTAGAGAGAGGAGAGTGAAAGTGACGAGTTGGAGAGAGAAAGTGATGCGATAGAGAGAGAAAGAAGCCCGATCTCCCTCAAAATCGACGATCCTTTTTCATCTTCTTCTCGATCTACATGTTTTCTTACGTCTTTGACTAGATCTAATAATTTGGAGTGATCCTTTCTCTTTGAATCTCAAGAAAACTTAAGATCATGGTGAATTCGAGGTAAGTTTTACCCTAACCTTGCTATTTTAAATTAAATGATTGAATAAAGAATTAATTTGACAAAAATCTAATTTTATGCGTTAAATCAATAAACTACATCCATGATTTCTGTGTATGTATTTCGTTATATTATTTCTTTTCAAATTTTATTGTTGTATGCATCTAAAAATACTGTAGAAATTGTGTTTGGATGTTTTCTCCATGATTCAATCGTGACTGAGAAATAATATAATTTGTTTTATTTATTATTTAGTACAAATTTACTTGTGAATATTTCCATTAATAATTCTAACTTAAAAATTCATATTGTTTTTATTTTGTGATCTTCACGGCAAGCAAAATCTATAGCATTATTATTTAATTTTCTTACTCCAGTAACTAGCAGAGAATATTTAGATTAAGTGATCAATATATCATGCTTTGCTCCTATAACTGCTTTGGCTAATCCTTCAACTAGTTGATTTAAATAAAATAAAATTTGTAATTTCTCTTAATTAGAAGATTAATAATATAGTTGTGATTTATATGGATGTTTCAAATCCTAGTTAAAATTTTGAGTCAAATTATAACTATTTAATTGCAATCATATATTTATTTCCTTGAATGTGATAACCACAAGAAGGGCAAGTGTACGGGCTTGCGTGGGTAAATAAGTGTACAAATTGGTCATCATACTTGACGAGACAAATTAATATTTGAGCAAGTGTATGGACTTGCCAATTTAATAAAGTAAAATATAAGAATTTTAATGTGACAATAGATTAAATTTAAATGTGATTTCTGTGGGATTACGCACCTGCCTTAGCTCGAACATATGATATGATATTTGGCGCGACGGCGTCCATTGGCAGTTTTCGACTGTCATGGGGGGTGACGATCCCCAAAGCAGATACGTGTCCACTAGAGGTCCTCACATGATATTTGGCGCGACGACGTCCATTGGATATGCCTACGGAGGGCTATTCATGGGGGGTGACGATCCCCAAAGATGTAAAAGGCAGCTGAGGCGTAGTACGAGAAATCACGGGCCCAAAAGATAAAAGTGAAATTATTAAAAAAAAATTTATCCGTTACTTATATTATTATAATTTCTATTTACATGCTGATATGATATTTTCTATGCAAATCATGATATGTTTGTTTAATATTACTGTTCACACTGTGCTATGTCATTTCTTTATCCTACATGCATGCTTAATTGAAATCTATGTTATACATGTTTAATTATTTGTCATTCTTATTATATCATGTTAACATGCTATTATTATTATTATTATTATTATTATTATTGTCATTATTATTATTATTATTATTATTGTTTAATATTTTTTATTTAAAGGCTTTGTTAGTGTACAACCTACGAGTCTGTTCTAACAGACTCTGTCACTAACGTGGCAGGTACTGGAGCACTTGATCACAGGAATGGGGAGAATATCGGTCAAGAGAAAAATTAGTTTATTGCCTTATTTCCTATAGAGTGACTATTTACTTATGTGTTCAGTTGAGACTATATTAGTTCAACTTCATTTACTTTAGTTGGATGTTTAATTCTGTTCTAAGTTATAGATATGTGAACTCTTGTAGTAGCTTTTGATCTATTTAGTTTTCTTCCGCTGTTGAATTAATCTTCCTTCTCCCCTAACTTAGATAAATTTTAGTGTGACGGCTAGGGTCGTCACAGATTTGTCGTCACATTCGATGTGAATATATTGACTCGCGACTGTGACACCTACGGGAGGACAAATGTATGAACTTGTCGTCACATTCGATAAGAATATATTAATTTGTGTTTGAAACACCTACGGGAGGGCAAGTTTACAGACTTGTCATCACATTCAAAGATATAATATGATATTTAGGCAAGTGTATGAGCTTGCTATGTGACTAAATTTATAATCAAGATTTTAAAGGCGATAATGGATTAAAAGTTAAATGTGATTTCTGTGGGATTACGCACCTGCCTTAGCTCGAGCATATGATATATAGGCGCGACGGCATCCATTGCCATTTTGGGCCAGGGGGTGAAAACTCTCAAAACTGATTGAGGATCTCACATTTTAGCCATTATGGGTCACAGCCTACGGGGCCAGGGGATGACGATCCCCAAAGATGTAAAAGGCAGCTGAGGCGTAGTACGAGAAATCACGGGCCCAAAAGAGTAAAATAAAATTAATTAAAAAAAAATTTACTCGTTGATCATATTTTTATATTTGTTCTGTTATCATGTTTATATTATAATTATTAGGCAAACTATGTTGCACTTATTTATGTTTAGTATTGGTATTGTGCTAATTATCTATCATGCATTTATACTGATCAATTGTTCATAAGAAACTCGTGATATATATGATCATTTATTTGATAGTACTCATATTATAAATTCTTATTTAATATCTTCTGTTTTACAATTTAAGTACGCATAATTATCATAGTCATTGCTATCATGTCATTTATTCATTTGATATTGATTCATGAATGTTGCTGTGTATGCATATAATAATTCTCTTAAATCTCAAAATAATAAATTTGTGATTATGAAATATTATTAAATATTTTATGTGACTCATAGCTAGTTTATATCTCCTACTGAGTTCTGTTAGTGGACTGACGCCTTTTTGGCAATATTTTTACAGGTTTAGCACAAGCATAAAAGGCATGGGTGAGAGACAGTTGGAAGATTATTTTAGATTATTGGTGTTTAAGATTTTATATTTATTTTTGGTGCAATGTAGTAATTGCATATTAAGGATAGATTTATATTAGGATCTAGTGGAATTATTTGAGGAAAAAAAAAAAGAAATTGGTTAACGGCCGAGGTAAAAGCCGAGGTCGTTACACCGCCGCCATCAACCCCTCCCCGCCGCCGACATCCACCACCGTCTCCACCCCCTGAAACACCGCCGGACACCCCTCCACCACCGCCTCTGCCGTCCGCCGCAGCAGCGCCGTCATGGCCTCGTTGAATATCTTCCCGATCGCCGGAGCCCTCCCTAACATGGAGAAAAGCTTCTCCCTTCCCAGCAGCTCGACCGCCGGCACATCCGGCCCGAGTTCGGCGGTGACGCAGGCGTCGATCGCAACAACGGCGTAATCATTTCCTCTAACATGTTTAACCTCAAGAAAGGGACCAAGCTCTTCTCCGACTCTACTCTCAGGTAGGTGGCGGCGGCCGGGGTGAGGCTGTAGTACTCTCCGTCCTCCCCGTTTCCGGCATTAGTGTCCGGATGCTGGAGGTCGATTAGGCACATGTTAGCGAGGTAGCGCATCACTCGCCGGAGGACGGAGCGGTGGACTCGAGAAGCAGGCAGGGCAGCGGCGAGGTCAGGCAGGGAGATCGGCTGACCGCCATGGCGGTGGATGGCGTCGAAGATCTGGAGGGTGACGGCGCAGTTGAGGACCATGGTGTCCATCAAGCCGGCCATGCACTTGAGAACTAAAATTTAGCAGTGAAGATCATCTTCTCCAGCCAGAACGCCGGTGGTCTCAGTGGCTCGGGCCATTCCCTCTGCTTTTGGCTACAGCTCTGTTTTTGTCTTAGGGCTCTTCATATGTAATCTTATTTCAGCAAAAAATAGGGTAAATTGCACTTAGGTTCCAAAGGTAGAGGAATACTTGCAAATGGGTCCATATTTTAGTTTACCAAGCTGCCCCTGAGTTTGCGAATAATGCCTCTGTAGGTCCTTCATCCTACAGCTCTATGCGCACAACAGCATTCTACCATTATATCCCACGATATTCTGCGTAGCTTGAGACCTTCCCAATGCCAAGTCATTTCAACATCATTTTGCTCTTCTTCCTTCTTTCCCTAATTCAGTGTTCTTTTTCCTCCTTTACATCTATTGTTGAAAAGCTTTTTCCTCCTCTTCTTTTGTTGTCGATGAGCTTCTTCCTTCTATGCATTTGCTGTGAGCATTCTTCTTTCTCTTGTGTATCTATTGTCGACTACCTACTTCCTTTGCTGCATTTGCTGCCAATGCTGTTCTTCATCCTCTAAATCTTGCAACAAGATAACACTTTTTTACAGCCTCATTTTTAAAGATAATATATCTACAACAATGAATATTGGTGATTAATAATCAGAATCACAGAATAAATTATAAGAAAAAGATATTTCTATTACTTCAAAGAGAGTTTATTATAAAAAATAAAATACAGGTACAAAATAAGTCACCCGGAATAATCTTAGATAAAAGTACATAAACTATAAGGTCATTATATTAGAAGACATAAAGAAAATAGTAGTGTCATACTAATGTTAGAAGAAATTATACTTTTGTAGGAATTTACAAATTCCACTATCAGCTGATCACGTACCTAGAAATAACAAGCTAGTCACATAGCTAGAGTAAATAATCTGAACTTTACATTAGGCCAGGTAAAATATCATAACTTAAAACATCACAATATAGAATATTAGAATATTTTATTTAATATTGTCACGTATCATACTTCCATGTAAATTTGTGTGTGATAAATATATGACTAGTATGGCGCGCTATCAGTAGAGATATGTTATCTGTGATAACAGAAATAACAGATATATCACTCATGTAATAATAAAAATAATAAAATATTGGTACATTCCCCGCTCAATACTACGCATCTAGAAAGTGATTTGTCAACCATCAAGATCCTTCATCATATCATCATATATATAATGGTACATTGGCCTAGTATAATCTCACACGAAATCATGCAAAATATCAACATTAACTCATGCAATATATAGCTTATGGAATATAATTCATATTATTTTATGTATTAGTTAATTTGATTTAATAATCGCAATGTCTTAAGTTTAGTACAGAATATCTACTTGGGTAAAAGGCAAAATTAGTTATTCATTAGCTTTAATCGTAATGTCATCAAGTCCTTTGCTGGGTTTAAATTGAGTTGGTCAATATGAAATTCAATAAATCAATTGTAGTCAAAAGTTTTACTCAAGTCATAGGAGTGGAATCAGGTCAAAGGAGTCATTTTGGGTCAAATATTTTAAGCAAGTTAACCTTGAGTCAAAAAAGTCAAATAGGTCAACCTTAATTCAAATTATTTAAATTAAGGTCAAACTCAAGTGAAGTAGGTCAATTGAGTCAACTTTAGATCAAACATTTCCAAAATTTTAGCAGGCCAAGTCGATAAGGAGAATTGTGGATTAATATGGTAAAATTCATAAATTACTGGAATTAGGTTATTTATCTCTTAAATAGCCAATAGAACTTCGTTGTTAGCGAAAAAAAAAGGGGTCAAACTAGATTAAGCTATGGTATCAATGAGAGACCAAGAGATGAGTGAGGAAAGTTTAGGATTTAGAAAATGCGCATTCTTTTAAATTATCTAAGGCCTATTCATTCGGAAAAAATGATACAGAATATCCATAACACCACCTTTGCCAAAGTCGACATCAGCACCTTTACTAGGAGTTCGATATTAGACCCAATTTTTGTAGTTATCTTAGTTTAGTTTATTCGAGAGTTTTTAGTTTTTTTTTTCATTTTAATGACATTAAAGTGATGAAATATAAGAGAAACTTTATTTTCCTTAGTAAGAACTGCAAAATATTCAATCAATCAATCAATAAATAATAATAATAATAATGATGATGATGATGATGATGATGATATTTATAATTAAATTAATCTAAATCAAATTTGATTTGAACTAATATATACGCATTTGTATTATTGGTGGCACTAAAATAAAAATAAATAAATTATAGTCAAATCTTTAAAATTTAAATATAATAACATATAAATTTTTATTTTAAAAATTTTATTATTTGGTTTCTTAATTTTAAAATGTTAATATCTAAATAATTTTCTGATTTTTTATGACTAAATTTTTTTAAAAATTCTAATCATATTTTTCTCGCCCTTTATGCTATCGGTGAAAAAAGAAGGCGATATAATTATAATTTTTTCTAAAAATTAATAATAAAAAATTAAAAAAATCTAAGTATTAAAATTTTAAATGTAAGTGTCCAAATATTAAATTTTAAAAAATATATATTTAAATATTATTATACCATAAATTCAAAATCTGAATGTAATTTACTAAAAAGGAAACATATAAGCATTGAGCTGTGACCATTAGATGAATGTATTATAATATTATAAAAAGCACTGTAAATGGCATAAAAAATATAATTTTTTTTTTTTTTAAATTAGTTTAAACCGTCTTAACATTTTAAAGGGCTTTTATACTACTCTATCATTACTTTTTTTTTTAATTTAACAAATTTTTAAATTTAATTTTTCACTTCTGTTACTTTATCTGATCTAAAAATTTAAAATTAAAAATATTAAAATTAATATTTCGAATATATATTCTAAAAAGCAAAAATATAAAAAAATAATAATTACTCGAAAAGGTTTCATCCGTCAATTCGATTATCCTAAATAATTTTTTTTTTTTCTTAAGTTTAATTCAAATCTTACGCATTATAATCACCCATTAACATATTCAATATTTAAATATATTTAGACTATATTTATACTTGATTTCATTTTCCATATTTATTATAAAAATAGTCATTTAAAAAATCTACACATTATTTCACAAAAGGTTTATTATATAAATATGCCAATTGTTACAGTATGCTTAAAAATTCAACAAATAAAATAATGAATATTAACCGATGAATGCCGTGACAAATAAAATATTATATATGTATGATATGATTTCTACAAATAAGGCTTTAAATAATGAAGAAAAATAAATTATTATATTTAAGTGCAGTTAAGTGTCACCTCACCTTCATTATAATGAATACATCATGTTGGAAAAGATAAATTAAAATATAATTACAAAATACCCTAGAAACTTTATAATAAATAAATCAATAATATTATTGATTACTATGAAAATATTTAAACATTTTACATTTAAAACCCTACTGTATGACTTTATATTTTATCAAACAAATACTCCGTAATAAAATACTTGATTATAAATTGATAAATACAAAGTCATTTTGGAACGGTGGAAGTCAACTCATATTACGTATATATTATAAAAAGATAATTCCACTTAGGCCCCTAAGGTTTACTCGATTTGCAATGCAAGTCTATAATATTGAAAACATGCAAGACAGGTCCTCAAAATTTACTCGATGGTATCCGTTAAACGTTGTTAAAATTACAAAAATACTCTTTTACCTTTTCATATTTCAGATTTCTGGTTGCTCGCCGCGCTGGCGTCCGCGCGCAGTGGTCGACAGCATCGCCGGCCGTAGCAAGCACCAGAGTACAATTGTAATTTTTCATTAAAATTTTTTATAATTTTTTAATTAAAATTTTAATTTAACAAAATATTTAATTGGACCTTATTGGAAGCATTTTATAAATATTAAGGACCACAATGATTTATACAATAAATTTTGGGACCTGTCTGATATGTTTTTAAAATTATAAACTTGCATGATAAGTCGAGTAATACTCAAGGGCGTAAGGCTTTAAATAATGAAGTAAAATAAATAATTATATTTAAGTGCAGTTCCTTTATGTTTCACCTCATCTTCATTATAATGAATACATCATGTTGGAATAGATAAATTAAAATATAATTACAAAATACCATATAAACCTAATAAATAAATCAATATTACAGGTTACTATGAAAATATTTAAACATGTTACATTTATAACCCTACTGTACAACTTTATATTTTATCAAATAAATACTTCGAAATAAAATACTTGATTATAAATTGATAAGAACAAAGTCATTTTGGCACGGTGAAAATCAACGCATATTACGAATATATTATAAATTATTTTACATATATATTTTGTTTCATATATATTCTTTTTGGCTTCCTCTGTATAATATTTTAAATATCAATTTTGAGTAGCTTTTGCGGTCTTTATCACAATTTCTGATATTCTATTTTCGATGCTAGAAAGCTACAGCTTCGAATGTTTATGTATTATCAAACTATGCTATTTTTTTTTCACGTAATTCTATTATGGCTGATTGCTATTTGATATTGAAATACTAATTTTTATTTTTGACATGATTTTATCTGAGAAATAAATTTGATATTCTAAATTTATATATTGTATATTTTTCTTGTGTGAATCACTTATTTATATTACAGTAGATCCACAATAAATTATTTTTCGAGCCTATTATTATTATTATTACTACAGATATTATCTTTTATATATATCTGGACTACTATATATTTATTTATATATGATATTTATGTTTTTATAATATTTTCGCTGTAAATATTTTGAATATCTCATACGTTAGTCTGAATTTTTTCAAATATTAAAAGACCTCGTACAAGTAATGTTGGAGTGACCAAAACAAATTTTTCTTTCTTTAATTTGCCTGATCAACTGAATTGAACAGATGCCATGGATGCTGGCTAGGCATAAGCAAAAGGCATTTTGAAATTTTTCTCTAATTTTAAATGAACTTATTTGAATATCAAAAAATTTTAAGATGAAAATACATTATTATCATAATTTTTAAATAAAATAAAAAGGAATATAATGTACTGTTATAAAATAAAAAAAATCCCTCCTATATAAATCTTTTTTTTTTGATAGGATCTTATATAAAACAATTAAGCAAATAATGCCGAAAAATTAGTATATAAATCAAATTATCTCAAAATTTAACTCCTAAGTGCTTAGTTGAGGATAACATTCTTTTGATTTTTATAAAATCAGTCATTTACTATGCTTTAAAAATAATATCATCAATTATATAGCCATTGATAATGAATTTACTTAGGTGAGAAGAATGCCCTTTCCTATTAATTTATCGAAATATTTAATGAAAAAGTTTAAGGAGAAAAAGAAAAATCTATATTTAGTTTTTATTAGTTTGAAAAAATTTTATGATAAAGTTTCAAGGAAAGTACTTTGGATAGTTCTAGAAAAAAAAAGAAATTTCAATGTTTATATTCAAGTTATTGAATACATATATAAAATAACTGTTACCTGTGTAAGAACACAAAGAGGTTTGATTTAAGATTTTGTTATTACAGTTAGATTAAATCAAGACTCAACTTTAAGTTCGGATTTTTATGCCTTAATTATGGAAGTCTTGACTAAATATATCCAAGATGAGGTACATTAGTGTATGCTCTTCGCAAATAACTTTGTCTTTGTTAATAAAACTAAAAAGAGAGACAAAATGAAACTCGAGCTTTAGAGAAATACTTTAGAATCTAAAAGTTTTCATCTCAGTAAATCAAAAATTAAATATATAGAGTGCACATTTAGTAAAAAAAAATACTTATATTAGTGATGTGATAATTGATGATCAAATTATCAAAAAGAGTTGGAGCTTTAGATATCTTGGATCAATCATATAAAATAATAATAAAATAGATAATGACGTTATTAATAGGATCAAAGCATGATGGTAAAATGGTAAAATCCTTTTGGTGTGTTATACGATAGAAAATTTCATTTGTACTTAAGGGTAAATTTAATATAACTATAGTAAGACAAACGATAATGTATGATGCAGAATAGTGGCATACAATAAGGATACGATACAAATAAAATAAATGTTAAAAAAATTAGGATGCTAAGATGGATGTGTATACATACACGAAATGATAGAATGAGAAATGAGTATATCCGTGAGAAAGTTAGAGTTACACTAATCGAAAATAAACTTAGAGAAAGTTGACATAAATGGTTTGGATATATAAATCATAGGTTGATTGATGCTCCAATTAGAAAAATTAAATTATTAAATTTTTTTCATGTATAAAAAGGAAGAGAGAGACTAAAAAAGAGATGGCAAGAAATTATATAAAATGATCTTACTCACTTAAACCTAAAAAAAAATTTGTTAATTGATAAAGTATAAAAAAAATAAATGATTCATGTAGCCGACCCCATCAAATAGGATTAAGGCTTAGTTGTTATTGTTGTTGTAGGATATAAATTTATATATTCTTGTGTAAGTTTTAGGTCTCGTTTGGTTGGAGTCATTTTTTTTTTCTTAACACAAATTTTAACTATAAAAATTAACTTTATTTCACATCTATTGTAAATACGATTATTAGAATTTAAAGTATTTCACATTTTGCATACTTTCTAATATTAAAATAAATTTCTCTCTCATTAAACCTAAAAAATAAAAAAAAAAATTGTATTGTCCAAAAAAAAAAGATCGAACCATTAGGGTAATCTATTTAGCATACACCACTTTAAAAAAATTAAAAAAAACTTCTAAGTGTTTAATTGTTTTAAATCATAATTTATCAATCTATTATATATTTTGTTTATTGAGAGTGATTCTAATTAAAGCGATACAAAGCTGTACCTATGCATACCCATTTAAGAACTTATGTACTAAAAAATGATTATAATTAATGAATGTTCTCTCTTTTCTTTTATATAGATTGTAATCTAATATTTCTTATGAGGGGTTTCATAAATTATATCAATTCATTTGAAAAATTAATTTTTTAGTTGCCTCATTAATTAAATAATATTATAAAAAATTTTAGTAACTATTTTAGATTGAAATTTAGATACAAATAGTGATAAATAATTAGATAATAACGAAGAAAGATGATCGTGTGACAAGGCGAGGACTAAGAAGAAATAAAATCAAGAAATTAGCTTGAAAATAACCCAAAAGAAAGTGTGCAATTGAAATGAGTTTTGCTAGAAAATACAATAATAACAATATCTTATAAGTGCATGTCAATATTTGAACAAATCAAGGCAGGTCTTAGTCCTTAATCCTCCGTTCCAAAACTTCTTGTGGAACTCAGCCAAACGGTAGCTCTTAAATAGTTGTGGGTGCTCATCATCAATCAGCTTCGCTGGTGACTCCACCACTGCATTCATTGGAGGTAAGAAGAACATTGGTACGGATATCCTCTCCGTCTCATTGTTCACCACAGCTCGGTGTAGCACGCTTTGATATCTGCATAAAAGTATAAAATTATTTTTGAATTATAACATACATTTTAGTCCAACGAGAAATTGGCTTGTTTGGCTGGAGGATAAATTTGAGTAAGAAAAGAGAAAATATTTTATTTTATAGAGTTGATGGGAAAAAAAATTATTTTAATATTAAAAAGTGTGTAGGATGTGAAATAAAGTTGATTTTAAGATTAGAATTTGTGTTGGATGTAAAATAAAGTTGATTTTTAATGCTGAAATTTGTGTTGTATGTGAAATAAAATTATTAAAATTTATAATAAATTAAAAATATTATTATTATTATATTTTTTTGCCTAATTTTAGGCATTTGCCAAATAAAACCTTAATTTACATATGAGTGAGAGAAACAATCATATCCCCTAGTAACAATAATATTTTTGAACTACAAGGAATTTTGAANATATATATATATATATATATTCAATTATAATTTTACCCGTTATTTTGATACTATAAATGTTCAAATCTAATTTCACTCTTCACTGGAATCAATGAAGATAAATGGGTAAATATCATACCAGATTTCTAATGAGCATCTAAAGTAGATTAATCCGTGTAAAATATAATTCTAATCTTTATGTGAAAAATATTTTATATCTTAAAAATTTATAAAAAAAATTCAAATTCATAGGCTCTAGTAAATTATAACTCATTAATTCTCGAGCATCAAATTTAAAACTTTCATTCAATCTTAGAGATTGGAATAATATTTTATTAGATTTGAACTTTATATATAATAAATTCAAATTTATGTGTAGATCTTCAAAGCTTTTGCAGACATTTTGTAGTATTATTAATAAATTAAGATTTATACTTAAATTTAAATATTTGAGATCCAATTGTGGAAATTTTTTTAAGAGATTCATATATGTGACACATAACATTATATTGTTGACTATTGAATATTTAGAATATAAATATTACTCTATATAATATTTTATAGTATAGTATTCATAAAATTAATGATGATTTTGAAATTCTAAGATTAAAAAATTGTAATTTTCTTATTATAAAATATTATATTAGTATTATGTATTAAATTATTGAAATTATATTACAGTTTTTATATTTTTTAGTAATATTTAATATATATTATTTATTTATTGTAAATTTATTTCAAATTATTGCATTTCTGTGGGCAATTACCTTCCATTGCTAAATGCCTCCACCTGGTCGCCGACGTTCACCACAAGCTCGCCGGCGGCGGGCTCCACCGCCACCCACCTCCCGTCCCTCAACAGCACCTGCAATCCCGGGACCCCGTCCGGCAGAAGAACGGTGATGACGGTGAAGTCTTTGTGCTCCGGCAAGCCGCAGGTGAGCTCCGGCTGCGGGCAGCGCGGGTAGTAGTTCACCGCCATGGCCTGATCCAGCGGGCCGAGGGCCCTCTCCATGAAGGTTTTGTCCAGGCCGAGGCTCTCGGAGATGGAGCCGAGGAGGAGGTGGGCGAGCCTCCGCACGCCGGCGGAGTACTCGGCTGCTGCCGGCCGGAAGGAAGGGGGGTTGGGAGGCCACTGGGGAAGGACGTCGTCGAGGGGGTGGCATGGGAGGCGGAGGTAGTCCCTCCAGCAGCGGACGTCTTCGGCGGCGGGGTAGAAGCTTGTGGAGAGGCGGGGATTAGTGGCGGGGTCGTCGGAGTAGGTTCCCCGCCGGTCGGAGGGAGGTAGCCGGAAGAATTCCCGGGAGACGTTGAGCATGTTTTCCATGACTTCTTCTGAGATTCCATGGTTTTTCACCTGCAGAAAAATTATCAAAATTAGATGTTTGTTTTTTTGATACAATCAAATTTAGATTTTGAAACAATCTCTAAATTGAATAGATAGTTTCATAAAAAATAAAATAAAATAAATATATAGAGTGTGATTATGAATCTTACTTGTTTAGGGTCATCCAAATATTCAAAAATCATTCTAAAACTTTTCGGTATTTTATTCGATTTAAATTTAAATTAATTTTCATATGTCTCAAAATCAATTTGCATAAAATAAAATTGATTTGTAATAGACTAAATATTTATGTAATAATATATATACAAATTTTTGATAAATATATTAGTATATTTTATGTATATAAATATATTATATATAATATACATCGTAAGAAATTTAAAGTATATATTAGAAAAAATTATATATATATATATATATATATATACATAAGCAATAAATAATCAATTAAAACTTAAATAAAAATCATATATAATATATATATTATGTGCGAAATGAATATCTAAATAAAAATAAGATTAAAAATAATGCTCTATTCAACTCAAAAGTTAACAAAAAATCAAATAGATTTAAGCGACTCAAATCAAACTCGACTTAAACTCAAAAGTTTTGAATTTGAGTTAGGGCAAACTTGCTCAAACTCGATTCGTTATCAGCCCTTCTCACTTGTGATATTATCTCTCTCTAGTTTCAAAAAAATAAAAAATAAAATATCATCCAAAATTTTGAAATTGAACTCTATATATTCAGTAGTGAAATTTCTTTCTAATGGATCATAATTGAGACTATTAGGCTAGACACCTATTTCATATAAGTCAACTAATTTAAATCCCAATCAAATAAGTTCCTAAGATGCATAATATTTTTAATATAAAGTAAAGTGTTAATTAAATATATGAATTCATGTGAAATAAAGAGTCTAATCGGATCAGTATATATTACTTCAAAATCAGTATAAATACATAAGTGTATACGCACATATATTCCCACATATATGTATATCAATTAGGAACATAACCAACTCAAAGTACTCATCAAAGATATATATTAAGTAATGACACTGAAAATTAAATAGTTTTTATTTTAATAGGTATTTGAACCAAGGTTTCAAAACTTGGCTAAAACGGCCAAATTTCGTTAATTTTGGATCAATTTCGATGAACAATATTGATCCAAAAAAGTTATCGAGTTTCGGTTTCAGATGGCACTCGATAGTTTCGACAGTTTCGATCGAGTTTTGATCGAAACCGTCAAAACTCGGCCTCCAAATTGCCAAAACTCGTGTAACTCTAAAAAATAATATTCAGTGACTTTCATTAATCAATTCAATGCTGAATTCATTAAATTTAAATAATTTATTAAAAAAATCGAAACTATCAATATTAAAATTTTTAAAATTATTAAAATTATCGATAATTTCAAAACTAATACTCCCATCTTGTAACTAAAATAAAGTTTCAAGACCTTGATTTGAAGTTAATTGAATGTATATATATATATATAATATTTGAAGAAATTGAATAAATATCTACGTCGTTGGAAATTCTCAAATTTACGAACTCCTCTCAACGAGGGGCCATGATCTATTTGGTGTTTAATATCTTTGTATGAGGTTCTTAATTTTGAATTTTTGTTATTAGAATTAATCAGTTTCAATTTATTTTTATGAATATTTGCTGAAACCGAATCATCGGGTTAATCGATTTTGTGTTTCTAATCAATATCATACTTCAACATCGGATGCAGTTTAAAGAGCTTTTTTATAATCACAAACACTTACAAATGCTAAGAACAGTTAGTTATAGAAGAATCGAATTGAACCGATTCAAACAAATTGAATAAAATTCATTGAGCTCGTCGTTAGGATCGATTGTTTCATCCATGCACCTAATTTTGAATGGATAATATACGAGACGGAAAAAAAAGGATGGATTTTGATGAGTTTGAATCAACTTGAAATCGATTGTAAAATTAATTTGGTTTCTTTCAAATCGATCAGAATCAAACTGAGTAGATATTTTCAATTTTTCAGCTGATAAACGCTGCTCACCAGGAAGAAGCCAGCAGTTTGGCAGGCCATGCCAACGGCGGCGACTACTTTGTGGCGATCGGGGCCATCGGCGCCGGCGAGATCTATCACCGGAATGGCTGCGCCAGGGGCCGTGACAGCTGCGAGGTCGAGGCGGTCGGAGGGTCGCCGGACGTAGCAGGAGGGGACGGAGGTGAGCTGAGAAGCGACGTCGGAGAGGAGATGAAAATTTGGTGACGGCGGAGCAGCCATGGCGAAATCCTCTGCTGATTGCTGAAGGAGAGAGTAGTGCAGCCTGTGATTTTGCTGCATCCTCCTCCGTCCTTTTAAGTATTATTTTTGGGTTAATTGCATGTAGGTCCGTAAAAGTTTTGTATGGTAAATATCATCCTGGAATAATATCACGTAACTTCATGAATTTAAAAATCTTTCTCTTTAAGTCTCAATTTTTTTTAATTAAGGCCTTAGGATTAATATAAATATTTCAATTAGATTTTTTTAAATATTTTTAATCAATTCTTCGTTAACTTTTAATAAAATTAAATTTTAGTTATAAAATTATAAAAATACATTTTTCATCCCCCTTATCGCCACTTAGCTCGTTGGACTACTGCCGTCAAGATTATCTGTAGTGTAGGATGGCAGCTGACGCGCGGAGTTGACAGTTGTGCCATCACGTGGCTCGTGAGTGGATTGCCTAGACACGCAAGAGGGTTGCCGAGTTCGCGCGTGGGTTGTGCGCCCTCATATAGTCCCCGTGGTTCTTACGTAATGGTTGTACAAGGCTGTATGTGACGCCGCAATAGCCATCCATTCCCATGCACACTTACGTGCAAGCTACATATGCCTGCAGCAGTTAGTTCCATGTACTAGTAGTGGGTATTAGTGATGGCCCCTGTTGCCAGGGGCAGCACTTTATGTGCAAGGTAGGAAAAGATGAGAAGTAGTGTTGTTATCGATCTGATTTCGAGTCAAGTCAATACCGGCTCGAAATTAGATTGATCACATTTCAATTGACTCAAAATCGGCTCGAAGTCGATTGGGTTCGACTTCGAGCTGACTCGAGTCGATTCCAATCGACTTCGAGCTGATTTCGAATCATTTTCGAGCGGCTCGAAATAATAAAATCTTAAATTTTTTGAGCCGATCTCGAGCCAGGTAGGCTCGAATCACCGAGCCAAATTTTTGGCTCGTTTAGATCGATTCGATCTAAAATCAATTCAATTTTCGATCGATATTAGATTTTCAATCCATATTAACACCCTTAGTGAGAAGAAAGGGTAAATTAGATTTTATAGGATCTTAATGAAAAGTTTTTTTAAACTTAAAGATCTAAATAAAAATTTTCTTGCTACACTGCAAAGATATAATTAATACCCAATCCATAGGGCAGATTTAGACTTCATCCATTAAATTATTAAATGAATTAATAATAGATTAAAACTATATTCACTGCAAATTGATCATTTTTAGGGCTACATTTTTTTTTCAATTAATAATTTTTTTTGAATTTTTGGCTTTATTGGCACAGCGGCAAATTAAAAATAACCTTTAAGTTATTTTATTATTATTTTTTTGACAACTAGCTTTTTTTTTTGAATAATTATCTGCGTGCCACACCATTTCATTCTATTTATACATTACTCATCCATTCTTAATTAATTACACTATATATACTTAAAACATTATAAAATTTTACATACACACACTTAAGTTAAAATTTAGTCAAAATCTATTTGAAAAAAAAAATTTCGTTAGTAAATCATTAAAATTACATTTTTACCCTTAATAGTACATTTTTTTTTCCTCGATGTCACACGAAAGCGCTGATCTGTCCTAAAATCAATTCACGTCGCAGATGTTTCCTTCTCTTACCACAACCTAAACATCAAAGTTTTAAGATTTTCACTCAAAATATATTTAAATATCTTTAAAATAATATGATGAACGGTCAGATTTTTTGTAACCTAACTATAGTTAGGTTATTGAAAAATTATAATTGCTCATTATAATGGAAACAAGTGAAAGTGCGTGTATGTAAGATTTTATAATATTTTGAGTATGCATAGCGTAATTAATTAAGAATAGATGGGTAATGCATAAATAAAGCGAAATGGTATGACATGTAGGTAATTATCCCTTTTTTTAATATAAAGGGATAATTTATATTAAGCCTAAGCAAGCCAAAGTGTGAATGCAAACTAGGTAAATAAAAAATATCCGAAACTCAGAACTGGAAGCTTGTTCTATTTTTAAATCGATTAGAATCTATTTGAAAATTCTAAATCAAATTATAAGCTAAGACCTTTGGCTTAAAATTTATTTCAAGCCCTTTTCAAGTTAACATTAGTCGCTCGAAATATAATTCTAGTTTTCTTGAAATTGTATTTATAATGTGAATAATTCGGATATAATATATATTAGGTGCTTTTACATAAATGTTGGTTTCGTGGTTTAGCGGTGCGACGAAGAAATATAAAAACTTTGGCTTTTCTAAAAGCTAGAGATCAAAATCCCAAGAGTGCACAATACTTTTTTACACTTTTTTTTAACAAAATGAGTCGACTCAAATCAAGATTTAAGCCTGCTCGGAATGAAATCTATTTGAGCTAAGCCGCTCGAATCATATCCGATTTTGATTTTGGATTGATTTCAAACCAAGTAGAGCTCAAAATTTTTAATTTCGAGTTGTCTTAAGCTCAATAAAATCAATCCAATAATCAATATTGTAAAACTGAACTGAAAATCAAATCAAAAATCCAATTGGTTCATAGTCGGACCGGTCGAATCGGTCTAACCGACCAGTCCAATTACTGATATTAATATAACAAAATTAATAATTATATACATATTTAATATTAAAATAATATAATATATATAATATAAAATATTAATTATATAAATATAATTAAATAGCTAATATCTAATATAACTAACAAAAAATAATCAACATATATTCAATATAATCAATAAAAGTTACTGAACATGTATATATATATATATATATATATATATATATGATTTACAAATAAAAATTAAATACTATATATTATATATATACAACATAAAATTAATTAGGAGTTTTTACATATAAAATATAAAATTTATATGAAATTACGTATTTCACCATCAATT
>JAEMOT010004222.1:235794-247308 GCA_019297695.1 Apostasia ramifera | reverse complement strand
TATATATATATATTAAAATCAAAATATAATTGAATCAAGTTTTGAGCGAGCTAGGCTTAACTAAAAATTGGGTCAAAATGACGTTCGAGCCAAGTCCCTAGCTTATAACTCAAAAATCGAATGAGTTCCAAGCGAGTTTCAAGTTTCGGATATTTTTAATACCACTATTTTAAACTAATTATATTTGATTCAAAATTAATTAAAGCTCAAAATTGAAAACGAATAGAGTTCTCATTTTGTGTCTAATGTTTAGATTGTCTAAGCCAACCCGACCCGATTGGCCTAACCAACACTCACAGAACAACAAAAAAATTCATAATATTATTTTTAATTTGTATTATTTTATATAAATTTATATTTATTCATATATACATAAATATATACACAAATTAATTTAATTACATTTGTACATAGTGCAACCCATATATATATATACTAGTAAAGTCACGTGTGTTGCACGTGGCCGTGTTGGTTCGCCCTTTTTTCATATCGCGCACGATACTTAAGCTACAATATGCCCATAACATCGAATACAATACTCCATCCGCTGGTTCGACCTTTCTGTATATCGGTTGCGATGCTTAAGTTCAGTATTCCCCATAATATCAGATACGATACACCTCGATCCCAGTTCGGTCTTTCTCAACATTAGTCACGATGCTTAAGTTACAGCATCCCCTATAACATCGGATACGATAATCCTCGATGTGCTGGTTTGGCCTTTCTGAACATCGCCCTATTCTTCAAGAGAACATTAAGGTCATCTGGCCCAGAAGCTTTGCCCTCCTTGATCTCAATATCGGTGACTGATGCGTAAGCTACAGCATGCACATAACATCGATTATGATAGTCCTCGATCCCGATGGTTGGGTCTTTCTGAACATCGGTAATGATGCTTAAAGTATAGCGTTCCCCATAACATCGATATGATACTCCTCGAACCCGCTGGTTTGGCTTTTTATAACATCGGTGACGATGATATAAAAAGCCAAAACATCGGGTACGATACACATCTATCAGCTGGTTCGACATTTCTCAATATCAGACATAATGCTTAAGCTATAGCATCGATATAACATTCGTACATAGAAGAAATTCTCCCACAAAATGTCGAGGATGAAGCTTGTAATTCCTCTTGTATTTGTTGCCTGACCAAACGTTAAAATATCTTATCATTACCATTTGGTTGTTTCAAGTCCACAAGTCATAACTTGTCTTTATTTTTTAATTTTTAACTTAGCATAAGAAATATAAATCATTAATCTGTATAATCAAAATATTATCATATATATTACAACATCACATATTATATTTTAATTATCATTTTTCCACTTCTAAGGTATTTTCTTGCCTTATTTACAAGTAAATTTGATGATAAAATCTCTGAATCCTCTACTAATTTTTCAAACTCCATATACTGCTGTATTTTTAGTATATTCTGCATGATGCAGGTAAATTTTTTATATATATTTAATATTTTTTATTCTCTGTCAACTATTCTTTCCCTTTCTGTTGAATTCTTTCTTCGAATTTAATCTTACATTTCTCTGTCAATATTAAATCTTTATGTGTCATCTTGATATTTTTCTTCTATTCATAATTCATCAATCATATAAGTTATTAGTATAAGATATTCATAATCAATCATACAAATTAAGAGTAACATTATAATAATTTTTATGCTTCAATTAACAACAGGACTTAATTATCTAATAGCGTACTCTTTTTAGTTGTCGTTACCCCTGCTTCTTCGGGTGGAACTCTCGGCTGCTGTTGCTTACTGAGCTTGGCGGAAGAAGCGGAACAGAGGGGTACGACAGAGACAATAAAGGCAAAGCTTAATTCTTAATCTTCGTTTTCTTTTTTTTTCTTCTTTTCTTTCCACGTTGGCAGAGGGGAGGCTTAGGCAGTGGATTAAGGTATAAATATCATATTTAATTTAGGATTTAAAATTTCGAGTTGATTTGAACTTAAATATAAATATGATAATTTGAGAAAAAAATTTGTACTTAAGTATAAATAATTTGAATTTATTTGTCAGAAGGTGAAAAAGTTGAGACCAACATATAATCGTAACTTTTTTTGTGAATTTTTAAATTAAAAAAATACAGATAAGCCAAAATTTAAAACAAAATTGGAATTAAATATAAATAATTTAGACCTATTTGTAAGTAGGTGAAAAAATTGACACCAAAATGCAATTTTAGTTTTTTTGGGACCAATAACTTCAGAAAATAATTTGAACTTAAATATAAATCATGTAGACCTATTTATAAGGAGGTTGAACGTTAAGACGAGCGGTAAGGTGGCGCTGCTGGCTGGCACTTGGCAGCTGTCAGCCCATCCCCATATGATGTTTATTTTTTTAGAAATAATTATAATATAGTCTCATCACCTTTACATCCTTATAAAGAGATCTAAAAATATTTATTTTAGATTTAATATTATTTATTTTGGATCTAAATTAACTCAAATTTTTAAATCTCAAATTAAATTCTGGATTTCACAATTCTCCCCACCTTTAACACTTTCGTCCTGAAAATTTATATAAATAATTTCACAAATTTCATTATACATTCGAACTGATTTGTAAGGAGGTGAAAAAGTTAGACCTATTTGTAAAAAGTGGATAAGTCAAAACCAAAATGCAATTACAGTGAGTTTTTCAAAACCAAAACCAAAATGCAATTACCTTTTAAATAGGTCATAAAATATCGATTTTAGATCCAAAATTATTCATTTTGGATTCAAATCAACACGAAATTTTAAATTCCAAATTAAATTCTAATGTCACAATTCTCCCTACCTTTAAAAATTTTGCCCCCAAAATTTACATAAATAATTTCACGAATTTTATTATACATTCAAACTGTTTTGTAAGGAGGTGGAAAAGTTGAGACTCAAATGCAATTATTACTGTTTTTGTGAGTTTTTAAATTTAAAAAATACCGATAAGACATTTTTTTTTCTCCTGCTTAACTCGTACTCTTAAGCTACAGTATGCTCATAATATCGGATACGATACTCTTTCCGTTGGTTCGATCTATCTGCATATCAGTTATGATGCTTAAGCTCAGTATTCTCCATAACATCAGATACGATATGCCTCGATATCAATTTGGTCTTTCTCAACATCAGTTACGATGTTTACGATACAGCATTCGCCATTCTTGATGCGCTCATTTGGCCTAAAGTTCTTTATTCTAGATCTTAAATTGTTTATTTTCATAAAATAAAAAATAAATTCATTAATTTAGTGCTCTCATAACTTGAAAAAAATGAAATAAAATATAAATAATTTGCACTTATTTTAGAAATAAAATAATTAAGATAAAACTATAATTTGAGATAAGTCAATTTTTTTTCCATAAAATACAACATAAAATTCATTAATTCAGTGCTTTAATAACCAGAAAAAAATTTAAAATTAAATGTAAATAATTTAGATCTATTTGTAAAGAGGTGAAAATTTTGAGACCAAAATATAATTTTATTTTTTTTAATATCATGAGAAAATAATTTAGACTTAAAAGTAATTTTAGCATTTTTGGATTTAAATATAAATAGATAATTTGTGAAATAAATTTAGACTTAAATATAAATAATGTGAATGTATTTGTCAGGAGGTGAAAAAGTTGAGATTAAAATGCAATTTTAGTTTTTTTGAATTTAAATATAAATATGATAACTTAGAGAAAAAAATAGACTTAAATATAATTTCAATTTTTTTAAATTTAAATATAAATATAGTAATTTGAAAAATAAATATTTAATTGTAATTATGGCTAAATAATTGTATTTTTTAAATTTGAGACTAAAATGTAATTTTATTTTTTGAACTTAAATATAAATATATAGCTTGAGAAAAATATTTAGATTTAAATATAAATAATGGGGACCTATTAATAAGGCAGTTGGAATAGTGAGACTCAAATACAATTACAGCGAGTTTTTCAATTTAACTAATGGGAAGAGCGGTGGGGTGGCGGTGTGGCACTGTTGGCTTCTACGGCTGGCAGCCTTATTTTTTTGGAATAATGACACATGAGTCCCCTAAGATTTACAGTCTTATACATAGGCCTAACTATATTTATTTTAGGTCCAAATAAATTCATTTTTTATCCAAATTAACTCGAAATTTTAAATCCCAAATTAAATTCTAGAAGTTTGCTTTTATTTTGGCTTAAATATATATGAATATGAAGTACGTGTCTTCAAATCATTGAAATTTGCTTTTATTTGAACTTCAATATAAATATGATAACTTAAAAAGAAATTTGGATTTAAATATAACTACTTTGGATCTATTTGTGAGAACGTGAAAATTTAAGACTAAAATGCATTTGTAGCTTTTTTGGACTTAAATATAAATATAATAATTTGAAAAAAATTGAACTTAAATACAAATAAATTGGACCTATTTGTTTGGCAGTGAAAATATTGAGACTAAAATGCAATTACAGTTTTTTTTTGAATTTATAGATTCAAAAAAATACAGATAAAGACAAAATATTTTTTCTCCCAAACTCATACTCTTAAAACTAAAATGCAATTTTAGCTTTTTTAAACTTAAATATAAATACGATAACTGAAAAAATAATTTAGAATTGAATGTACATAATTTGGACCTATTCGGAAGGAGGTGAAAAATTTGAGACTAAAATGACAATAATTTAAACTAATAATTTTAAAAAAAATTGAAATTAAAGATAAATAATTTAGACTAATGTAAGAAGATAAAAAAAAGTTGAGATCAAGATATAATTTCAACTTTTTTTGAATTTAAATATAAATATAGTAATTTGAGAAACAAATATTTAATTATAATTATGGCTAAATAATTGTATTTTTTAAATTTGAGATTAAAATGTAATTTTATTTTTTGAACTTAAATATAAATATATAGCTTTAGAAAATTATTTAGATTTAAATATAAATAATAGGAATCTATTAATAAGATGGTTAAAATAGTGAGACCCAAATGCAACTACAGCGAGTTTTTCAATTTAATTAATGAGAAGAGCGGTTGGGCGGCGGCGTGGCACTGCTGGCTTCCACATCTGGCAGCCTTATTTTTTTAGGAATAATTGCACATTAACCTTCTATTATTTATAATCTTGTACATAGGCCTAAATATATTTATTTTAGGTCCAAATATATTCTTTTTTTATAAATTAACTCGAAATTTTAAATCCCAAATTAAATTCTTGATGTCACAATTCTCCCTATCTTTAGAAATTTCGTCTCCGAAATATACATAAATAATTTTATAAATTTCATTATACATTTGAACTGATGTATCAGAAGGTGAAAAAGTTGACACCAAAATATAATTATTGCTGTTTTTGTTAGTTTTTAAAATATTGGGATTAAATTATAATTGTTACTATTTTTTTGTAGATTTTTAAATTTAAAAAATATTTGTATTTCACCTTCAGTTGGATTTGCTAGAGCAATACGGCCAATAACTTTTTGTTTTTTTCTCTTTGACCAAAATTTTCCTTGTCGATCCCACGTATAATATTCAGGTAATTGTTTATATGAAATATGTTTTGCTTCATTATCCGTAGTATTTAGTGTAAAAAACTCAGTAAGCATTGTTCTTTTATAAAAGTCAAATGACAATATTTTTTGAAGATCTTGAGATTCTTGAAATGTGATTGCATGCTTATGTGGTAGATGAACTTGCAGTGTGGTAACCGATGGCTGCATCTCATTTAAATTAAATGCATAAATTCTCCACATGGCTTTAGGAGGTGAAATCCATCTGCCACTTTGGAATTGTTCGATCTCATCAACAAATAATTCAGCCTTTTCAGTGTCTAGCAGATTGAATGCAATCTTATCATGACCTTTGTAGATATATTTGTATAAATATTTTACTGAACTTATTGACGAGCATATTTCAACGTTCAAATGGCAGTCAAAACGACAAAGTAAATAAGGATTATAAGGAACAACCCATCTGTTATCAAGCATAGATTTTCTAACTTTCACTTGAATTTGATTGTTTCGTCATCTATATATAGGATAACTATCTTCTGCTTGGATAGTATACTCACAGTATGGCTTCGGATATCTGCTTTTACAATATCCCTTTTTGCTCATACAAACATTTGTAGGATTTTTTTTACCACATGACCCATGCATCATATGCTTTAAAACTAAGTCAAATAATAAAGGATGTTTCTTTGCATCTGGTATTTCAGCTGCAACATACTCATCATATGATTCTGCAGATGTTATCTTTGAACCCTCTTTTAATATTATGAGAAAGTGTGCATGTGGCAAGCCTCTTTTTTGAAATTCGACGACATACGCAAAAGCTACAACTACTCCAAAGAAATTTTTTTTCATAATCAAGTCCTTTAATTCAATCAATTTTGCTCTAAATATTCTGCATGTCAAGTCTGGTCTATTTTGTACTATTTCATTTACGCCCAATTCAGAGACGACTTCGCTCCATGCAGGATTGCAAGTTATCGTAAGGAATATATCTGGCTTTCCATAGCGTTGCACCAAGGACATGGCATCTAAATATCATTTTTGCAAATCACGAGGGCTACCTATAAAACCAGCAGGCAATATAACACGTTTTCCAATTTTTGATGCATTTCGCTCTCCAAGAGCAACACTATCAACTACTCCTTGATAAAGATCTGCTCGAATTTTCTTTTGTTCTTTTCTATAAAAGTCTAATCTGCCAGATTCAATCTTGATATACATGTCAACTACGAATTGTTGCAGAAGACGACCACTTTTAAGTAATATTGAATTCTTTGCAAGACGTATTTATAGCTTATAACAATAATATTCTCTGCAAGATACTGCCTTTCTTTTTTTCTTTTTGATCTTGTGTTTCTTTCCTCAGATTGTAGCATTTCTTCAATTGTTGAAAACGTTTCCCTTTCAGCTTCTCTTGTACTGACTGTATTTGAATACCCTTTATCTGATTTTAATATACCTTGATGCCATCCCACATCACCATAAGGAAATAAAAGCGGATACTGCAAGGGATCATAACACCCGTAGTAATGTTGAATTTTATAAGATTGTCCTGATGCGCTATATATTACTATTTGAGGACCTTTCGTTGGAGGATCACTTGTTTGCTCAAGTAATATGCCAGCTACCTGACTGCTTGTTGGAGTGTTGTATAGTCGTTGATCTAATTCAAAATGAGTTCGAAGAACAATTGTTCTTTCTTCATTTGCCTTGACATCCCTTAGACTTCGAAAGAAAATACTGTACGGATTTTTGGATAATAAATGAATTAGCATTGATAATGTCTCCTCCTTTAAATGTGTGTTTCTCTGAGCTCGATTTGCTATCTCATTTTCTGTGTCATAAAAGTAAAGCTGAAGTGTTGATAATTGCTCATCGGAATTTGAACTTGTTTTGAGCGAATGGTACATTTGTCCTTGTACTCTGAAGGTGTAAATACCTTGTCTATGTTTTGTTAACATTTTGTCATACTTGACGCTAAGAGAGGTAAATGCAAAAATATTGTTATATGATCGAATATGTTGTCTGAATTCTGATGTGTTGACATTGCTCCAATCATATAATACATAGAACTCATCTGAAATGTTGGAAGCAACTAAAGTAGTTTCGCCACCTTCACAACAAAAAGTGTCTGATTCATATGCAAACTTGACAGCTCCGCAATGTGAACAAGTTGTCGATGGAGGCAGCAAAATCATGTGCGATGGTATTTGATGTCGTAGAAATGTTTTTGTGCAGTTAATAACTAAATACGAAATTATGTTAGCTAAATAATGAAAGTGACATTATTATCGTAAGATGCTGAATTTACCCTTTGCATTTGGAGCATTGTCAATGTCATTGCAAGTAGACTCTGTGATAGTATTCTGATTAAGTGTTGATAATCTGACATTTCGAGGATATCCTGAAGTAGATTCGACATGTGTTGAAGTTGATTCGTGTTCAACAAATGAGTCATCTGGTTAATAAAAAACTAATTAAATAATTTATAGCGTAAATATTGTAGTATTCTGTTTTCGAATAATGTAGTTATCATAGTAGTTTGAAGACGTACTGTCTATACGTTTATTGATATTTGTTGTAGAACTTTTGAACTTCTTTGCATAGTATGCTTTTCTATTTCGCTTTCTGATAATTTCTTTTTTCTCTTCTGGTAGCATACTATATTTAGTTTGTTTTTTCGAATCTGTTGTTCCAATTGTTGTATGAGATTAAAGGCTTATAAAGAAGAGCATTAGTACAAATTATAAGTTGCACAATGGACATTACCTTTTGTACATGCAGAAGACTGGTACTCAGAACATTTGCTGCTTTGAGATTGTGTCATTTTTGTTGCCATATTGTTTCTTAAGAAACTAATGTTTTTACAATATATGTGTGAAAACCTACTAAAGCTAACAAATATACAATAAGAAAATCATGAATGCTAACATACCTTTAAATTATTGCAGTACCAAAATATTCTTGATATTTTTAGTAGTACTTGTTCAATCTGTCAAAGGAACAGAAAAAAATTAAGTGTATAGAAATAGAAATGTGGTACTAAAAATATCACCAAAATAGTAATAAATGAAGAATCATTTCTTCATGTGAGTTGCAGAACTTTGTTTTTATTTAATCAAATTTTTTATTCCTTGTGAAAATAGCACGTAGGATGTTAATGTTAATAATTAATCAAGATTTATCTCTTGATGCGGATTGAAATACATGTTTGGGGCAAAAAATACTACCAAAGTAATTATAACATTCACATTGGATTCATATTTTCAAATGCTATTTATATTACGAAAATTCTAACATGCTACATGCAATTTAGAATTATTCAATTTATACATTTAATAGAAACTTGAAACTCTAAGATGTAAAGGAATGCTTTTAACATACCTATTAACATTCTCAGATTTTGAAATTTGTGGCATGACTAAAGTATGATAGATATAATAGATGGGACTATAAAAGTAAGCAAAAGCACGCATTAGAAAAAACTTTGTAATCTAATATAACAGAAACAAAAATAATTTGATTCCTTTACTCTTAACAATTCAGCAGCTCGTTCATAACCATCAACAGAACCCATTAATCTTTATGGGTATAATTTCTTTTTTGTGTTTTTTGTTAGTATCTTTCAATCTAATGTGTATAAAGGACTTGGCAGTTTCGCAGACAATGAACATGTTATATGGAGCTCAAAATATGTGAAATATAAAGGCATTAATGAATTTGTTAAACGTTTAGCATTCGACATTAGCATTTTCATGCAACCCTCATCCTGTAAAAGTTTTATAAATCTGATAATCCCATTTCAGAGAGCATATTAAGATTCCATGAAAGAAATGATGCACATCTTAAGCAATAATTTCCCAGAAAAGTAGAAAATGTGACAAAAAAAAATAGAGAAAAATAATAACTATAGACAAGATCGAAGAGTCAGTATAGGCAAAATTATAAGATAACTTATTGCACTAAGAAGTCAGAACAACCCACTCTAGAGAAATTTGGAATATTTTCATAAAAAAAATCTTCACATAAGTTCCTTTACAATTTAGGTACAGGCAAATCCTGTAGTTTTACGTTTTTATGCTCATGATGTTAATCTAACTGATTGTAATCTTCCAATATAAAGATTTTCAACATACGGTACAGAATAACAAAATGATTAGGCAGTTATTAAAGAATATTCAATGCAGCACACTGGGTTAACAGGCTAATGGAATTTACATAAATCCAGAAATGAAGAAAAATTGAAGACAATCAGGAAAGCCTCGCTTTAGTCCGTCATATCAATCAACAATCAGGAAAGAGCCAAAATTTCTCGAACCTGAGGTCTCCGGCAAAGGTCACGGCGACCCACGACAGCGGAGGGGGACAGCTGTAGAGGAACAGAACTCAGCATAAGAACTTAACACAGTGGAGAAAACCCACAAATTTAGATTTCTATTGAAAAATCAGAAACCAAATTTCTTGATAATGGAAACCAATACAATCACATACCACACAAAGAAAGCTCAAACACAAGTTCTGTCCAGGCAGAAGCTTTCTGATGCAGTGTCAATATATGTGTATACCACAAGGAATAAAGGGAAACGAAAAATTTTACTTAAAACCACTTTCAAAAGTACAATTTAGTAGTAGCATGACCACTATCAGAGAGGTACAATTTAGTAATAATGTGATTAATGCTGAGATCGTTACTGGAAATTTCAAAGGAACACGTATTTTGTTGCCACGAATTCCTCTCCAATCTCCGGAAGAATCAAAGATTCCATTTCAATTCACACAAAAACAATTTCCATTTCGATTATGTTTTGCAATGACTATAAATAAATCGCAAGGTCAAACGTTAAAAAAAGTTGGAATATACTTACCAGAACCTGTTTTTGCGCATGGTCAATTGTATGTAGCATTATCACGTGCAATATCATCCAACACAACAAAGGTACTTATCAAGCCAACCTCTCATGCAAATATACCAAACAATTCAACAAGAAATGTTGTTCATAGAAATCTTCTGTCACGTTGCAATACTTGATTATCAAAAGGCAGAAAAGGTATATTTTTTTCTCAATCAAATAAAACTATATTCTTTGCCTATTTTTCTTTCCGAAAATACATGATATATTTATTTATTATTTGCAGATGACATCAACAAATACGACGCTGTCAAAACTATCTACAGGATTTCTTAAAGATCCTTTAAAATTGCTGGTGACAAAGAAATCAAGTGCGAAAGCTTCTAGGAATAATAGTACGATTTACCAAACATATATTCTCACTGATGAACAGGTATTTAAACTATTGATTAATTCTTTAGTGTCAATGTTATAATGTTTATATGAAGCAATCATAGTTTCTCTGGATTTAATTTCTAGAATTTACAGGGAAATCAAATCCAAGCCGTTGCTTTTGGCAATGATGTTAAAATCATTGATGATATCTTATGTGAAGGCGAAATCTACTACATATCAAATGCTTTCGTTTCTACAATAGAGCTGCAATATCGAGTAGTGAGTAATGACAAACAATTGAAATTCAATAGCAAAACAGAAATTTCTGAAGCGGTTAAAGATTGCAGCATCCAACAATCAGATATCATATACACAGCTATAGAAAATTTGCAACAACTTCAACAGAATGACAAACTACTAAGTATCTTCTAAATTCTCATTGTAAATTATAATATAAATACTTTATTTTAATAGTAAATTTATTATATGTCTAAAATACTTTTGATTTGCATATGCAGATATAATAGCTGTTGTCATTGAAACAAAACCACTGCAAATATTCAAAAGACCAAATAGTTCAACAGGCAATGTTCGAGATGTCATCCTTATAGACGAAAGGTGAGTCCATGCTTGTTACAAAAAACAAATTATTAAAATCAAAAATTACTTTATGCTCACACAATAACAAGCATTATTAATTATATTTTGTATTTAATTTAATGTTTAAACTAGCTTAAGACCCATAATTCTCTCTTTATGGGATGACTATGCGAAGAACGCTATG
>JAEMOT010004222.1:214151-224658 GCA_019297695.1 Apostasia ramifera | reverse complement strand
TTTTAATCATAAAAATTACAATTGAATTTTTATATTTTATAATGAAATTTATAATTTAATCTTTTTATTTTATTTTAGTTTTTATTTTCTCTTAAAAAAATATATTTTAAAAATAAAAAATTAGAATAATAAAAAATCAAAATTTTTCTCCTCTCTCTCCTGCCGCCATCTCACCCCACCGCCTCTCTCTCTCTCCTTTTTCTCCTCTCTCTCATCCTTTTTCTCCTCTCTCTCCTCTCTTTCTCTCTCCTGCCGCCAGCTCACCCTCCCTCTCCTCTCTCTCTTCTTTCTACCAGCTGTCATTATGTTATTGGGGTATGAAATTGTGAGTTGAGAGATGTCCGAACTCAAGTATTTTTCATTGGAAGATAGCGCAGTGGGAAATTTTATTGTGCTCAGGCGAATGGTCGGGGGACCACACCAGCACGTGCGCTAAAATCATTTTTTTAATGGAATCATGTTAAGCGTGATTGTATATTTTGAGCAACATTTATTTTGAAGTCCCTAAGTCACTAAAACACTTACATTTAGTCCAATATATATATATATTTATATTCATCTTAAAAAGTATTTTTTAAATGTGTTACTACAATATTTCTAATCCTAGGCTTACCTAGGGGTGGCAAAATGGGTCGGCGGGTCGGGTTCGAGTCGAACCCAAATCCGACCCGACCCGAATAGCCTCAACCTGAACCCAACTCATTTATTAAATGGGTCAAAATTCATGATCTGAACCCGACCCGATTAATAAATGGGTTTGGTTGGTGGGTCGACCCGACCCATTTATAGACTATTTTTTGATAAATGCCCAACCCGAACCCTACCCGACCCGATTATGCCCAACCCGAACCCGACCCATTTAATAAATAGGTCAAATTTCATGACCCATACCCGAAATTTACGGGTCAGGTTCAGGTCGGGTTCACAGGTCGGATCATATATTGCCATCCCTAGGCTTATCTGATCTCTAGATCATTTAAATAATTCTTAAAATTAAAAAAATAATTAATTAAAAAATAAAAATAATAATAAGTTTTATTTACATCTTACATAACTTTTCGTATAAAAAATTTATTTTACTTTATACTTAAATTTTTTTTTTTTGTGGAATCATGTTAGCGTGATTGTATATTTTGAGCAACATTTATTTTGAAGTGCCTAAGTCACTAATACACTCATATTTAGTCCAAAAGTTATATAATTATATTCATATTAAAAAGTATTTTTTAAATATGTTACTACAATATTTCTAATCCTAGGCTTATCTGATCCCTAGATCATTTTAATAATTTCTAAAATTAAGATAATACTTAATTAAAATAATAATAATAATAAATTTTAATTATATTTTACATAATTTTTAATATAAAAAAATTACTTTATTTTATATTATATATTAATTTTCAATTCACCAATCAAATTTAAAAATAAATTTTATAATTTATATTAAAATTTATGTGAAATATAAATAATATTAATAATTTTATTAAAATAATTAAAAAAAATTTATATTAAATTTTATATAAAATGTGATAAATTTTATTATTATTATTATTTTTTTATTAAATATTATTTTGATCTTGGATAAAATTAAAATAATTTAAAGACCAAATGGGCCAAATTATTTGTTCTTCTTGATAATAAATTTTTGTCCAACTTTTGCCATTTTTTGTGCATATAAAATTTTGTCATTCGATTTTTTGAAACATCAATAAATAACAAGATCATGAAAGTATTCCATTATGCATTTTGGGCTCGTTTGGTTCAGTGTATTTTTTTAACCTAATAACAATTAATTTTTGTTTCACATCTAAAATTAAAATGAATTTTAAAATTAATTTTATTTGATTTCTTATATACTTTTTAATATTTAAATAAATTTTTTTTGATATTAAATTTAAAAAATAAAATATTTTTTGGGCTTATCTACTCTATTGCTTTGTTTTTCATGAGCACTAATTCTATTTGTTATTTTTAAAATCATAACATTTGTATAAGAACGTTTTGTATTCGAATAAATATAGTTTTTTTTTCGAATAAATATAGTTAGGTAAAGAACACTTTAACAATATTTTATTGAATCTTATTGATTTTGATAATACTAATTACTTTAATATTATTAAACTAACATTTATTTTGAGTATGCTTGCAGGATAATTACTTCATTAAAACAAGAGAGTTCAAGTTCAAGAGATCAAAAGCTACTACTGTAATTTTATTTTATTTCTGCAGGGCATTTATATAAGAATGTGCATATTTGTCAAGGTTTTTATTTGTGTTTTTCCTTTTGATTTTCTAATTAAGAAAATTTTATTTTCTCTCATATTTACTTTGTTTAGTTGTTAAGCTAAAACCTTAACAACCTATTCATTTTAAGTAATCTAAATTGAGAGTGTAGCTTATTCAATCAATTGTTTATAATTGAATAAATTGGTTAGAGTTTGAAGTTTAACTCAAATTTTATTACTTATTATAAATTAAGTTAGATGAAAGTCTAGCTTAACTCAAATTTCTTAAATCCTCTCGTTGGACTAAGCTTATCACGCTATTGGTCAAGGGCAAAATTGCACTTTTATCCTTCTTCTATTTTGTTTGCCTATAATAAAAGCCTACTTGACTACTTAATATTTTACATCTACTCTTTTTATTTTATGATAATTTATAAGTTATTAGATAATGCTTGTATATTATTTAAAATACCTTCATGGGCCACATTAACCCAAAAAAGATGCTTTCACTTCATTTCTCTGTGTTTTATGTCTTGTTTTTCCATGAATCCTGGCCTTGTGTTGCTGAACATTTTAGCTTGGAATTTTTTTTAATGGCTTAATATAGTGCGTGATGGTTATCTCTTAAAAAAATTGAGATATAATCATTTCATTTCATATTTTATTTTATTTTTCACTTATTTTATCCTCTTGTGCTTGCTGGTGTTAGAAGCTTTCAAATAAAAGCTTCTCTACTCTTTCAAACGGACAAAACATACACTTGAAAATTCTTTTCCTGCTTCTGCTCTCTGGTTTTCTGTAGTAGAAACTCTTCTTTTCCTCTCAAGCTCTCAATGATTTCACTCTTCTGGTTACATTTGCAAAGCTTTTGAAGAAGAACTTAAAAGGAGGAGATTGTGGTGCTTTTCAAGTGACAAAAAGCTCAATTTCTCTCTGGCTCTTTCTTTCTCAGCTTCTAAAATTTTAGTATTACTGTTTTGTGCTGCGTTTTTATTGTAAACCTTGAGTTTCATGTTCTGCTTGCTGTGATTTTTTAAAACTCTTGGTTATATTTTGATTTTTTGATTATTATTGAAAGCACACATAATACTATTCATCTCTAACCTCTTAAATTTATTTTTGCTCATTGGTTTCTAATACGTGTCATTCCCGAATTTATTTGAGTATTTACTTGACAATTCTACATGTGTATAGAGCTCTTAATTATAATATTTCTGCTTGTTTAAATTTATAATTTAAGCTAGTTAGTCTAACAATCTCTTTTCAATTTCTTGTTATTTTCTTTATGTGGAGGTTGTAGTTGTGTAGGTTTACTCGGCTTTAGTTCCTGTAAAAAATTATAGGATTTAGAAAGTTTGCTCGACTTTCTTTTCTATAAAAAACATAGGATTTGTACCGGGTTTGTTCAGCTTTGATTCCTATAAAAAGTTAGTGTGGTTTAGCGTGAATTTTCATTAGAGTGTAGAGAGTGGATTAAGTGGAAAGCCGAACTACTATAAATCTCCTTATATTTTGCTGGCACTGGTCATAGCAAAATTAATATATTTATTTTTAAATTTGATTTAAATTCTCCTTAAAATTAATATTTACATACAAAATTAATATAATTACATAAATCTCATTTTTAATTATTTTTTATTGTTCATTTAATGTGCTGTTATTTTATTGTTAAAATTAACCATCTATTTTACTTTTTATATTGTTTTTCACTCTGCTGTTATTCTATTTCTAAAATTACCCATTTATTTTATATTTTTTGTTTTTTTGCACATTTATTGTGCTACCGTCTAATTTGTAAAATTTCTGCTAATTTTATTATATTTATAGCTAATTAATTTTAATTATTCTCAATTTATCTCGGCCTCGAAAAGACTTTGGGCCAACATATTTATATTATATTATTGAATATTATATTACAATATTCCAATAACCTGATACACAAATATGTTAAATTGCATAAGTAAACAATCTATAATTTTTATTTTTTTTTTGAAAACTTTTACATTATATTTGAACATTTTTTTCGTTAATCACAGCTATATATAAATAATGTAAATTTTAGATTTTAGAGAAATTATAGTTAATTATTGTGAGAAAAAAAAAGAAGAAGAATAAGAAGGAAAATGGATAGGATGAAGATGAAGGGGAAAAGAGTAAAAGAAAATGGGGGAGAAGAGAAGAAGGACTAAGGAGAGGGAGTACAGCCGGCCGGCCGGCCGGCCGGCCAGCTGGCGACATTCGATCTGCGGCAGCGGCTACAGCGGCCAACTGGGAACAGAGGAGGGGAGAAAGAGGACCGGGGAGGCTCCTACAGTGTCAGGCGAGGGTCGACAGCGAGGAGACAACAATGTAGACATGGCGGCATCTCTGACAGTCACACAAAAGGGCTTGTTTGGTTGGAGGATAGATTTAGGTAAGGAAAGAGAAAATATTTTATTTTATAGAGTTGATGGGAAAGAAATTTATTTTAATATTGGGAGGTGTGTTGGATGTGAAATAAAGTTGATTTTTAAGGTTGAAATTTGTGTTGAATGTGAAATAAAGTTATTAAAATTTATAATAAAATTAAAATATTATTATTTTATTAATTGGCCCAATTTTAGGGCTTTGCCAAACAAGCCCTTGAACAGCTCGAGCGGAAGAGTCGGCCTGAGCACAGGCCATTTTATGATTTCAATTTGTTCTTTGCCACAACTAAAGTGTTGATTTGTCTTAAAATCAATTCAGGTCGCGGATGTCTCCTTCCTTTGTCGTCACATAAACATTAAGATTTTAAGATTTTCACTCAAAATATATTTAAATATCCTTAAAATAATATGATGAACGGTCCAGATTTTTTGTAATCTAACTATAATTAGGTCATTGAAAAATTATGATTACTCATTATAATAAAAATAAGTTAAAATGTGTGTATATAAGATTTTATAATATTTTGAGTTTGCATAGCGTAATTAACTAAGAATAAATGGGTAAGGCATAAATAAAATTAAATTGTATGGTATGTGATAATTATCCCTAAAATCTATCACGAAGTTTAAATATGATAGACATTATGCAATAGATTTTGTGACAGGTGCTTTTATTTATTGTAGATATCTAATTTTTGGGACCGATAATTTTTTTTTTAAATAAATTTTGATTAAATTTTAACTCAAATGTATGTATGTAAGATTTTGTAATATTTTGAGTACGCATAGTATAATTAACTAAGAATAGATGAATAAGTCATAAATAAAACTAAATTATATGACATGTTGGTAATTATCCAATTTTAACAGTAATAACAAATCTATCACAAACACGCGACCAATGCGAATCTGTCAAGTAGTATCCATTAAAGATGGTAGGTATTCTAATAGTGAATATATATGTACGTAATACTTATAATGGCATATCATCACAATAATTAAATGGAAAATAATCACTCATTTCATAAATATAATCGTTCTACTACATCGAATAGATCAGAATGATCGATCCATTTATTAGTTGCACTGCTGTGTAAGTTGATTTGACGTGGTTTCGCACGGATCAGATTCTAAATTATAGTCGTAAATGAACTGAGTTGAATCGGGGCTAATCACGTTCATATTCAAGTTTTAAATTTTAATATTTAAGCTAGCTCATAAACGAGCTAAACTTTTAACTATAACGTTCAAGCTCGGCTTGTTTATAAATGAATGAGCTCAAGCTCGAGCTTGCCTATAACTTATTATTCATGAACAATAATCAAGCTCGCTCATTATCAAATATCGAAATCAAACTTTTGTAATTGAACTGTACTTAAACAATTATGCTCATATCCAGCTTAGTAATCAAAGCTTATTTATAATTAATTCATTGAATATTAATTAAATTGAAAAATAAATATTTTGCTATTTTAGATAAACATAATAATATTATTACAAAATCTAACATAATACTAAAAATATAATTTAATTAATCCCATTAACAAGCATGCATAATTTGCACGCATTGTTTACAAACACAAACGAATGAATGTTCTATATTCAAACTCATACGTTAAGCTTGATTAACGAAAATGTACGAGCCCTTATTGTGCCGAGGATTGAGATGCTTGTCGAGAATTAGGTTCATTTATTCTAAACTCTGATCAATTTGCGGTCCAACTGGTTGAAGATCTTCAATTCCAAACCTTGATATCAATCATCACACTGACAGACTTAAAACGTTTTTAAATGTTTACTATGCATGTGAGGCTAATAGAACGTGCGTCTAAGTTAAAGCGAGTCGAAATCCCAAAGGGAGAAAAAGATGATCAACTTGGTTTTGTTGTTAGAGCTGGCAACAAGGGATTGAAGAAATCGGGTGGTTTGTAAGGAGAGAAGATGGATATCGAGAATAGCAACACATCCATGTTGGCTAGCTTAAACGAATCACGTTCGTGGTTGAGCCCTTGATGGTGAAACCATTCTTGACAAGGCTCTTCCTCCGTTCATCCATCCCAGTACATCATCTTACCAAGTTTACCTAAGTTGAACTCTTCCCTTAATAAAAAATGTCAGTCTTCAATGAAAAAACGAGTAATTAACTACAAATTCTTGTATCTATAGAAAACATTTGATCCTCAGAATTCTGAAGTCTTGAAGCTAACTCATCTAAGGCAAAAATCTCTTTCAAATTTATCTCAAGGTAAGTTTCCACGATTAAGTCAGATCAGTCCGGCACACTTGACAAAAATTTCTTCCTCTGAGTGCACGCGTCGTGCACATTAACAAAACAAATCGGTACGTTCTTGTGAATAGAGTTGAAAATATACTTCATTCAAAAAAGTCTATCAAAATTATAACAATTTTAAACAAAGTTCTATATAAGTCGCTAATGATTTTATACATGTAACATTAATGTGTAGCCATCAAGTCCTAAGAAAGGGATAAACACAATGAAGATACAGTGAGTACAATAGCATTGACTCGCAGTAATGCAACTCTATACATACTTTTGACAGAGAGACATGATAAAAAAGCAATGATATAAATGGACGCTAAGAAAATCAAAACAAAGCAGAGGCAGATGTATGTAATGCGCAAATGTTCTTCACCAAAAAGCATGAAATTTACAAGCAATGACAAACTCAAACAAAACAAGAAGTAATGTGCATATCAAATTATTGACTTCATCTCTGCAAGAAAAGAATATAACTTAACATCTTGGTTCAAATATTTAACTGGCATCATGCAACCTCAACATGAATATCTACCTTTCACAAAAAAAGAAAAACTAAACGTGAATACCACTGCTTCAAGCATTTCATATTTCAAGCAATCTCCTTCATTATGCACATGATTAGTACAGAAACTCTCTTAACAACAGTAAGGAGAAGAAGAACGAGAACAAGAAGACGAGGATCAATGAAAGATGGTAAAGCCTTTGGTCAGCAGACAGAAGCAGAGAATGGCCAGTAAAGAACCCAAACAGAACAAGCCAATGAGCACGCAGACAAAGGATCAGAAAAGAAGATAATGCAAGCAAACCATAGTTTTCATTTTCCTTCAATAAATTGGGATGCCATTCTCACGATCACCATATTATCATGCTGTAATGCCAATAAAGAGAAAAAGAACCCATCATTCACTGCGGTCATGCAGGCCATGGCCCGTAAACCCTAAATCGGTGCAGCATGATACAGGGAGAAGGGGTAAATTCATACGAGAAAATCCCTCCCACAGACTAAAATAAACTGAGAATACGAGGAGAAAGAGGAGATTGAGCCATCTGCGCAAACATCACACGGGAATCGGAGAGAGAGAGATTACCAATTGTAGAGGCTGACCAGAGGAGTAGAAAGGGACGGCAGTGGGCGCTGCCGGTTGCCGGAGTGCGGTGCCGGCGGTTGGACAGGATCAAGTCGGTGGCAGGTCGGCGAGGGAACGAGTGTAGATGAGAGAGAGAGAGGCACCCCATTTTTTATTTTTCCCCAAATTATCACATTTTAATGTTGGGAAATTTACATGTCACCTTAAAAAATAAATTTTTTACATGTTTTATTTTTAAAATTAAATATTTACGCTTATAATTTTATATTTTAAATATATAATTACAATTATCACCTCCCATAATTATAAATAATTAAATTTTCATCTCCTCTAATAAAATAAAAAGCTAACTCTCCCAATTTAAAAAAACGATATTTATAATTATATGTTTAAAATATAAAAAAATAAACATAAATATCTAATTTTGAGATAAAATAAATAAAAAATTTAATTTAGCAGTGATGTGCATAAATCTTCTTATATTTAGGTCTTGTTTGGTTCAAATTTTTTTTTAACAAGAAAAAAATATTTTATTTTTTATATTTAATAGAAAAAAAATTATTTTAATATTAAAAAGTATATAAAATATAAAAAAAGTTAATTCTAATAATCATATTTATGTTGATGTGAAATAAAGTGATTTTTATAGTTGAAATTTGTGTTGAACTAAAAAATTATTTTGAACTAAACGAGGCTTTAGTTTTGTTTCCTTCAAAAAAAAAAATTTTTGTTTCTTTAAAAAAATCTTTATTTTTGTACTACATAAAAAAAAATTATTTTTAAAAAATTAGCTTGGGCAAGTCGTATATTTGCATGTATTTACTGCAATTTTTATTTTAATAAATACTACAGCATGTATTGAATTCAAGAAATCCATTCAAAAAACAATGTAAGCCTTTTAAGAAATAAGAATCCTCAAATCTTACTCAAATAAATCATTCAAAATTTTAAAAAAAAAAATTTAGGCCAATTCTGATTCAATTTAAGGAGTATTTGATTTGATATTATCTTGATGTTATGTTTCTGTTATATAAAAAAATAATTATTTAGTTTAATAATATTATAAATAATCTTTAATAAAATTATAAAATTATTAATTAAAAGATGACATAATATCAATTGCGCATTGGGCTTCTCTCACGCAAGTGCAGCACAACCCACACACAAAGTTGCGTAGCCACCGACATTGCGCTTTGGGTGCAGCTGCGCGTCAGTCGCCTTCCCGCAAAAACGAGAAAGAGAGAGAGATCTAGAGGGAGAGGGGGGAGAGGGAAAGCAAGAGAGAACGAAAAAGTAAGATAAATTTGATTATTTTATAAAAGTTTAGGGATAATTACCCACATGCTATATGAAACTTCATGTATTATACTACACACACTTTCTTTACAATCCATAGTGTAAATTTTGTGAAGAAAATGTGTGATGTAATTTTAAAAAGTTTGTGTGGCATGCAGGTAAATGCCACAAAATTTTAATATAAAAATTTTAAAATAAATTATATATATATATATAAGTTAGAAAATTAAATGTTAAATTTTTAAAATGATGCATCTAAGCTCAAAAATTTAAATGTAATTTATTTTATTTTCTTAATAAAAGGATAAGATTTTTTTTAATTAATCCTTCTGTGAAATATTAAGTATAAATGAAACTAAGTCAATAGTTTTGTTTTCTCATAATAAACCACAATATTATTTGTACATTAAATAATGTTCAAATATAAAAAAATCGATTGTAAATTAGAAAATGCAAATTAATCTAGCTAATCACATATATATATCATGCGTAACGTCATAATTAAATTATCTTTTCTAAATTTTTATAATTTAGAAATATATTTATATTATCACCATAAAAAAGAAGATATCTTTATACTTATTTTTAATTTTTTATTAAAAATTAATATTTGTTGAAATTATGCTTCAACCTTGAAACACGCTCAATATATACAACTTTTACACTTGATAATTTATAATTATAAATATTTCAGGTTGTAATTTAATTTATTAGAAAGCTGTAAATAATTTTTTGTTTCTTTGTGGAGGATGACTCACATTTAGATATTTGTTAAGGCTATGAAAATAATGTATATAAATATATTAACATTATTTTATCTAATAAGATTAAGAAATATTTATTTGTAAAATTTAATTTAATAATATTAAAATTAAAATTAAATAAAAATATTTTTTATTAAAAATTATGAATATTATGAAATAAAGTTAATTATTATATTGAGATATATAAGAGATGTGATATAAAGTTAGTTATTATGTTGAGAAATATGAAGGATGTGATATAAATTAATTATTATTATAGTAATATATATAAAATATAAAATAAAATTATTTTTAATGTTAAATTTTATATATAATGTGATATGTATGTTTAAAATTAAATTAGTTTAATTTTTAAGCGTTAAAAAAATAGGGCGTAATTAATAAGTTTTTAGAGGTACGTATGTCAGCTTTTATATTTGTATCTATCTGCCTATCTAACTAC